>JAMXBB010000004.1:50052137-50451822 GCA_024138015.1 Lumnitzera littorea | reverse complement strand
AATACTGTAATTAAAGATTTTTCAATAAAATAAATTATAAAATATATATATGTATATAATCGTGAAGTACATAAGAGAAATAATAAATAAGAAAATGAGAAATAGTAAAAATAATAAAGGTAGTAATAATGATAATAATCATAATAAAGTTAAAAATCTCAAAAATAGGAAATAATACTCAAAGTAATAAAAATATCAAATATATGATTTAAATAATTATTAAATCGTAATATGTTAAGAAAAAGTGAAAATCAATATTTTATAATTTTTAAACTTAAATAATAATTTTTGTGATATTTTTATTTCATAATTTATGCTACGAGTTACAGCGTCCAAAATGGACCTCGTTACGAGAAAATACGCTCGAAAATAATCAAAATGGATTATAAGTTCATAATGATCCGAGCTAAAATGAAAAAGTTACATGCGATTTGATAAAAAGCTCGAATTGACAATTTCATATAGCTAAGTGAAGTAAACCTTACAAATTATAATACTAGTTAGTTGTAAATTCCTAAACTTACAAAATGTTCATTATTCTCAGGTGACTTTAATATCGACCATGAGCTGCCCAAACTACTACAACTCTTGAGCTAGCCATGGTTGAGTGAGTTTTTCCTTATGATTCCATGCTTGTTTGTGCTTGTAATTAGTGAATCTAAATTATGATTTATGAATGAATGTGTATGAGGTTAGGTTATGCTTGTGTATGATAATTGTTGTTAATAATAAATCTACTTTAAATTTCAATAATATAATATTTGTTGCATAGTAGATTCACTAGATTGATTGTTTGTGATTTGAAATGATCACTGATTAAATATGACTTAATTTTTTATTCAACTAGAAAAGTTAACTTAGATCATGCATAAATCATGCACTGCATAACTAATTCCGGGTAGTCACATTACATGGAGGTAGCGAGAGGTCATACGTAGGTTGATTATTAATTGTTATTGATTTCGTACGGTGCACATGTGCGATATGACCTTACCCCGGCTAGTGAGATGACTAGGCATTGGAGGCACCAACCGCCTAGCTAAAGGTTGAGTCCAGAGGCCTTCGTTTAGGGGTGAGTGAGGGTTACGTAAACATACTCATAATCATATGTAAAACTCATTTTGATAAGGTTAGTAATGGATGTACCATTACATTTTAAATACGAAACGCGGAGTTTCGTTACGAAATAAGTTCTAATATGATACCCGGATTTGACTGTACCGATGAATCTCCAACCCTGACTTCAAAGGGCATTAAATCTAAGTTGCATGCAGTACCTGGTCACCTGCATGTATTTGTTTAGCATACTGCTTGTTCATGCATTCATTTGGTTAAACTTAACTGTTGTATAAACTTGATTGCTGTATGGTTGAGGGAAAATATCTCACTAAGCTAGTTAGCTTATATCATTGTAGTTTTCTTTTGCAGGTCGACCTCTTTGTGAAGTCGAGCTGCCACATGCCCGAGGTTAGTTTTCTACACGGGGTCAGTGTGGGAGCTAGATGAGGATGGAGAGTACTTTTGACTTATTATAGATTTAAATATGTAATTTTATAATAGTCTAACTTCAGACACATTGCAGACTTTGTATCTGTAAACCTTTATGTAAATAGACTATATGTTATGTTTTTACAATATTATTATTTGTTATGAAATGATATTGCTTAAGCTTACGCACTCTTGGTAGTGGTAACTGTAGCCTTGTGTATCGTATAAAAGGATCGTCGATTGTAAGGGAATTCAATCTGCAATTCTTTGTATGGTATACGGCGACTGCTACGACTAGCCCCTCGGGTCGTGACATTGACTGAAGACCAATTTTTGGAGAACACACTTACTCCATAAGATTCATCCAACATGTTGTCTAATCTAGGGATAGGATGTCGATATTTGATGGTGATCTCGTTAATATCTTAACTATCCATACACATTCTCTAACTCCCTTCCCTTTTAGGAACTAACAATATAAGCACAATACATGGGCTTATGCTTTATTGGACATAACCTCTTTCAAAGACTTCATTTACCTGTCTTTGTAGCTCGGTAGCTTACTTAGGACTCATGCAATAAGTTGATTGGTTTAGCAATACGACTACAAGTAGTAACTTAATGTCATGCTCTATTCCTTGCTTTAGGGGTAATCCTCTTAGTAGTTCATCAACAAATAGGTCAACAAATCCTCTAAGCAAGCTTTCAATCTCTTTAGGTATGTCATTATGTTTCTGCATTTCCAACAATCTTCGTGCTAGCAAGAAGGTTATTTCACACCCTTTTGTAGTCCCTTTCAACTCAGATCAACTCATCACCAAGGCTTTCTTAATCTTTTGGTTTAGCCTAGATTACATACTACTCCCCTAACTTAAGGTCATTGAGAAAAGCGTAATAGGTCGGCCATCTTTCTCAAAACTATAGGTGTACTTAATGCCATCATACATGACTATCTGGTCAAATAGCTAAGGGTGACCTAGCAAGACATGCAAAGTAGACATTGGCAATACATCACATATCATCTTGTCCTTATAACTATTAGCAGTAATTGGTAATAACAATTGCTTTGTTACATGAAATGATCCCTTCTCATTTAACCAATGCACTTTGTATGGTTTCAGGTGCATAGGGGTTGGTAATTTCAATTGTTCTACCATTTTAGCGAAGGTAACATTTGTACAACTCCCACTATTGATAATCAAAGCACAGAGTCGATGATTTACCTTATAGCTAGTGTAGAACAAATTTTTGCATTGCTTTTCTTATTAATCATGTTCCACGCTAAGAGCTCGGCGAATGACCAATGTTTGCATTTCTCCTTCCTTAAGATAGATTTCATCACTTATTTTCGATATTCATGAGTTTATATTTGATTTTCATCATTTTTAAACATATGTTCACACGACGGGGTTCGTTTCAGACATTAAGACCTGCGTTTTATGATATAAGCTTAAATTATTATAAATATTGTTGTTTTGGCTTAAATGTTTTTATTTATAAATTTTGTGTTTCCTTTTGTTGATTCATGATCTAATTAATTTCTAAATTCTTATATTCTTAAAATTTTGAACTTTTATTATTATGTATTATCATTATTATTATAATTTGTAGATTAAATAGATTATTTGAATAGGTTGCCGACATGGCATACTTTTATTAGTCCATGTGGAAATTTATAAAATTTTCTTAATTTCTTTATTCTTTACATTTAACCTTATTATTACATGTACTCATATAACATTAGAATAAGTTGATAAATGTATTATGGGCTTAAACTTTATCTTTATGGGTTTTGACCCATACATACATATATACATGTATGTGATTATTTATTATATTATATTAAGTACTTGTATTATAATATGCATATGTATTCATTTTATACTTATATGTACATGCATCTTATGTGTATGTCCAAGTGTATGTACTTCTAACATATATGTACTTACACGTATAGTTGTATGTATAGTATTATTATACATATATCCATACATGTATCTACATACAATTATATACGTATATTTATATGCATTTTCTTATTTTCATAGTATAGTTTTAAGGAATTTCCATATAATTCATGTATATATACATTTAGGGTTCGGTTGTCATACTAATACATATATACTTAATATTCTTATTACAATTAGTTATGTATATAAGGAGTACACTTGTCTAGGTATATGTATATATGTACTCCTAACCTTAGTTATGTATACATATACTTATACTATATATTCTACTAGGATTTATATATACACATACTCCATATTTGTACATATAATATATATGTTTATGTATTTCTACACTTATATGTATACATGAGGGTTCATATATGTACTAATATATATACATAATACATAAGTTTTGAAAGAAACAAGATTATACATGTAATTTCACTATCTATACACAGGACTTTTAGGATCATCTTCTAAAACATAAGTTAAGTACTTACTAATACTATAAGTATATTAGCTCACAAAATTAGATGAAAAGAGGGCATAAACATACTTTATATAAAATACTAATATTAGCATATAAAATGTACCTCTTTTGCTCTTAAAGGATGGATGAAGGGTTATGATCTTAAGAGTGGTAATTGGTAACTAATTGTAAGGAAAAGGGAAAGGGAATAAGAAGCTAAAAAGGGGAAGAGGGAGCGGGAGGTGATAGATGTAGGAGTTTTGTGGTGTTTTAAATGTGTTGATAAGAAGAATCAAGTGTACACTAGAAAGGCTACAAGTGGATGGCAAGGAATAAAGGGAAGAAGAAAAAGAAAAGGGAAAAAGAAGAAAAGAAATCAAAAGAAAAGTGGTGAAGTTTCTAGTTGAAAGTGATGTGTCAACTTGGTCAACATTTTTACTTAGTTAAATGTTGACTTGATCAACTCTTATAATATTACATGTATTTATTACATATATTTTTGGAAATAAAAGTAATTAGGAGAAAGGTTAAAGAAAAAGGGAAAATAAAGAATTAAATGAAATAATTAGTAAAACAATTATTAAAAATTTCCTTAAATATTTATAACCTCGTAGATAATATTTAGCAACATAGTTAATATAGCTATAAAGAAAATTATACATTATATTACTAACATTTGCTATATATTGTCTAAATAACAACTAAACACTTAAACTTACATAATACTAGTTCATTTGTATAATTATAAGGTTAATATTACTTATAAAATAATATTATAGTTTCTTATAGATTAATTTAGTACATGCGCATTTATGAGCAATTTGAAGTTATCTTTAGTCGCTTGTTAATGATTTTACGTGATTTAACATTTCGTTAAATAATTATACTCAATTAGGTTTTTATCATAATTGTAATAAATTAGTACATTTATAAGCTTAAAGTTATATTTTTAAAGTTTTTATCACTTTCAAATATAATTTCTAGTGTTTACACATATTTAGAATTTAAAGTTTTTACATGCGATTATGTTTTTTATTCTTATATTAGAGTTTTTATCTTATCTAGTTTTGTTGACTATTGGAGTTATCTAGCACACTTAAGTCTTATCTAGGATTTAAATCGAAAATTCTAGGGGTTTATAGCTATTACATCCAAATTATCCTTTAGGGCATGACATGATTCTCCTTATGATGTTATCTTGACTTGACTTCTGAAACTATTACCAAAACATGAGATGCCGTCTTTAGATTAGGACTCATTGATTCAATAAATAGTTGTTATCGGATACGGATAAGGCTAAATTGTTGGTTGAGCCATTTGTTCAAGGATGGGGAGACTACATGAGCTCTTACATGTAAATGGTTAAACATTGTGTTGTACCCATGTAGAATTCACTTATAGACTTCAAGTGTTGGAAGATGTTATAAAGATTACAAATCTAGAACTTGGGGCTATTTGAGAAATTTGTTTCCCAACCCTTGGTCTTAGAGGATGTTCAATCATAGTCCTACGTAATTGTCAATTGATCATTTTTGTTGCTACAATTCATACAATTGCTACTTGCATTCATATGTGCCTAATAACTTGCTTAGCCTTTGTTGAAAAACATGTTATGCGAGTTCCACTTACTGAGTTGTAGTGTACTCACTCTCTTATAGTCTTCTCTTATAGGTTGTACAAAAAGTGGAATGTGTCAAGATTCCTAGCTTTGAGTGATTGTCATCCTCTTCTTTCAATTTTCTTATAAAAATAATTATAGTCGTAGTAATTTTTCATAGTAGTTATTGATAGTCAAGATGAGATACATGAATTATGTTTGTAATATGGACTAAGTTATTTATGAGTGTTTAGTTTGAATCTTGATCTACTTAAGTTCATTATGTTTTCAAAAGTTAAATGGCTCACCAATCTCAATATTCAGTGAAGGATAATGATTATTTATGATGATAAAAATGTTGAAATATGTTAATGCAAGTATTTATATATATAACAAGTCTATAAGTACAAGACATTTGTATGGTTGAGAATATATAAGTCAATAGGTCCTTTATAAGTGTTACATATGTATTAACAGGTGTCATATTTGAACACAAAAAGGCTAATGGATGTGATAGATAAAATCACATACACTTTGACCATAAGATGGTTGTTGTGTATAGGTGCACATGCTAAATTATTATAGTTAAGGATGCCACTATTAGTGCCACTTAAAGAGTAAGTGCTTAAAAATGTTTTAAGACCTCTAATGTATTTTCCTCAAAAAGAAGTTGCAATAAGAGGCTACAAGTCTCATCCATCAAGTAAACCAAATGGTCTTTTAACCATGGTTTGTAATTTCTTATTTTTTTAAGGAATCAATAATTTGGTTCTAGCTTCAAAATGGTCTAGTCGATCCATTTTTTTATAGGTTTATTTCCACATTAGAATCAATTAATGAATAGTTTATGCAAACCCTACAAAATAATAATTTATGCTTAATTAAATAATATATCACTTATAATTTATAATTTTGAGGAAGTCCAAGTGTTCGAATCTATGTAAAGAACTTCTCTCTCTCTCTCCTCTTCTTTTATCCTTTTATCACAACGTATATATTATAAATCACATTTTTCTTCCTTATCATACGAATGAATAATCGAATTGTTTATTCTATTATGAGAGTAATTCCATTTAAATCTTTCATGCATAATTATATTATTTGAAGTTAGGAAAGACTTTAGCCAAATTATCTCTAATTTCAATTGTAACACCTTAAAACATAGAGTGTTGTGTCCCTACAATTTACTAACACATCATAAATATTCACTAAAGTCTCTAAAAGTACATGTTATAATCTTCAAATAGTCTCAAATTTAATCTCCACATATAAATCAAAATGACTACTATTGAAGTAAATTTCATAAAATTTTGTATAAGAATTTGTTCATAGTAATCTAACATTTTAATTGTCTATCGCTAAGACTTCATTACAATTGAAAATTTAACTGTTGTTCCCCAACCTCATAATCTGATGAATATCTTTGAATTTAACAATACCTACACTTGAAAAATATATATAGGATGAGTTGAAGCCTAGTACGGAATACGACATAGATATGCGTATGAACATACAACCACACATGAATATGGAATGCAATAATGTGATACCCATCCATTTAACTTTTTTCCAACAACCAACATACATACAGATACTTGTAACCCTGACACACATAATATATATATATATATATACATGTATATGGGATCTTCCTTAAGACCCTAGAATTCAAGAAACATCATAAATCTACCCGTATCATTTTCATGCAGGACTCTAATCGAGACACCATTGTGCAAGAATTATCAGTGTAATACACTAAGATCATTGGTCCTTTTAGTCACTTAGGCCCAATAATCATGCACAACACAATACAATTAAGGTCAAATAATTATTTAATCCAATTTTTATCATCTAACCTAACAACTACAAACAAACAAGCAAGTATTTTATACCTAAATCCTAAGCAATTGTACTCTAGAAGTGATAACTGATATTTAAACCTAGTACATTTATATAGTAACTTGTCACATATCAATACTTAATTGGAAACTAAATTTACAACCTATAACTACAGTTTTGATTTAAGTTCTGGGTACTTCATACTTAAAGAAAACCCTTCATCCTTAGCATTAAATATATCCTCTTTAAAAAGGTAAGATTAATCTAAGAGTGGTTAATAAAATAGCTTGAAAGGCTATAACAAGTATTTAGAAATAGGGTTTTTTGGATGAAGTATCGAAAAAACAAAGGATAGAAGAAACTATGCACAAACTCGCCTTAGGTTGACAAACCGTACTACTTATCACAGTAATGCACTAGGTTGTGCTCTTTAGCACAATCTATATTCCATGCTTGCATGGTGGTGCTTCAACCGTACACATCATCCTCCTTCTCTAGAATTCAATGAACCTTCACCAAATTCCCTCAAATTCACATTCTTGTAATTCTTTGACCAATCCTCTAAATTCTACCGACATCAAACATGCTAGCATCTCTTTTTGCTCGTTAATAATTAAATTTAACAACAAAAACTTAACCTTGTCTTTAAACGAAACACTTACATAGATTAGTGTCATTATAACTAACCTATACTTTAAGCTCTATTGTATGCATAACCTTTACCAAAGACACAACAGACATTAGGAAATGTTATAAATTCTCTCTTGAATTAGTCAAGAGGTACCACTTACCACACTACACCAAGCCTTATGTAAACCTCATTTGCCTTCATTAATATTACCATGATCTATCGTAGTTTAAAAGATATTTAGCAATCTTGATAACATGGGTAACCAAAAGGAATTAAACCTATCATTGACTAGCTTATCTTGGTTGTTGGGTGCTTGATGGTCCATGAGAGAGAGAGGTCAATGAAGTTGTGTTTTGAGAGGTTAGTTGAGAGAAAAGGATTATGGATTAAGGTTAAGACTTAAGTGAGTTTTTATTTTTATTAAGTAAGGTTTAAGACTATTTGGGTTAGACTTTAATGTCCTTGTCTTTTATTACCATCTGTCATTTTTTTCATTTAGTAATTGAGCAAGTTTTACATCAATTAAAGAAAAATCTCGTTTAAACCATTGATAGCATAAAAACTTAATCTTTGAATCACAATTTTATTTATTGTTCAAATTAGCATGCATTCTATGTTCCACATTTACAATAATAATCTTTACCTTTACATTTTATAAAATGGGCATTATGATCTTTTTATGAAAGAACCGACATTTACATCAACTATCACTAATCTGGACATTAGTTTAGGGTTTATTCTAAAATAACGAGGACAAGAAAGTAGTTCTATTGTTTAGGTTAGTATCACACATTCAACCATACCATAATATCAAATCCTTAATTAGAATGGTTGAAAGATAGGTGGGTTAGTAATCTTACCAATTCTCTATAATTGAGAGGAGAACCAAACCCATGACTAAACTCATAGATGGAAAATTTTGATGTGATGCTTGAATTAGTAGAATGTAACTATCAAATCAAACTCACCGATGAGCCAATTAGATGTTCAGCCTCAAGAACGTCAACTAGACTATCATATTGCCCATAAAGAGAAAGACAATGGCAATATGGTAAGACCAAGAACACAAAATTTAACTTTGGCGTATAACTATAAAAGGGGCAAGGATGTTGGTAACACGTGTCGTGATGGTGAAGTGGGCCATATATATTTTGGTCCAACCCCACGAGCAAAGTTTATCGGTACCATGATGAAGCAGCAACAGTTGAGAATATAAAGGGATGAGCATTGAACAGTAACAAAAGATCCATAATGAGAAGGACGATTTGATTGAGAATCTAAAATAGACTTTGCCATACTAGACTCGGACACTTGTGCTGCCCAACATGGGGCCACGTATCATGTTTTAGAACCGACCAAATAAGACACGTGAAATGGCGTGTGACGTTAGTCTATGTTTTTTTCGGTAATTTCATAAAAGGAATCAGTTCTAAGGAGTTGAAATTCATCCCTTTACTTTACTTTTAGAAGTAAGACAATTCATCTAATAATTATTTAAATATTGCAAATAAAATATGCTTTGGTAAAAAGAAAGAGTAAAGTTCATCAAAACATAGACTAATATTGCATATAGTAAGTAAAATATTTCGAGTCTTAAATTGGTTGTTTGAGTATCTATCTTTTTATTGCTTTTTTTTTTTTAACTTTTAGGAAATTTTTGTTTTCCACTCTCTTTTTAGTGAGTATATTCATAATAATATAGATCAATTATATAAAAATAGACTAGTTGCAAATATGTTGCCCCATGTTTACTATGTGTTTAGTTCTCTTATCTCTCTAAAACTATGTAAAAGACTCTAAGGTCTTCAAAAACAAGGTTTCAAATCAATTAATTGAAATATTTTAAATATTATATGATATAAGAGGATAACTCCCATTTCTTATCCCCTGATCTTTAAAATGCCATGATTTACTTCATGTTGTTTTTGTCTTTTTATTTATGTTTATTGTAGCTTTATTATGATAAAACGGACATATAAATGTTTAAGAGCATAATTTTTAATATTTAGCTTTTTGAATACTCAATTTTAAATATGAAAAAATAAAATATAAATACAAAATATGGTAGAGTAAACATATATATATATATATAATAGATATAAAGGATATATTTACTATTAACAAAATGCACTAAGAATTTAACAAAATTAATCTTGGAATAGTAAATGGTAATGGGGATAGGAAAGGACGGGTGGCAGTGTGAATTTTATTTTATTTTATTTTTCGGTGACAGGGATCAGCGATTAGTGTCATTGGCGCTTCAATAAAAGGACCCATAGACGACAGGTCGTGTCGGAGGGTAAAGCACGTGCTCCCACTTTATGTATTGCCCTGCCCAGCCTTCTGTCTTGATGGGTAATGCTAATGTGTGAGTCATACCATCCTTTTCTCAATTTTTCTTTTCTCTTTTTTTATAATAGGGTATAGCTATAGCCCACGTGACGCCGTCACGAGAATGAAAGGGACCCACCGTCTAAATCCCTAACACGTGCTCTCTGGCCCCATTTGGTCTTTTCCTCCAACATTATTTATAACATCCCCCGATTACAACAATTTCTTGCCCGTGTACCCCTTTCCATGAATGCCCCCTCAGCCAAAAGTTGGCATAGTTAAAAACATAAAATTCTTTATCACATAATGGAAGGTAATAGTGCGGCGCCTATAGTTTCCATCTAGCGGTAAAATGAAAAATCTTTTATGCTTTCCAAGCCGAACATATAATATAAATCTACTATAATATATAATTCAATTAATTTTTATCGTTTGTGTATCTTCCTAAGTAACACCTTTCTCAAATTTCTTTTAACTATTCATAATTTTGAATTGTTGCACTTATACAATTGTATTATTAATAAATATACATGACTCAATATTAAACGACATTGCAATAGATATCTTTGATATCATCCCATATATTCATATGTTTAAAGATAGCCAAATAATATAAAACCAATAATTTAAATTAGATAAAAGTAATTATATTCAAAATAATTTATAAACATATACTTACTGATATTCCATTGGTCAATAAGGATTCTTTTTTTCTAGTTACCTATTGAAGAGAAGTATTCCTGATATGAAAAGTAATAAAGTTATAATTTCTTTAAAGAGTTATAACGCTTTTAAACGTAATATTACATATACAAATATAGCCATATAAACCCAATAGTTTATATTGACTGATTGTAATTATACCATATATAAGATAATTTAAGAACATATATTGTTAATAACTTGTATAAGATAATTTCTATTGGCATATAAATAATCTAAACATGCCATAGGTCGTTATTAGCTAGTTATAAAACATTAAAACTTTTCTAAATAAAATTGCCATGTTATTTAAATCTCTTCTAATTATTGCCATATGTGATTAGAGAGAAAAATCTTGTCCAAATTTTATGTAACGCAATCCCTAAGTTCATGAAATTCGAAAGACAAATTAAGTGGTAGATTTTTAAAGGGTATGCAATTCAATGTAATTTAGGCATATGGTTATGCAATTTAATGTAATTTAGGCATATGGTTTTCACTAGGGTATCTAACCTATAGATTGAATTATAAGTTTGTAAATATATTTTAATATTACACCCGTAAACCTCTAATCCAGTCCCAGTCCTTCTAATTTTCCATAATCTTAAACCTCTTTAAAACTGTAAAATTAAATCTTAAATTTTTAATTTTTGTAATAAATAAGTACCAACTAAATCAAACAATGCAAAATAAAGTCCTAATAGACTTGATAAAGTGTTTGATCTACTAAATGTTCAATCTAATGGAGATGCAACACGTGTTAGGATATACATAAAATTCTAACCTAATGGGAACTATCAAAAGTAAGTGATGAAGCCAAATGATGTATTTAAACTAAAGAGGTGTGAGACTTAATTATTAAAATCATCAGAAGTGTTTGGACTATATACTCACTTATAATGAAGTTAGTGACTTGGTTGCAAAAAATACTAACTTCACATTTGGTTAGCTAGCGAGAACGGTAATTGCTCCTTATTTTTCACCCTATATATTTGGTTGCACTTTGTTATGCAAAATTGCCATTCTTATGGGGTAGGAAAGCACATTTATTATTGAAATAGCTATTCACTCATACATAAAAGGAGGAGGCATTACTTCTTTATACTGAGCCACATGTGCATCAATAATATGTCCTATTACCCTATTGTCTTTAACCTTCTCCTTCATCTAGCTATTGCATCTTGAATGGGAGCATCTAGCTAGATAATATAATACTCATCAATAAGCCATTGGCTCATAAATAGTAGTAGTAGCAAGACTCAACATATCAATCATAAATATAGTAGCATAATCCATAAACTATACTATAAGTCTTATTATTTTTCCATCATAATAAGCAAAAAAATATGGTACTCACACATGTTAATCTCCCAATTGACACATGTTGTATCACCTCCTCCTTAATGTTCCCTAACTATCTTCTCATGACTTTATGTTACATCGTAGTAGTGTAAGTAATACACCTTAGTGTTATCATAAGCAATCTACTCAAGTACCTACAACTAAGGTCTGTCAATCAATAACATGATATGTATGGTCAATTGGCATGAATGCACAAATTATTTTCATCTATTAATTGGACCTAATGAATGGTGCAATTAGAATTGCTCTACACAAAGCAATATAGATGTAAGACCTAAAGTCATAAATCATAAATAAAAAAAGAATTAAAGAAAAATACAGAGGGTTTATTAATTATAAACATCGATATGGTATATAATTAGACATCATGTGCTAGGAGTAAAAGGTTTAAGAAAAGTTCGAACCTTATTTCTCACTATGTTGTATTCCTTCCCCGAGTATCTATAACAAGAAAATACATTTCTTCTTAGCAAAACTAGAAAACTCATTGGAGAACTCTCAAGAGGTTCACTAAAGTTAGATTCAAGCCATTTTATGCATTTCAAGTGAAGCAAATATGAGGTTTTACATAGAAAAAAAAATAGATTTAGGTAAGTTTTCGCTTATATATTGAAGGAAACTTGTTTTCCTTAAGTTTTGGTGATACAAACTAAAGGAATCTCATTTTCACAAAAGTAAGGTGTGAGGATTTACGAATTTGGAGAGTTCTTGAGCCAAAAATCACTATATAAGTTGTTTCAAACCCCTCTTGTTTATTAAAGTTTTGTTCTTGATCTTTGTATGATGGAGTTTGAGATTTGGCTGAGATTGGGATGTGATTCTATTTTGGGGTTGTTTGGGGGGGAGGGTGGTGGAGGGTTGTTAAGAACTATTAGAGGTGTTTATAAAGGTGGAAAAACACATCAGAATCAAAGTTGGTCATTTAGGATTGAAGTACGGTTGAGGTAGGGAAGGAGTTGCGAACTGCAGTCTATAGAAAACTACATATTGCAATTGGCGTCTAGACACTAAGGTCATGTTCTAGGTTTCTCCATGGCATCCGAAAGTCCGACCCTCTATCATCCAGAAGTCCAGACACCACGTCAGCAATAGTGTATACAATGTTTACATTTCATGTCATATGACCTTTTCAACCTTCCTTTTCATTCAAAAACCTTTCAAACAAGTTCTTTAAGCTAAAACATCAATCAAATATTTTTTTTTCCCTAAGAATCGATTCAAAGCTTCTTGTAGAGAATTGTAGCCTAATTGAGGAGTTCAAAATGTAAGGAGTGGTTAGTAACTCTTGAGCTAAGTTTAAGGTCTAAGGTGTTATTTTCTTGTTGTATCCAGTTGTAGAGCATTCAGTTACTTGTCAAACTCATATGTAAAGTTAGGTATGGTATACATGTTTGATCAGTGTGTATGTGTTGAGAGACTAATTAAATTGGACTTAACTAAACTTGAACTTAAATTATTTTTTTGTGCTTATGCTTAGCTTCAACCACCCACTAGTTAAGTCCAATGGAGTTGGTGAGATACTTAGCAATCTTTGTGTGATGATATCCCTTGTGAAGTCCCATACTGAAAGGATGCAAGTAGATTTAGGATGGTTTTAGATACTCGGGTGTTAAAGAAAACACAACATCAATACCTATGTAATATCTATATATTGTGTGTATCGGGGTTATGAGTAATCCTAAGTCTCAAGATGCTGAGACTATACTGCTTGTCAACGTAAATAATAAGATTAAAACCATTGATTATTACATTATGTATGTCATACGTATGAGCTTAGCTTGTTACATGTATGTTTATGCGCATGTGTATGGTATCTCATACTGGACGTTAGCTTACCCTATAAGGGTTGTTGTTTTTCAACTATAAGTTTAGGTTTTGAGCTATGCGATGAGGTTTATGCAGAGGACATTAGTTATGGTTATTTATATTATGATGAGGAGGGAGACTATTATTACTACAATGATGGTGCAGGGATCGCACAGAATAGATTGTAGGAATGAATTTTTGGAGACTTATATTACTACTTCCTTGTACATATTTAGGTTATGTTATCTGTTTAGAGACACTTATGACTCCCAGTATTGTTATTTATGAGGTTACCTATAGTTAGAGCCATGAGACTCATATATATTCTCTTTAATGTCGCCTTATGACTAAGTTCCTTAACTCATTTTATATATATGATGTTTATGGAGAATTGAGTGGTCGATATCTCACTCTTATTACAAAATTTGAAGTTATTAATTGTAAGTTGGCTGATTATATGGTAAATTGTAGAATATAGATTAGTACGTGAATCCTTGAATGCATTAACGTATTGCCTCTAAGGTTGGTAAGTGGTAAAGTTGTGGTATCCCGAGTTCTAGGGAGTTATAATAGATATTTTCACATACTATATCTCTTATAGCAATACCTTAAAATAAGATTTTTTATGCTATAGTAATAATTCCCATTTAGGTTTATGCTTGAGTTAATACATCTTGATCTTACTCACTTAAGGTACTTAGAGAGCTTAATGGAGCTTTCTATCCCTCGTATGCCAAGTAAGGTTGGAAATTCGTATTCCTATGTTGTGTCTTGTTTTTCGTATTTTAAAATATTTGTATTTGGAAGACCTCAATCCGTGATACAACCAGTTATTAATCCTATGTGAAAACCTAAACCCATAACTTGACTTGTTTAATAAGTGTATTTTATGTACGGAATGAGCCCATTTATTGACTAGAAAGCCACAATTAATATATAAAATATTTACAAATACAAAAGAAAAAAGGCAATAATAATATTTAAATTCTACTAATACGAATGACATAAGATCTTGACACTTAATATAAAATTATAATCTAAACAAAAGTCTTAATGAAGCAAAATCTTATCAAATATAGAAAATAATATATATATATATATATATGCAATAAATACCATTCAAAATATCCTAACATAACATATAACATAAGATATACCCCTGAATATACTGAATAAACTAAATTAAGAATAAAAGCCCTTAATCATTCAGGTATAATACCTTAGACATTTCTCAATAGGTGATAAATAATCGTTGTTTACCTTGTGAAATAATAGACTATCACAAACAAAACATATATTACTATATGGTTTTCAAGGACCATCTTCTCTACAATCAAAACTCTTTGAAAAAAATAAATAAAATGTATATATGGGTTTGTAACTTTTTTCCTATTTAAATTATGATGCAACAAGAAGCATATATAATTTGAAAAAGCGAATCATATATCTTTAATCAAAATCTCTAACTTAGGAAGAACATATTTTTATAACAAAATGCAAATATGTGAAGCAAGAGATTTAAAAACTGAAAGTGCCAACATATGGCTTCATGTAGTGGCACTGAAGTATAAGAGAATTTCAAAACTATTAATACCTTAAGTTCAACGAATTCACAAGTCAAACCAGTGAAATGCTTATTAGAACCATTTAATAAATGGATGCACTAGCGGGTTTAGGAGTTTAACTTAATTAATATTGAACCCTAACCCATTTAATATTAAACCCTAACTCATTTAATATTAACCCTCAACTAAGAGTTAAGAAAAACCTGATTTTTTATTTTGAAAACTATTTGGAGTTACCACCTAACTAGAGTCAAGAAAAATAATTAAGTTATAATTAATTGGATGAATTAGTTATAACTTAGCTACTAATCTTTTAACAAAATCAATTTTCAAAAAAGATTTTGAAACTAGAAATTTTAGATCTAGGGGCTATCATATTAAACCCTAATTTGGTATCACTTTTATCTTTCTAAAATTCAGTTTATTTTTCAAATTACCCTTTTAAACTAATTTTAAATTTACAATTAAAACTAATTCCATTTGCATAAACAAAAATAACAAATAAAAAAATTTTACAAAGGGGAAAACGAAAAGATTTTCCTGTTTTAAGTCATCCTATTGGTGCCTACACACATTCTATTAAAGATTAGATTTTCCATAATTCATTTAGCAAAACATTAATGTGTTGGTGATTTTTAATTTTGAAAAACATCTAGCTTTAGATTTAAACCATTTATGTTGTTTAAGAAAACTAGTACGAAAGGGTCCTAATTTTAAATGTTTATTATTATTATTTTTTTAAATTCTATAAGTTTGAATTCGTAAGAGGGCTAATTGAGAATTTTTGTTCTTTTGAAAGATGATTTTCTAGGTGATATAACATTTTTTTTATTTTATTTTTTTATTTTTGACTGAAAAATAAATAAACATTTTCATCCTTTCTTTCTTTTTTTTTCTTCTCTTTTTTTTACTCCTTTATTTTTCTTTTTATGGATTCTCCTTTTATTTATTTACAATGAGATAAATTTACAAAACAAAACAAAATAAAATAAAACAAAACCAAATAATAGGAAAGAGGGCCAGACCAAACTATAATGTATGGGTCGTGGAGCTAGGGTGCAGATTTGAGCTTCAGTTAAGCAACTTGACTCGATTCACGTACACCACACATGTTCCAACAAGAAAAAGTGACTATGATTGAAAATGGGGTGGCTGAGGTGGTTTTCGACGACTTTTGAAGTGCGTAAACTCGCTTTCATGAGATTTTATTGATGATATAGGTGTTGGTAAGGGTGCCACAGTGTTTCGTTGTCATTTGAGTAGGGGTCAGAGTGGGGCAATTGGGTAGAGAGAGAAGGAGGTTACGTAGCTCAGTATGGTGGTTGCCGGTAGCTAAAGTGGTGTCACTTCCTAGCTTTTAAGGGATGGTAAGTTCGTTCATGTAGTCATTTTGACTTGAGAGGGTGGCTAAGATGGTGGTTTAGGGAGAAGGTTACAGTGGTTAGGGTTTTCAAAGCCCTTTGTACTGGTTGGAGTTACTAGAGTTATAGTAGGGAGTAGTTTGAGTGGCAACCAAGAGCTTGGAGCTCATGTCGCTTAAATGTGGTGCTGGATTTATTTAACAGCCACCATATGCAAGATATGAACAAGTGAAAGAGAAAGCTGAACCGTGGAGAGAGAAAGAGTGGTTAGATATGATCCTTGTGAGTGACATTGAGAATTGATGATCGAAAGGGAAGTGGAAGGGTCTAATTTATACACTATTGAGCTTGATTAACTTGGAAGGAATTTTCAATGGTTGAATTGATCTTGAATGTGTATCTTATATTTCAAGCTTTTTTCTATTTTGTGATTTAAGTTTGATTACTTTAATGTACAAATCTAGATGAATTCTTTTGTTGGGTTTGAAGTATCCTAAGCCTAGTTTGCAATTTCACCAATTTAGTGAAATTGCAAAATAAAGGGGCTCAAAATCATGATTGAAAGTGATTGACTAGGGAGGAACATGAGGGAAAACCCAAGAAAAGAAAAAAAAAAAAAAAAGAGAAAGAGAAGGAAACTAGGCATAGCTAGTCAATCAAAGGTCGATACGTATTCTACTTGACCAAAAAAAGAAAAGGCGTTTCAGCTCTTATAGTGAGTTTTGAGCCTAAGTCATTTTTTGTTACTCTCATTATAAGTCCATGTGCAATATCGTATATGCTATTGGCTTGTGCCTTATTAACTTATGCAACTAAAATATATTTTACCTATAAAACAACTTAAAAATCCTATAAAATAAAATGCCACTCAATTAAATTATTTACAAATTTAATGTTTATTTTCTAAAAATATTTATTTGCCTATGAATCTATTTTACTTAAAAATATAACCTTTCTATTTTTCGTTTCAATTTTTTCTCATTTTTCACTATTTTCTATTTTTTGGTACTTTTTTTAAATTTTCTATTTTTTGTACTTTTTCACATTTGAACCCTTTTTCCCTATTCTTAAAAAAAAAAAAACTTTAAAATTATAGAAGGCAAAAAATAAGATATCTATAATTACCCCTTTTTATAGTGAAATTTGAGTAAAAATTTACTATAAAGATTACAAAAAAAACCCCATTTTTACCCTTAAGATGAATTCACCCTTAAAAGCACTATAACTAGCTATTAAACCATTAGGAATTTAGTAAAAGGTAAAAGATGAAAGATGAAAGAGAGAGAAAGTGCTCTAAGAATTGATTTAGAAGTTATAATGAGTTTTTAAACAAGTCAATGCTCTAGGAGTTAGATGGAAAAATTAGTTTGAAACCTAGTTGTGCCATTTTGAGCTGATTAACTTAGGCAGGAATGTCTCCAGAGGACCAGCAATCCTAAATTAGAATCAATTTAGTAAAACCTTGTTGTGCTCCTTTGAGCTCATTAACCTAGGTAGGAATGTCTCTAGAGGACTAGCAACCCTAAATAAGAATCGATTTAAAAAAAACTTGGTCATACTCAAGCTCACTAATTTAGATGAGTGTCTTTAAGGGACTAGCAATCTTAAATGAGAATCAATTTGAGAAAAATCTAGTCATGCTCCTTTGAGCTCACTAATGCAAGCAAGAGCATCTCTAGGAGATTAGCAATCCTAAATGAGAATTGATTTAAGAAAATATGGTCGTGCTCCTTTAAGCTCATTAACTTAAGTAAGAACATCTCTAGGTGACTAGCAACCATAAATTGGAATCAATTATAAAAAGAAAAACCTAGTTATGCTCCTTTTAGCTCACTAACCTAGGTAGGAGCATCTTTAGGAGACTAGTAATCCTAAATGAGAATTTATTTGAGAAAAACCCGATCATGCCCCTTTAAACTCTAAAATGAGATTGATGAAGGGAAGCACTCTACGGGTTTGCTAAACCTTAAGAGAATTAGTGAATTGGGATAGTGCTCTACAAGCTAATTAAAACTCTAAAGGAGAATATGAGTTGGAGCAACGCTTTAAGAGCTAACTAGAACCCTAAAAATTGGTTGAAAAATGAGACAGCGCTCTATGAGCTGGCTAGAACCCTAAAGAAAATATAAGTTGGGACAGTGCTCTATAAGTTGGCTAGAACCTTATAAGTCGGGATAGCGCTCTATAAACTATCTAGAATCCTATAAATGAATTAAAGATGAGATAATTCTCTAAAAGTTGGCTAGAGCCCCAAAAATAGATTGAAGAAGTAAAGTGCGAAATGTAACTAGTTTGAAAAACTTACTGACTTGAAAACTTTTACAAATAAAGAATTTGCTAGAAACCATTTATGACAAAAAGGGTATTAGAGATTAGGTCCCTTAATAAAAAAACTACATTAGAGAAAATGACTCAAACTATTATGATCAACTTAAAAGGTGTAACCACATTGGAAGGAAGTAAGTGAAATATCAGCTTAGCTATTCAAGCTAACATGAATTTGAAAATGGATGGAAAAAAAACTTATAAAAAGCCATTACTTTCTCTCTCTTTTCTTCTTTCTTCTTTTTTCTTTCTTTTTTTGTCTTTTTTTTTTCTTGAGAGTTTTCTAACGAGTATAAATTCTTATTAAAGAAGCAAGTGTTATAACCATTCCCATCCTTGTTAACCACGTGGGGCCTCTCATATTCTTCTTAGTTTATGAAAATATCTCCTAACCCCGATGCTGACCTTCCTAGTGGTACCTTGTGATTTTAAATATTCATTTCCTAAGGAAAAGGTAACTCATTATTAGTCAAGTTGAAGACAACTTCCTTACATACTTTCAATCCAGTTTACACTTTTGACTACTATTCCAAAAATTACATTCCATTTTGTAGGTGATATGCTTTGATCAATTTATTAGGTCTTTTTCAATCTAATATTGTAAATTAGGCTTTTGGTTGAATGGTTTTAAAAAGAACTAACGAGAAGGCCTATTTAAAAGAAATACTTTTATTTAACCTAGGTATACAAGTCAAGAACCTTTAGGAAAAAAACTAAAAGTGTGCTTACCTCAATTTCAAAGAAATTTTTACTAAAGATATATTATCCTTTAAAATTAGAAGAGCTTTTATCAAGTGAGGGAGATATTGTGGGTAGGAAGGCCTTATGTGATTCAGCGCTGGTAACAAAGTTTTTATTTGTGATTTTGAAGTGTTATTTGAAAGTGGATATGGAGGTTTTGTGTTTTTAGGCATGGAATGTGATTCAAGGCTTTGCATTTTTGCGGCAATTTGAGCTTTGATTCAATTTTGTTGCTCTTGTTGAGATGTAATATATCTTTTGGGACTTTCATCTTATACTTGGGCCTAATTTTCCAACCTCTTTTCTTTCTTCTTCTTCTTCTTCTTCTCCTTCTTTTCTTTCTTTTTTTCTTTCTTTTTTTTTGCCTATTCTTTCAATGGTTTTTTTTTTTACCCCTTTTTCCTTTCGCTTGAAAGTAACTATCTCCCAAAGTGTTTGGACTATGTGTATAGGGTTCTTGTAAGCTCTTCTCCATTTTAGAGAAAACGAAAAATTAGAAATAAAAACTATCCTTCAATTGATGTCACTTATGCAAGCATAAATCGATTTTTATCCTTTTATCCTTTTCAATGACCCTAACCTTCAAATTGCCCCAGTATAAGGTGGTTCTTTATAGGCTTTAACTGTAAAAATATTCTAAGTTGGTCCGATAGGGTTAAAAATAGAGTGTTTAGGATTTAAAAATGATTGTCTAACTTCATTTTAATCTACTTATCAAATTCAAAATGGACCTCTTTTAAAGAATGAGTCAAAAGTATCTTTACCATAATATCACCCAACTCTTAAAGTGTTTTAAGATTAGTATGTAGGATATAGTTTGCCTCTTTCGTCATAAACGTTTTAAAAGTAAGTTATCAATTCCTTAAGAAGGAATCTATATTTAGTTGCCTCAGAGTAAAGATTGACTTTACCCCTTAGTTTTAAAAAACATATCCTAGTTTTGATACTTTTCACTTGATCTAAGTTCTAAACTAAGGTTACATTTGACTTCATGTTTTGACTTGGTTTATGGCTAGGCCATAGTTGTCAAAATCGCGATTCTACCCATGCAACTCTACGAGTTTATGATTTTATGAGGCCTTTCTAAGTTAAATCATCTATAAAATCTTTTTTATATAGAAACTTACGTTTTTAACATAATTTACCAATTTTATATGTATGAGTTGAAATGGTGCTAAAACTAAAAAAAACATAACTAAGTATTTACAAGCCATCAATTATTAGAGTATTACATTATCTTTCCTATCCTATTTTAATTTATTTTCCTCTTTCTCTTCCTCTTAGTCCCTTATTTTATGTTCATAGGCTTCATCTAGGTTTCAGCACCAATAGGAAAGATTACAAGAAAAACTATACATTTCATTTTATATTATCAATAATTTAAAATGAATAGAAATATTTAGTTCTCTTTAATTCATTACTTTTTTCAAAGAAAATAATTGAAAAAGTTTAATTTCAACTTTGTTTGTGTTTCTTTCATACTTGTTAAATTATATATTATTAAGGATTTTTTATGAAAAAAGAACTTAATTTCTTCTTTTCTTTATTTCCAATATATATTTCAAATTTTGAATAATTACTATAAGCATATTTATAGTTTTTCAAAGCTATTTCACATAGGCTTATAAACTTACGGTTCGATTTTACGTTTCGCTAGTAATTCTAAATAGAATCAAGAGTTTGATAACTATTTAGGCCTTTTCTCAATGGACCAATGACTTTAGCTTAGTTTAGCTACCTTAATAGGCCAAGGATTATGTTTGGTTTAGCTGCCTTGATGGGATGTAGTTTGTGCTTAGATTAGCTACTTGAATGGGCTGAGGGGCTTATGTTTCGGTTGGTTGTCTTAATAGGTTGAGGGTTTAGGTTGGTTGCCTCAATGGGTCAAGGGTTGTATTTGGGTTGGCAGCCTTAATGGGCTAAAGGTTTTGGGTTAGCTACCTTAATGGGTCAGATGTTCATGTTTAGTTTGGCTACTTGAATTGGCCAAGTGGTTATGTTTCGATTGGCTACCTCAATGGGTCAGCGGTTCATGTTTAGTTTAGCTACTTGAACGAACTAAGTGGTTGTGTGTGGGTTGGTTGTCTTAATGGGCCAAGTGTTGTGTTTGGGCTTCTCAGAAGAATGCATAATTGTTAAAAACTTTTCTATATTTCTCCCATTTTTTATTTTTATTTTTTTGCTTTTGTGAGAGAGAAAGATAAGGCTTTTTTTTTTTTTTTATAGAAACCAAGAAATCAAATTATAAATAAGGATGTTGATTTTAGGGTTCTATTTACAAGTTTATGGAATTTATTTACATTTCCTCAAAGGAAAGAGAATAATGGTTAGATAAGTTCTATTAAAGCACTATTTACAAAAAGGGAACATTAAAGAATGAAGTAGGATAAATTAAAGGGAATTTTGATTATTTTGAAAAATTGGAGAAAAACAAAGATAAAGAACCTATCATTTTTTCTCAATTTGACATTTATTTTGGGCCCCTTAGCTATAATATGAAAAAACCTAAACTAAGTCTTGCAGACAAGCTCTAAGGTCTTTTAGCATTTCTTGGGTTTCCATAATGAATTGTCTAAGATAGGCTTTCAAGGCCCGATTGTGAGCTTTAGAGCATTTGAGCTTGGTTTATAGATAAGGAATCTTAGCTTCTAGTAGCTGTTTGCTAATCCTAGAGAGGTTCTATAGCTTATCAATTCTTTGATTGTTCACTTGGTCACTTACCATTATCTTTAGTCCTAAACATTTCATGGGCATGAATCAATTACTAGTGAAATAAAAGAATGTACATGGAAACATATATATGCTAGTTACATTGGTTTAATAGATCATTTTATATGTTATAACCCTATTATTAAAAAAATGATTGAGTTTCTAAAACACTCTTGTATTAGTAGGATTGCAACTTTTAGGAGTAGTGTATTAGCTTAAGGTTTAAGGGAAGTATATGCAATTAGGGTGGATACTAAAGGTCCTTAAGCTCTATGACCTTACACATTTTCAAGGAAACGGTTCATTGGTCACATCGAAGCTTAAGTAAGGTAGTCTAATCAGCCCCGAGCAATTGTTACCTTACTACACCCGAAACTTATACAATGGCCCCCTAACATAAGGTCCTAAGACAGTTTAGGTCTGACTACATCTACCATGTATTTGATGCAATTATCTTCCTATTATCCTAAATATGTTGCTTGCAAAAGGTATATAACAATTAAAACAAAATATATTTGCATGAAACGGATCATAACAATAAATAAATAACATAGGTATTTTGAAAGATAAATTTAATTTTGGAAGCTTTAAGTGACTAGCCCTTTTGATGTTCTCCATTGGAGTTGCTAAGTTGTCGAACTTGGATTTTTCCTGATTTTTATTATCTTCCTTAACTCAATTAGTGTTAAACCCTAATCCATTTTATACTAACCATTGAGTAAGAGTTAGGAAAAACCTTTATTTTTTATTTTGAAAACTATTTAGAGTCACCACTTGATAGGAGTTAAGAGAAAAAGTTAAGTTATAACCAAAAGTTATAACTAATTAGGTGGATTGATTATAACGTAACTACTATTCTTTCGATAAAATTAATTTTTAAAAAAGGTTTTGAAACTACAAATTTTGGATTCGGGAGCTATCCTGTTAAAACTAGATCGAGTACCACTTTTATCTTTCCAAAATTAACTTTATTTTTCATATTACCTTTTTTAACTAATTATAAATTTACAATTAAAACTAATTCTATCTACACAAACAAAAATAACAAATAAAATATTTTTAGGGAAAATGTATAATATCCCCCTAAACTTTGATTCAGGTACGAATTTTTCTTCTAAATATTCAAAGTGTGGTTTTTATCTCCCTAAACTTTCACAAATTGATAAATAACTTCCTTAAACTTTAATTTTGATGTGTAAACACCTTTTAAATTTTGATTTTAGTGTATAAAGACTCCCTAAACTTTGATTTTGATATATAAATACCCCATAAACGGTACATACTGTTTAAGGGATGTTTACACACAAAAATCAAAGTTTAAAGAGTTATTCTCAACCTAAGGGATTGTTTGCCAATTTATAAAAGTTTAGAAACTAAAAACCACATTTTGAAAGTTTAGGAGGGAAATCCACATTTAAGTCAAAGTTTAGGGGGGTTTTATGCAATTTCCCCAATTTTTTTTTTTACAAAAGGGAAAATAAAAACATTTCCTTATTTTAAGTTTCCTCATAAGTGCTTACATACTCTTTATTAGGGATTAGACTTTTTGTAGTTCATTTAGCAAAACTTTAATGTGTTGGTGATTTTTAATTTTGAAAAGTATTCAGCTTTATATTTTAATCATTTGTGTTGTTTAAGAAAATTGGTAAGAAAGAAGTCCTAATTTTGAAGAGGCTTAATTAAGAATCTTTATTCTTTTTGAAAGGTGAATTTTCTAAGTAATAAAATTTTTTTATTTTTTAATTTTAATTTTTTTATTTCATTATTTGTATTTTTTTATTTATGACTAAAAAATAAATAAGCATTTTCATTCTTTATTTTTTTTTTAGATTCTCTTATTTATTTATTTCTTTATTTACAATGAGATAAATTTATGAAACAAAACAAAAATAAATAAAATAAAATAAAAAAACTGAATAATAGGAAAGAGGGTCGAACCAAACTTTAGTGTACAGGTTGTAGAGCTAAGGTACAAATTTGGGTTCCTAACCCGATTCATGTGCACTGTACGTGTTCTAGCAAGAGGAAGTAGTTGTGATTGAAAATTGGGTGACTGAGGTGATTTCCAATGACTTCCAAAGTGGGTAAACCTACTTTCATGTGGATTTTATTGATGATATAGGTGTTTATGAAGGTTCTATGGTGTTTCGTTGCCATTTGAGTAGTAGTTAAAGTAGGGTGGTTGGGTAGAGAGAGAATGAGGTCACGTGGCTTAGTGTGGTGGTTGTTAGTGAACAAAGTGGTGTCGCTTCCTAGCTTTAAGGGAATGGGGAGTTCATTTGTGTAGTTGTTTTAACTTAAGAGGGTGGTTTATAGAGTAGGTTGCAATGGTAAAGGTTTTCAAAACTCTTTGTGATGGTTAGAGTTATTGAAGGCATCATAGGCAATGCTTTGGGTAGCTATTGGGAGCTTAGATTTCAAGGTGCTCAAATGTGGTAGAGGATTTGTTCAATAGCCATCACGCATGAGATACAAATAAGAAAGTGAAAGAGCTGAACCATAGAGAAAGAGAGTGTTTAGATATGATCCTTGTGAGCAACACTAAGAATTGATGATCAAAAGGGATGTGGGAAGGTCTAATTTATACACTTCTAACCTTGATTAACTTGGAAGGAACCATCGATGGTTGAATCAATCTTGAATAGTTATCTAGTATTTCAAGCTTTTTTCCATTTTTGTGATTTAAGTTTGATTGTTTAATGTGCGAATCTAGATGAATTCTTTTGTAAGGTTTGAAGTATCCTACGCTTAGTTTGCAATTTCACCATTGATTTGGTGATATTGCAAAATAAAAGGGCTCAAAATCATGATTGAAAGTGGTTGACAAAGGAGGAAAATGTAGGAAAATAGGGGAAAAGAAAGAGAAGGAAACTAAGCACAACCGGCCAATTAGAGACCAACACTTATCCTACATAGCCAAAAAAAGAAAAGGTGCTCCAGCATCTACAATGAGTTTCAAACCTAAGTCTTTCATGTCACTCTCATTTCAAGTCTAAGTGCAATACCATATGGGCTATTGGCTTGTGCCCTATTAACTTATGCAACTAAAATACATTTAACCTATAAAACAACTTAAAATCCCATAAAATAAAATGCTACTCAATTAAATTATTTATAACTTTAAAGATTATTTCCTAAAAATAATTTGCTTTTCTAATAATCTCTTTCACTTCAAAATTCTACCTTTCTATTTTTCATTACATTTTTTTTTTCAGTTTTTTTGTAATTTTCATTATTTTCTAATTTTTCGTACCTTTTCTAAATATTATATTTTTTGTGTTTTTTCTAAGTTTTCTATTTTTTTGAATTTTTTATTTTTATACTTTTTTACATTAGCACCTTTTTTCCTTATTCTAAAATAAACTCTAAAATTATAGGGAGTAAAAATGGGGTGTCTACACTTATTTGTGTTTCATATTGATTTTTTCTATATACAAACTATCATAACCTTAAAGGGAGTCTAGTAGGATTGCCTAAAATTTTTATATCATGTGTATATGCATGATACAAAAACTGCCTTACAAGTCAGAAATTGCAAAACTCTTTTGAATTAGTTACTAGGGTTTTCAATTTTTAATTTATTAACTTATCATATTATATAAATAACTATGGATATCTAATATTTCATAGTTCCTCAAGACCATAAATAATCAATATTTTCTACTAAATAATAAGATAGGGTAAGTCAACTTTACAAATTAAAGAATTACTAAGTTATACAAAATCTTAACATATAAATATTTTCGACAAAGGATATTTTTATACTAGCTATACATTTCTCAACTAACTCTAACATTATCATACATATCTTCGGTTTGCACTCTATACTCGAGAGAATAAGCAAACCACAGCTTAGTTAGTTTATTTATCACCATTACCATTTAAGTAAGTTATTAAATATTATTAGCATACATGCAAATTATCTATACATGAAATGAATGCATATACGATGGATGTAAGTAAGACATCTATAGGAGTTTGAAACTATAAAAGGTATAGATTTACGTCATCTACACATCGATTATCACCCGTACTTACTTATATAGGGCACATTACCGTATTCACATGAGGCTATCTAAGGGTACCATCCCTCCAAACAACACTCAACTATTACTCTAATCAGAAAGAAATATCTATCTAAATAGATAGACCCTAACTAGGGCCATCCATTGTTAACAAATCATATCTAAAGCCCCTCAGGTATAATCATGTGAGCCCTTTTGCTATTAAAATTTATCTAAGGCCCCACAAGCATAACTATGTAAGTCCTCTTGCTATCAAAATATATTTAAGGCCCAATGGCCATAACTATGCGAGTCTTCTTGCTATTAATTGGAGATATAATGCTAGTTTTGCCTTAATGATAAAAATATCATCAACAGGCATTACCAGCCCACATAGAAATCATATAAAAATCTATTTAAGATTTAGGAAACATTTCCAAAAAATATTATTCTAAAAAATTTACAAAGCTAATACTTTCCATAAATATATTAGTTGATTCATAGACATGTGACAAATATAACCAGTTATTTTGGTAAGATATTTATATTTATCAGTTTAAGAAGGTGATCATACGGATAATAGCACATAGGTAAAATGGTAAGTCAAACACATAACTAATAATAGCTAGTAAAACATCAAGTAAGTATCACATACACGTAAATAGTGGGTCATTAGAACTCCTTCACCTAGATTAATGCTTACTCTTCAAGCTTTTGGAATTTCCAAAACTTGACGATTGAGTATCTGAAAGATAATAATACTTATAAGTATTCAAAAAAGCTAGGTTCCTCAATTAACTAAATATATATTGTAATTTATCTAATTTCCTACTATAACTCAGGCATGGTATGAACATGATTTAACTTATTTATTAGGGTAAATAGGAAATATATGGGTATATTGATAAATAATTGTATCTTATGTATTTATTTACTTACTTTAAGGGTTTATCCTCATTATTAGTTTATAGAGCCAAATAATTTAGTTATCCTACCTATCTTTCTCGGTTTACCTTAAATCTTTAATCGCGTATAACTTTTTTATTTTATCTCCAATTTTTATGATCTTTGTAAGTCCCAATAAGATATTAAGAGGGTGGGGGGGATAAATTGATATGTTTTCCAAAAACTAAAACTTTTTCAATTTGAAAACAAAATCCCTATTAATAGCTTAAATGGCATGACAAGTTATTAAAGATTGAATGTTTAACTTTAGGTACAAAAAATAACAACACAAGTAATAAAAATCAGAAACTAAATCGAGTAGAGAGAAAAATGATCAAGCGATTGATTTATAGAGTTTTGGCCTTTTATCTATTGTTCTCTTCCTGCTCTATAACTAGAGACCTAATCCTCCTCACTGATGTTGTTCCACTAGTTCAATCTTTTCACTAATTAAAAATCAATAAAAGATTACAAGGATATCCAATCGCTTCTTTGTCCTATCTTACTAGCTTTTCATAAGCTAAACACAGGACTTAGAGAATTCCTTAACCCCATACTCACTCAATTGTACTATCAATAATGTTTACAAAGAAAATAAGACAATACAATCAAATAACTCTTTCTAACATTCGTATAAATGCAATAACAATAAAATAATAAAACTGTTTTTGCTCAATTTTTGACCAAGTTTCTAATACTCTTCATGGAGAGAATTTTTGAAATTCAGATTTGTACTCAATGTATATCACTTATTTTATCAATAGCTTAACTTATATTCTATTGATCCTAAGTGTAATAATAAAAATAACAGTTAGTTGAAAAAGATATGGAGATATCTTTTTTTGTTATTATCTTAACTAAGCACTTTGTAACCAAGTAGAGAAAATCTCTGATATAGTTATCCTTGAAGTTTAAATTTGAATTTCAAATAATAGCTTATGATCCTATTGTTAATTTAAATGTTGCTATGGTGATAAACTTTACCAATAATGGAAAAAATATATATCTCCTTGTATATCCTTAAAAATTCGTCCAAAAATATTTATTGTATTTTTTACTTAATAAACTTTTTCAAAAAGCTTGAAAATATACTCAAAATTTATCCTTTCTACATATAAGTATATTATACTCATTTTGAAATTAAAATTGCTTGTAAATCTCTACCATGTCTTCATAATTTAAATTCAAAGAATATATCTCCAAAAAATCTGCATGTTATTTTTATTCCTTAGCTTCATAATCTCTTATTTGAATTTTGAAATAAAACTCTCATAAAAAATCTAGTTGAATTTATCCACAATATTCAACCTTATCTATAGCAAAATATCTCAAAGTTTTTGAATTACTATCAACAAAATAAGCTGCAACCTTGTCTCCAAAAACTTGCAAAAATTTAAACTAAATTTTTAAATTTTTTAGCATAATTTTATCCTATAAATCCTTAGAAAAAAATCTACACTTCATAAACAATAATAATGCAGCAACTCCTTTTACGATTAATGTCCTTAATATATTTAAAACTTGACCAACCTTATTAAGAATATCATAATATCCTCTTTCCAAAAATATATTGCTCAAATCTTAATTAACCATTTTACAAATCTGATTCTTTAGCATTCTATAAATTAATCTAACTTAAAATCTCCATGGACTAAATTCAACTTTAGTGGAATGGAATTAAATACATTACTTAAATATACCTAATAAAGTGGAGCTAGGCCTTCTATATATTTTCTCAACTTAACTTGTACAAATTATTCAAAAAATAGCTTAGGAATAGTATTTGATCTCAATTTCGTATACAGTTCGTATTGTTCTGTTCTGTTATTGATATACTTTTTGACACACATTTTGACCAGTACAATTCCAAACTTATTTTTCTTCCTTAAATTGATTTCATTCTAAAATTGACCTATACACTAATTATTTTTATTAAATATATTTTAACCTTTTTCATTGTGGTATCTTTTAGAATTAATCAACGTTATATCAAGATATATCTATACACTTCATAAACACATTAGTGATAACTTATCACATATTTTGTTATCATCAGAACCAAATTAGGAGACTTAATAATCTTATAGTTGATTTTTATTGTTTTTAGATGGATTTTCAAGTAGCGAGGTCCTTCTGGACATTAGAACGCATTTTCTACTGTGTGTCGAGAATATTACAAATTTATTTATTTTGGCCCAAATTATTTTAATTACCATTTTTTATTTTTCATAATGACCTTATTTATAGTTTTTATTTTAAATTTTGTAATAGATTGAAAAAATTTTAAATTTTATATTTTCTAAATATTTTTATTTTTCAGTCAATTTTGTAATAACTTCTTTATTTCACTATTTTAAGCCTAAATTATTAATTATACTACTTTTTCTTATAATTGAAATTTGCTAATTAATTTATTATTATTAATATCTTATTATTTTTTAAATTAAATTTTAATTAGAAAAATATTGTAGAAGCTAATGTGGCAGCTTCAGATTTTTCCATGTTGTAATTCTTTTAATTCTTCCAATTTTTGCATTTTTTTCCAATTTATAATATTAATATATACATGTATATTACTATAAATTATTAAAGATTGAAAAATAGTTGTTATTCCTTCTTTAAAGGTCATGTCTAGCATATGTATATATTTAACCCTATTAACCTATTTTTAAGAAAATTAGGTATTAATTTACGTATGTATGTAATCTTCGATATATGTATATACATAAATCTTATACTAAACTATATGTATACTTATTTAAATCTTAGAATAATAGAGTAATATGTATACATATAGGCACACATATCTACTCCTATAGTTTACTATTTATAGATACATATATTTATACTATTTCACAACATTTCTCATACTTATGTATATTAAAGTATACTTAATATTGTTTATATTGACATAAACTATATATATATAAACCATATGTATATGTATATATATACTAAATATACATAACATACATATGTACATATAGATAGGTATGTTTGAGTATATATATACATATATACATACATACATACATAAATATTTAAGAAGAGATAAATTTACACATATATTCAAATGCATGTACTTGTAAATTTTTATTACAAATGATGGTAGAAACACATGTAGCTCCTACATACATATTTCTAATACAACAATATTAACAAGTACATAATAACATAAAAGAAATATATAAATATTTATATTACATAAGAAAAACAAAATCAGTGTAACATAAGGTGTTATGTGATTACTTTTTGTCTTGAGAAATTTTGGGAAGAAATCCTCCTTAGGCCTCGATGAAGTTGATAGATAAACTAGTGTTGGAGAAGGGTTATTATATTGTAAAATAGAGATGATATATGATTGTAGAAAGAGGAGAAAAATGAAAGAAAATGGAAAGTTGGGGAAGAGGGAGGATTCTCAATCCAAATGGAGTAAAAGAGGGCTTATGTTTTGATTTTATTTTTGTAAAAGAAGAAGAAGAAGATGAGAGTAGTTTCTAGAGGGTTGCATATGGCTTACTACAAGGAAAAAGATAAGGAAAAGAAAAGAAAGGGAAAAAGATAAGATGGAAAAGGAAAGGTGAAAATGACATTTGGCTTTATCTTTAATTCTAAATTTCTCACATGTGATAAGTCTTATAAGACCCTTGTACAAGCAAATATAGAAGGAGGAAAAGAGGAAAAGAAGAAAGAAAAGGAAAAAAGAAAAATTATAAGTTGACTTTTTGATTTCTCTTGATACTTTGCGAACTTTTAGGTCATAATTAAAATATAATTTGATATCATTATAAAATAAAATATAAGATGAAAAATTAATGTATTCCATATAATACATAAACATAAAATATGTAGTAAAATTAAATCAATATAAAACTAGGACATATATATACACATATATGAAATCACAAATAATCATAAAATAATATTTGTAATCTTATTAATTTAGTCAATTAATTTGTTACTCTTTATGTTTGTTAGTATTTAGGAACTAATTCTATTAGTTGGTTAGTGATTTTACGCGATTATGTTCGTTTATCGATCATTGTACCCAAGTAAGGCTTTATCATTGTTAGGATAAATTTGTGTGTTTTCTAAGATTGGATTTTTAGTTTTAGGGTTTTTATTAGATTCTAGTTCCATCTCTTATATTTATATATATATAAGATTTGAGGCTTTCATATGCGATTAGGGTTTTGAATAATATATTAGTATTTTTTGTATTCGTTTTAAGTTTCGAGTTTAAAATTTAATCAGTTTTAATTTTACGTGATTTTATTGACTCAAAGGAATATCTTCAACACTCATGTTTAACTTTATATTTAAAAGACTAAATTTATGAGATTTACACAAACCCATTTAATTTGTGTCATGTCATGTTTTGAGGTCACAATTTGAGTTCTAAATTGCAAGCCCTGCCAAGCGAGTTAGACAACCTTTATTCCCAAGCGCTTTATGTCATGTATGACCACTTATGTATTTTAGGTTAAATAGTTTGCTTAGTTGTTTATCGGCAATGACACTGTTCCAATAAATAAAGTGACAAAACCAACCCGATGTCAAACAACATATAACAATCAAATTGCAGCGATTGGGTAATAAGTGGTTCATGTTTCACGCTCAGCCGAAATATTCAAATTTTTTAGTTTGGTTCGTCGGATGGTTGGGCTTCATATAGTTGATTTATTTAAGAGGCTTCACTTGTCCTTGTTTTAGTTGTCTAAATAATTTGAGGTATATCTATACTTTATTCTAAAGTACTTTTTTACTTGTTTGAAAGAGGGAAGTGTTATCTTTTCCCTTAGTGGATAAAATGGCAAGTTTCCCCTTAAAGTTAGGATTTGCACCGTCTGTTTATTTTGATTCAATTTGAGGCAATTCTTCTTTTTTTTTTTTTTTTAATTCCAAAATACAAATAACAAATCATTTAACCATGCTTAATATTATTCAAATGAGACAATTCAAATTGGGAGTTTTAGTTTCAGGAAGGGACTTTCAATCCCTTAAGACTTAAGTGTTTGGTTCTGATTGAGTTTGGTCCAGGGATAAAAACACCATGTTTTTGCTTTAAGCTTTGGTTAAATTATTGTTTCAATCACATTTTCGTTTTAACTCGAATTAAGAAGATTCTGATCACGGTTTTCTTCTTATTTTCTATATTTTGACGTACTTGTAGATGATTGCCAGCTTTGCATGTGCAACAATTGAATAAAGCAATATAGGAGATTTTATGACATCAAATTACTACCAAGACCTAAAATAAAAAATATATATATTTAAAAAATTTCATAAATAGTCTTACAAGTATGTGTACAGTAGAGGGAGAGAGAACAATATAATATAGGGATAATAATTGCAAGTAATTTGTTTGATTAAAAAAGTCTCCATGTATGTCCAAACATAATAAAATATATATCAAATGAGGAAATTCGATTATAACATAGTTGGACAGTTTTGTATAAAGTGACATTACCTAATAATCAAGTTATTAAATTCCTTATATGTCAATTCAAGGGAAACTTATAATCGCAAAAAATGACACAATAGAACATGTAATGTTAAAGCCCCGATAAAATGTGTACAGTAATTTGGAATAAGAGAAGATATAATAATTTAGCAAAACCTTGATAACGTGGAAGTGGAATAAAAATATAATGCTTGACTCTAATAAGAAAGTTAAATAATCTATTGAAAATGTAGATCCTAAAACCACGAAAGAAATAAAAATTATGAATTTTTTTTTGAAATAGTAATTGCTTTTCATGATCATGATTATTTTCATTCTACTTATAAGATTGACCTTTTTTGTTGTATTATGTTTGGTGACATAATTAGTATTCATCTCCAATTGTAGTCACCTGGGTTTCAACTCAACATATGACAATTAAAAATGAAGAAATAGATGCAGTGAAAGAAAACGTATTGGATAAAAGAAGACAAGTTCGTCCCAATATAATGAATACTCTAATTCTCCAACCAAAGATGTAAATCCTCAAGTATTTATCTATGGATGAAGAACAAAAGATTATGCATTGAGATATATGTACATATGTTTAACTTATAAAAAAGGTCTATTTAAAAATGTGAAAGATAAATTGTTACTATAGGTAGAGATCGTTTTGGACAAATGATTGAAATCTCCGAAGTGTATGACCAAGCATCCACGATGATAATAGTATTGCAACATTCCTATATTTTTCAACATGGATGTTGAAGATTAAAGGTATAATTAGTTTAAAATTAGATCGTTGTTATATGTATAATTGTTAAATTCAATCATACCTAATAGAGATTGAGAAGCCTCATCTTAAATTCAGTTGATAATAAATTAAGGAGGATTTGATCATCTAATGTGTCATTGACGGGAGGTAAAAATGTTAGATAGTGCGCATAGTAAAATTTATTATAAAAGGACACATATTTAATGAACTTAAATAAAAATATAATACATGTCAAGTAACAAGACCTTTATGATAACGATACACTTTTGTAAGTAACATTTCATGTATATATACCGTCATTCCTAGATTTTTTTATCATTCTTAAGTAAGACTTTTGTTGATTCCATTACAATTCCTCGTGATAGGGGTATATAGAGTTTTCCATAGCCAAACACATGTTGAGAAAGATAGTTCATATATTTATGTATTCTCTAACCTTGTACTTTATTAATTGTTAAAGAAAAACCCAAATGTATAGGAAATTGTTTTCTTGTCATCTCCTCAATGGAAGGTTTAACTTATTGGAAGTTTTCCACAAGATTCTTGAAATTAAAACTCTTAGCCCTCTTGATTAGCTTGCTAAAACTTGGGCACATATAACACCTCTCAAGAAGTTGACACAAATAAACTCAGTACTATTATAAAGACCAACCTTTAGGTAGAAGCATGGTAAGAGCTCCCCTTTTTACTCTTAACATGCATATAAGCTTTCCAATTAAGGGAATAGAGTTTAAATATTTCTGCTGGTACAAATATCTAGTTTTATCTACGAAAACAACAAAGGAGTAGTATTTATAGTTCTCACTAGGAAAAAAAGTGAAGGTTTATGTCACAAGTGACATCTAAAACTTTGCTAAGATGTATGATTAACTACATGTAATTTGAAAAGATCAATTTGCTACCTAAATAAAATTTCCATTTTCATGTTTGCTACTTGAACTAACCTTATTAAGTCCATTTGCTGACATAGACATAAGAACTGTTGAGTTCTTTTCATAAATTTTGATGATAACAAAAAAAATTTGTTGACTAATAAATCTAACCAAGTATATGGAAAAGCAGCTAAAAAATCTCTAATGTAAAATAGGTCAATGAGTTTATCAGAGGGTTCTGTTTGATTTTGAGTAGCTGATCAGATCCTTATTAAGAGAGTTTGAAATATAGTATTTGTTTTAAATTTAGAGTGTTATTCAAAGATTTCGTTTGTAATGTTAAAAGAAAGAGGTTGTATGCATCGTCAAAGATTTAATCATAGGGCTAGCTTGGAAGATTTTAGATAAAAATTTCAAATCGCTTTTGTAAGTCAGAATAGTTCTCAAAATTCAAGAACTAACTCCATTTTATTTAGTATATTTGTGTAATGTATTTAATTCCATTCCACATAAGTTGGAATTGATTCATGGAATCAACCGTAATAAAGGATGTTAAATATTAAGATTCGAATTTATTAGTTTCTATTAGGTTATCAAAATTTGATTATTTATTCAGTTATTGCTAATTGTTATAAATTTGACTTCGAACAAGAAGGTGCTATAAACAAGAGTTGCTATGATATTATTTTAACAGATTGTTTCAAAGAGATTGAGTATAAAGTTCAAGCAATTGTGCAAGCTTATGAATTATCTATTGATATACTTTCATAAGCAAGGGTTAGATCTAATAATCATAAAGAAGATATGAAAGGGACTAAGGATAAGGATCTAACCTGAAAAAGATTCAGATAAGACTTGAATTTGAAATGAAGATATGGTTGCTTATTAGGAATTGGTTATTCAAATTTCAGATTAGATAAAGTTTGGGAGAAAATCTCGAGATGGTTATTAGATTTTTCTAGTCTTAGTATATCGAATCAACTTGATTAGTTTTGAAGTTTAAGTTTCAAATTAAGAGGTAATTTTGGTGTAGATTTTTAGAAAATTAATTTCAAATCTATTCAAATTCTATGAAGAATTATTAGAGATTCTTGAGATATTTTAAGTTTTATATCGGTCGAATCAAGATTAAAGAACATATTTAAAAATTAAAATTCAGATTTGGTGCAAAAATATAAAGGGCATAATTTTGATCCAACTAGATTTTATTTAACAATAATGTGATATCATATGGTTAAGTGTTTTATACGAATTGTAGAAGATTATGGTATTAGTTTATAAGGTCATGATAATAAATATCTTGTTAACACATAGTTGTAACCTTTTGGCCAAATGATTGAAATAGACCCATCAGTATTTGTTGGTTTGGTTATTCGCTGCTTTTAGCTTAGAGTGTTACAAATTGTATCAAAACCAATCTCCTAACAGTAGGTAGATTATTAGGGTTTGGCTCCGATTTAGAGAAGATGTCCAAGGAAGGTAGAGAGTGTCATCAGGATAGTGACTCCTAATATGCTTTCAAGATGAACTATAGGTAATAGGTGACTTGAATTATACATCGAAAAGGGAGAAGAATTAAACCTAACCATAAAGTCTCATGATGAGAATGTCATATGTTTAAGGGAGGAGATTGCAATACCTCATGGTTAAATATCCCATATATATTGTGGGAGGTTGTGTTACTAATTTATAAAGTCATGATAGTGATTTTCTTATTAATAAATGGTTGTAACTTTTAGGTTAAGTGGTTGAAATGGGTTTATTACTGTTTGTTAGTTTGGTTATCCATTACTTTTGACCTAGGGTATTATAGATAAGTTTCATGAAAGATCAACAAAATATTGATAGTATGTCTTTTGAAGATTAAGATTAGTTATCCAATTCAAATTTAAGTTTAAGATATTTTCACAAGTTAAGGGATCAAGCAATGAATTTATCTTTGAAGATTAGGATCGAGCTATCAATATTAGTAACTACTCATTGTAGTATTACTGTATATAAAAGCAAATCACTGAAACCGAATCAATATATTTTGGCAACTAATCAAAAGTATTTAGATTGCATAAAAGTTCTCATTATTTATTGTCATAAAGTTCATCAAAGAGTTCGTTGAAGTTAAATATTTAGCTTTTACTCTTCTATTTTTGAATGAATTCATTTGAGAGCTTTATTGTACTTCTCATTTTTTTTGTAAATATTATCAACAGTTTTAAGTGTTGTTAGTATGAGAGGAGTTAGGTTTGTTCTTTGTAGATTTGTAGTTATTCATGCATAAGGTTAGAAAGGCAAAATAGAGATTTGTGTTACAAGTGTTGGCAAGATTGTAACTTTTCTCCCTTTCATTTTGATTTGTAGATAAGTAAAATGACACCAATAAGAAAGACCGCATCCTTAACAGTAGAGTTAAAAGAGAGTAGTAAACATAGATCGAAACTCTTTATATCTTGATCCTGATTCTCTTCTTCTTGTCTCTTTATTTTTAGCTATAATTTTTTTTATTTTATTATCCCAGTGTATAAAATTATTAAATTACCATAATTCACCTAATATAAATTATTAAGAGGGGTTTCTATTTTCTAAATCTGAAAATGTTTAATGATATCAATTCGCTTCTCTATAATACCTTAGGATTTTGAGTTAGTTTAATAACCCTAAATTTGAGCTCCTAAATTTAGGGCACTGGATTATGATATCCATTTAATTTCAAACTTCATAGTAAGGCTAGAAAAATTAGACAAAATAATTTAAGTAAAGTCAATTTCTCAAAATAAGTTATATAAAAATATTAATTTGAGAAAAATATTAATTTATCGATAAAGTCGATAATCGTAAAATTCAAACTTTTAGATATGGCGAGATATTAAAAATAAATTAATTAACTTTAAAAAATAATAAATGAAGTTGAATTATACATAATATATATGTATTACATGTGATATACATTATATGTATTAAATATATACATATAATAATAAAAAATTATTAAAATTAGTTAAAATAATGGAAAATTAATAAAAAAAATTGAATGGGTAAGTTACCAAATGATGTGTTGAGTTAAGATTAATTGCAAATGATGAGTTAACACTTGGTTAAGGAGAGAATGACACATGGCACTTAGAAAAACGTGAAATTGACATGTGTAATTTTTCTTTTTCATGTAAAAAATCCTAAAGCCTATAAATAAGACTCTAAACTTGTGCAACCTAAAAACAAAAGAACATAATTTTAGAAAATTGAAAAAAATTAGAAAAAAATAAAATAAAAATAGAATAAGAAATAGAGTCAGAATGAGTTTAAGGCGATTCAATAGGCTATCCACAACCTGACTTGGTAGGGCTATGAGGTCCCATAGAAGGTGGCTAGAGAGAGTGTTTCGACATGATGCGGCAACTAGATGGTGGCTAAAAGCGGAGGGTTCAAGTGAATTGATTTTTCGTCCGGTATTTATTAAATTTGCTAAAAATATCAAATGTTGTTAATTAATTATGAAATTTTGTTTTTTGGTTATTTTAGGTGTAAATTAATGTAGTGATTTTATTTTAATAAATAATTAGTAGAAATATGGGTTCCTTAAGAAAATGTTCTATTTTGGTGAAAATTGAATGAATTTTTATAAATATTAGATGATATTGTTTTAAGCTTAATTTTTTGTATATAATACACCTAATATATATATTTAATTGTGGTAATAAGAATTTTCGAAAGTAAGCATGTTTACTATTTTTTTATAATTATTTTTAATGAAACTGCTAGTTTTGCTGAATTATTGAAATAATTAGTTTTTAATGAAATTAATGAATAAGCCCTACATATTTTGATTTTTGGATGTTTATAATGATATTTGGAATACTTACTTTTTATCTCATACTTAAATTTGTTTATTTTCACTAATTTTGCATAATTTTAAGCTGAAATCGCTGCTTTTGTAAAAATAGATAATAGCTAGTTTAGTATAATTGATGGTTGATAATTAAACTACATAGTTTTGTAAGTCTATAGAATTTTTCATGAAATTAATCGGCCTCGTAAACTATTTATTATGTATTTTCCTAATATAAGTCTATATATTAGCTTAATATGTAATATAGTAATTAGTATTAGTAAGGTACTTGTCAAATTACATAAAATGAACACTTTAGGGTATAATAAGTGTTACTAAACAAGTTTGGAAAGTTCAATTTTTAGGGTTTTTAGTTCAATATTAAAGCTTACTCGAGTCAATTTTAGAGTTGGGATAGCTTACAGTTCAATTGTAATACGAAAGGGTATTTTTGGGTTTTTGAAAATATTGATGAATCTTGTTTCTTAAGATATCCTAATAGTACTTGAAATAATGATTGTAGCAATATAAAGTTTACTGAAATCAAATAAGAAATGAGTGAGATATGATCAAATGAATTTTAAAAACGCAGAAATGAAAGCTTATAATAGTTCAGGTTCAGCCTATACTTGATTTGAAGACTATGTCATATTTTCATAGGTATAATAAGTAAGGAAGGACTACGTCGTAAAGTTTATAATTTTACACTATTACTAAACTCAGGTAAGTGGATCTGACCTATGCTTAGAGTAGATATATTGCTACTCGTAATACGGTGTGTTGTTTGATGTTGTGTTAATTCAATATGGGTATATCTTGGGTGAGTTGATATGCCGCTATAGTAGATGCTAATATGTTGATTTTGAATGACAGTAATTGTATTTTGGTTAAATTATTATGTTGCCATGTTGGGCAATGATTTGTACTTACGAATGATTGTGTTAACTAAGAAAGTTGAGTAATTTAACTCAATCTTCTAGGTGTTCACTTAAGTGAGATACTAGAATTCTACTAAAGAGAGTTCAAAAAATTAGAATTAGATTACTAGGTTAAATAAAACTGGAAGATTGATTGTGCTGATTGATATTCTTGAGTTGCTATTACATATCACGACATGGTACAGTACGGCACAAAAAGGGACCTACGAGTCATAACTTTCAAAATGAGGCTTCTAAGCGATCATAGGAAGAATATGGCTTAATGAACTCAGTTTTTGGAAGTATATAGATTGCATTGCTCGAACATTGTAGCTATTTTGATAATCAAATTTGGTAGACTACAGAGTGTGGTCTAATTTTATAGTATTGCCACTTTGAATTGGTAGACTATAGTATGTGGTCTATTTTGGTAGTGTTATCACTTTGATTTGGTGAACTACAATATGTAGTCTAATTTTGTAAAGTTAGAGGTCTTCTTCCCAAGTAGCTCCTTGTTGCCCTTTTTGAAAATGGTAAACTACAGTGTGTAGTCCAATTCAGTAGGAGTCCTACTCCTAAACAGCTCCTTATTGCCTCAGGTTCCTAGATGTTGTATCTAGATGCTTGGCTATGTCGATTAATTAGAAGAAGTTTGGAGGGCATAAGATATTGGTACCGATGCATGCTATGTGCATGAGCATAGCATGCTGGATTGCTAGCAGTAAATGCCCGATTGGGCAAATGCATATGTGAAGTTGAACCTACAAGTTATGATTGAAATGTTTCATTTGTGATATGTAATATTGTCTATCATATTGTCTATACTATGTTACATATTATCTATTCTCACGTAGCTCAATAGCTGAGGGGAAAAAATGTTTTATCCTCAAGTTAACTATATCATGAAGGACTTAACGCTAAGGGGGGATATATATATTGAGAGCATGAGTCGGAGTCAGCAACTTTTGTATGGAGCTTGAAATAAGTCAGGGATCCTATTACTGTGAAGATGATAAAGAAAGAAGTTGGTTCATGTTTTGATGTAAATATTATGTTGTACACATAAGTTGTAATACGGAATCTAGTTGAACTCCGATGTAGCAACCCCTTTATTATGTGAACAATGTTGTTTTTTTATGAATGAATAGGTTGATTTAAATTTTCAACAAGTATTATTGTGTGATGGTACATCCCATACTATGCCGGGATGTGACATCCTTCCTGTGATATCTTATATGAGACTTGCAAAGACAAACCATGAATTAACCATGTTTGACTTAAGTAACCATTTTGGTTGCCCCAAATGTAAGGGGTGGTCAATGGTCACTTGGTGAAGGGTCACATAACTTTCTACGAGTGACCAATAGCCACTTCTTAGCCTTAAGGTGGTCAAAACATCTAATTTCTTATCCATATTAGTGATCATGTTAGCAAATGGAATTAATAGAGTTAGTTCAAGTACTGAAAATGACTGTGAAAACTTCAATTAAGTAGTAGATTAATCTTTTTAAAGTACAACTAATCAATTGACATTGTAGCAAAATTTGGGTACCATTTATGGCAATAACTAAAAGTGAATTATTTTCATTTTTAATTATGAGACCCTAAAATTATATTCAAGGCAATCATACCTAAATTTTAAGGCTTCTAAAAAGCTCTTCAATTAAGTTTCAATTTTTCAATTAGGCCACAAGAGATAGTGGAAGTGATTGGATTTTGAAAATAAAATAATAAAATACTAATTTTTACTGCAAACTTAAACTATTCAATAAAGTGCTTTATATATTGGAAACCTTAATTTTGAATTTGGAGATATAACAAGATGCTAAGTATAAATATTTAATCTATGAAATTATATGACATAAAACAATATCTAAATAATATATGCTTTCCTTGGGTATACATATTTTATAATAAATATGCCTATAAAATAACTTGAAACTTTTAAATATAGGTAAAATATACTCTAAATGCTAAAATTTAATATAAACTAGTGACAAAAAACAATCAAAATCCATTGATTAAGCTTAGATGTTATCGTAGCAACCTCAACAATTAGTAAGCAACTAACTCAAAAGGGAAAAACTAGGAAATTGCTACCTCCTATTTACAACCAAAAATTAAGATAATTTAAACTTAGGCATCAAGGAATTTTGCCAACCCTTCTTGGTATAAATACACCTTTAGACATCACATTTGGACATACATAGAATAAAACTTCAAGAAAAATTAGGAAAAAAGTAAGAAAAATAGGCTTACACTCTAATCAAGCAATTTTAATCACCATCCTTGAGTCTGCTAACATACCCTTCTAGCCACCACAAAGCACCATCCACCCTTGCTAGCTGACATACCCTTACCGTTGGACGGCAATTGAAGCATCGATGAATAAGTATGCCCTCTTTTATGCTCGAACTTGTTCTAATTTCCAAAAATATTAAATTGATGACATTAATTATGAGAAACATTATTCCAACATTATTTTGAAGTCTAGTTTCAAGTAAAGAATATATTTTGATGCAATTTGAAAGTTTTAATTTGTGTACTTAATAAATTACTCTATTTAACTAAATTATGTGGTAAAAAATTAATTATCTAAACAATTTGTTTCTTGCTAATAAATTATCATAAACTCCCATGTAAATACTTTTTAAAGACCTACACATTCAATATTTTGTAGATATTTAGATACAAAAACGACTAAAATCGGAATTTTTAGAAATAATTAGTTTTTGTACAAAATTAATAAATGAAATTGATATTTTTTAATTTTTGAGGGGTTGCATCGATGTCATAATTACTTGGTGTTTATTTTACATGTGAAATTGATTATTTGCCTAAATAGAAACTCAAAATTTAGACATATAAATTCCATTATGTAAACTTTGGTTTAAGTAGGTAAACTATAGATATAAGGATTTTAGTGAAAGAATATAAGATTGTCACATAAAACTTAGAGATTTAGTGTTGAAAGATGTTGTATCATTGAATTAAAAGCAAAGATTAGAGCATGATGTAATATCACCTTGAGGGGGACCACTCTTAGTAGAGATTCTTAGGTTCATCTTTAATTTCATCATGTAAATTTTATATTAACTACACATATAAGACCATCTAGGAATAGTTAGTGATGGGTTCATTTTTTATTTGATCCAAACCCTTAAGATAACACCCAAACTCAACACCATTAAAGGGGTTAGAAAGCTAGTCATATTTCATTGAGTCCTCACTCATCATTAGGAAAGATTAACTAGTCATTAGGACTTAATAGTTTGATACTTGTTTAAAACACTAAGTTAAAAACTGAGCCTAAAATTACTATTAGATCTTAAAAACTTATTTCAAAGCACACAAAAAATGATGATTTTGAGTGGGTTATAAGATGCTAGGACTTGAATAAATGAGTTGGACCTTAGTTTAAGGCCATAAATGGAAGAATTTGGCTAAAACCCATTAAAAGACCATAAAAATATGATTTAGGACCAATAGAAAATTTTGGCTAATAGCTAAGTAAAGCCATAAAATGAAAAATGAAAACCCAATAAGGCCTAATAGATGAGTAGGAAAGCCAACTATAACCCTAAATCCAAAATTAGAACATAAAATGCCTAAATATAAAATAAATGCCCAAGAAAGGCTAAAATTGCCAAGGAAATAAAACTACAAGTTTGGGCTAACAAATAAACCTAAAACTAACGAAGTTAAACTCAAACAGTTGACCTCCAAATCTGACTTGACCAATGTTGATAGTTGCAAGTCCTAAACACCAAAATGGATTCCACCATGTGAAAGTACATTAAAAGATCTATGAAAAAAATAGAAAAAAAAGGGGGGAAACATGGAATTAAAATGAAAAATTCATGACCAAAATAAGAATTAACCACAATTGAGAAAGTATTGTCAATCTAGGGTAATAGGTTACATATTATATCTTGTACTTACTATTGTTATTCCTACATTATACTTAAGAGATATTTAACATGATTCAAAGCTACCAAAGGATTACTATCATTTGTAAAATGTTAAGGCAGAGTGAGTATTATGATGACTATTTTACTTGTTTTTACTTGTATTTAATTTGCCCTTAAATATAAGATTAACTTTAATCTTGTATTTAAGGGCATATAAAATACAAGTAAAAACAAGTAAAATAATCATCATAATGTAAGTAAATATGAAAATCAAATTGATTGATGCATTGTAGATAGCTAATAAGTTGTGCTTGTCAATGATTATTACTTGGACACTTAATTAAGTATACCTAACTTAATCATACCGAGCACATTAATTAAATTGGATATGCATAATAAGAAATTGCATATGCTTAATGGTCGTTACATCATGCAGGTGGTATAGAAGGGTCTTTTCAAGGTTGCTATTTCATATGATATCGTGTTTTTGTATGGTGTACTTGCATAAAAAGTGCCTTACCCTAACCCGTGGGATTACTAGATGTTAGAGACTCCAACTATTTGGTTAAGGGTTTGTCTAAAGGCCAGCACTTAGGGATAACTAAGATTGTGGTGTGCTACTAATTAGGTGGTATTAAGTAAGTGCACTTGTTAAGTAATAATATAGTGGACAAGGAAGTCCAAGGTTATTATCCCTTAAGGACTATTCACTATACTCACTAACACTCTACTATTCTGCTTGTTAGATCTCTTTCATGAATTTTGATGATAACAAAAAGAAAAGAATGCTAATGTACTAACAAGTATATAGGTATTCAAATAATTCTTTAGATTGTTTAAATTATAGGTTAAGTTTTATTCAGAGACAATTTAGAGAATGTTTCAAAAGCTTATATAAGAAGAGTTAGTATAGTACTTCAGAAAATTATTTAAAGACTTTGAAGATAAGTAAACTGAGATATTTTTAGAAGATTATTCAAATAGTTGACCTAAAAGAATGAATTTGGAAAATATATAACGATGCATCAAATTCAAAGTAAATAAGGCTTAGCTCCACTAGACGAGTGTATTATGGAAATACACTTAATCTCATTTCACTTAAGTTGGAATTAAGATTCATGAGGATTATCTTTAATAGATATAATTTTTGGAAATATCATATAACAAGAAAGTATCTAAAAGATAAGAATGATTTCCATTATTATGGGATATTCAATTCAAAATTCAAGATTATCTAGAGTTGCTGATCATGGTATATCTATTGAGGAGATCTAATCAAGATAAAATCAAATTAGAATTTAAACTTCAAGATTTTCTCCAAATATTTATGGATCATCTTTTAAACGTTAGGATTAGATAAGCATAAGGTAGAGATAATCATCAACAATCTAGCCGTTGGAAAACTTTAGTATTAAAGAAGTGACTATTCAAAATATTGAGTACAATTCTAAGGAGAAAAAAATACATACATTACATTCCAAACATGATTATTGTCTACTATTTGAAAATTACAAAACACTTCTTACAAATTATTTCAGAGATTTGAACTAAAGCTGCACTTATACAATCTTCATTTCTATTTTCATGCTAAACTAATTGAGATTTATATTATTGTTCTCACTTCTGTTTTGTAAACATTATTTATTGTTTAAAGGAAGTTTTATTATACTTTACAGATTTGTGATTAGCCTAGATTGTAGAGAGGTCAGATAGGCAGAGTAGAGAGTTGCAAAGGCCATGTGTAGTAGAAACTTATAAACTTATCTTGATATGTTTTTAATATAGTGGATTAAGTGAAATGACACTAGTGAGGAAAATCAAGTCCCTAATAGTGGAGTGGGAAGAGAGTAGTAGGCATAAGATTGAAACTCTTTAAATCCTAAGCTTGGTTCTCTTCTCCCTATCTTTTTTACTTTGAGTTATTTATTTGTGTAGTTATTCGTGTGTTAAATTATTAAAGTACCACTAATCACAAAATTAAGTTATTAAGAAGGGTAATTTCGATTTACATTGAAAAAAGTTTCGAAAATTTTCTAAAGATATCAATTTACTCCTTCTTCTTGGTATATATTATGGGATCAACAATTGGTATTAAAGCCATGCTCTAATATTATCTAGAGTTCAAGATCATAGGTGAATCAATTGATAATTTAATAGATTAGCCTAGCAAGGCACCATTTTTTTATGGAACTAATTTTCCTTACTAGAAATTCAAGATGGAGATTTATGTGAAAACATCTAATTATTAGGCTTAGCAAATCATCTCAATTGAAGATCTTAAAGGTCCAACCATTATGACATCAAATGAGGATATTACTAAAGATGAACACAACTCAAAGGCTAAGAATTTACTTTTGAGTACTATTGGACAATTATAATTCTATCTAGTTGCTTCTTGTACTATAACTAAAGACATTTGGGATACCTTGGTGCAAACTTATGAAGGCACGGAGGTAATTAAGGACACAAGAATCAACTCGTTGGTTCAACTCGTTGGTTCAACAATATGAAACATTTTGAGTTCTTCTTGGTGAAGAAATCAAGGACTCCTTTAGTAGATTCACTACTATAACTAATGAATTGTCCTCTCTTAGCAAAACAATTAACAATGTAGATTTTGTATGCAAGATGCTAAGGATTATTCCCAAAGTCTAGAATGCTAAGAAAGCTACCATAGAAGAAGCTTATGATCTAAAGAGACTAACATTGAGCCAATTGTGTAGCAAACTTGTGGCATATGAAATTTATTTTCTTAAATCAAAGAGTACTTTAGAGGATATAAAGAAAAAAGCCATAGCTTTCAAAGCCAAAGAAATAGACCTTGATTCTGAAGAAGAGGGTAAGGATATGACACTTCTATCTAGGAAACTCAACAAGTGGCTAAAGAAGAAAGGTAAAAAAACCTTTACTTAAAAATTTTCTCCTAATAAAAGCTAGTTTAATGATGTAGGTAACGTGATAAAAGAAAAGGAGGATAAAAAGTTCAAAAAGGAAATTGTATGCTATGAATGAAAAAAGCCAGGACATATTAAGTATGAATGTCCGGTGTTAATCAAGAAGATGGAGAAATTAAGAAGAAATGAAAATCTCTGATGGCTACATGGAGTAATTTGAAAGATTCAAAAATAGAGTCAGAGGGTTTTGAAAAATGTGAAGAAGCAAATTTGTGCCTTATGGCACCTTTTGAGGTAGATTCTAAAATTGATTTTGACTCTAACATAGAAGTACCTGATGATACATGTACTGAAATCAACAAATTGCTTAAAACTCTTTCTATGTCAAATGACAAGATCTCTAAGCTTGAATTAGAAGTAAAGATGTTAAAGAATGAAAGGTAAGCTCTCAATCAAATAAATCAATTGTTGGTACATGAAAATGACTTCTTGATAAATGATTTTAAACTATTGTATGTTGCTTGTGAAGCTTTGGTTAATGAAAATCTCATTATGAAGGAAGATATTAAAATTTTGAAAAATTGTATGGATGATGTAAACCCTACTATTTAAGAGACACATGAATCAACTAAAAGCACTTATCGATCATTCTCAAGGATTAACTAAACTAATAATTTAAGTTTACATTTAAAAATGAACTTAGCTTTTCAACTCGAAAGTTCATTACTGATAAAAACTTGAATATGAGAGCAACGGACCTTAAGTCACCTAAAACCCTAAACACCAAAATAATTAAGAACTTGTAGCCTGAAGTAACTAATTGAGAATTTAATTTGAATAATTTTATTTGACTTTAGAAAATTTCATAATTTTATGAGAAATAAATCATAACTTACAAGTTAATTTAAGAACCAAACTCTAAAAGAATTACATATAAGACAATCCCCTTATTTTCACTTATAAGCAATGTTACATAAAGATGAGTGAATGATAAAGGCAAATTTTATTCATGTTTTAATGTGCGAATTAGATAGAATTATTATTGATTTTATAGAAAGCATTAAGAATTGGAACTTAAGTATTTTCATTTAGACATTTTAGGTATTGGAGGATTTAGAGTAGAAATACGATCAATTTAGAGGAGTTTTATGCAAATAAACGAAGCCTGAATTGAGCCAAGGCACGTTGGAATTGAAGGCAGTTGGCATTGGCTCGACCTACACTTTACACTGGTGACTTTAGATGTCTATGCTATCGGCCTTGGAAGATACATTGTTGGCCTTCATGAAGAAAAAATCTATATGAAAGCTAAACCTAGTTTTATCTATAAATAGATGTGTGTTTCATAGTTTAGATGAACTTTTACATCTTCTTTAAAGTTAGAGTGTGTTAGAGCAATAGTAGATAGTTTTGAAGAGTTTTTCTTTAGAATTTATTATATTGTTAAGAAGACTTCATTTTTGCTGTGGAGATCAACCTTAGAGTTGTAATTGAAGTTTACTCATTATAATTACAGAATTGGTGATCTCTATTCTATTTATGTTTATGCAATTCTGTGATTTATTCTTACTGCTAATTATGAACTTTTTTGTAAATTCAATTATTATTTATGCTTTTGTTTTAATTTCCATGGCTGGCTAAGTTTTATTTGTAGGAATTGATAAAGCCTTAGGTAGTTAAGATGAGAATTGTATTCATGTTATAGGGTTAATAGATATATAGATGATTTATGATTGCAATTTCAATGATTTTGATTATAATTATCCATTGATTATAATTATTAGAAACACTATTGATATGGGAGTTGATATATGGATTGTTAGAAACATTGATAAACTCGATTAACTAAAGCGAGAGCAGTGTTAATTGGATTAATTAGAAATTATCTAGGGATTAATGTGATGTTTTGAGTTAATTATTCACTAAGACATTAAGGATAATTGATTTAGGACATTAGTCGATCATAACATCGGGAGATGTATGATTATAATTTAGAGTCCATTATTAATTAGAAATACGGAAGTTGACTGATTAATTAGGGGTTGAGTCCATAAGTTTTAAGGCATGATAATTTCATTTGAATGACCATGTAGCTATTAATCTATATAACATAATGATAATTTGAATTGCATAGCTAGGATAGATTTTGTTTTTCCTACATTCTCAATTGATTGCTTAGTTTTAGATATTTTATTGTAATTTTCATTTTGACAGATTTAGGGTAATTATTAGATTAGTTAATTTACAATTCAATTTTGATTGCCTAAATATTGATAAGAACTATCATAAAATCAGTAATTTCTTAGTCCTTGAAGGATCGACAACCTTACTTACTTTGTATTACTTGATTCTGACCTAATATACTTACTAGAGTATTCACGATTTAATTATATATATATAGTTTAAACGGATCAATAAACTAACTAACCATCTTAAATAACTTATTAATTGAGAGTTGGAATCAATTATTAATTGATAACTTATCAAAAGCTAGTGATAAGACAATTTTCATATATTACCATAACCTATACTACATAAGAATATGTTATCACATTATTTTATCAATTCAATTTTTTTAAATAAGTGACAAGACAACACAATGCACCAAAAGGACATACTTTATGACCAGTTGGAAAAGAAGAAAGGGGGTAGAGGCCATGCCTTGTCATTTATCCATCAATCCATTTGTCTTTCGCATCTACTATTCACCCTATAATACTTACATCATCAAATCATTACAAAGTATGGCACATATACTTGATAAAAGCTAATAAAAAGAAGCTTATTGGGTTCATTATATATATACACCCAATCGGCACTCTCTTTCTCATTTTCACTCCTCTTTAATTTCCCTTTTTACTGCTGAAACACATAAACCAAAAGATGAAACCAAACCTTACCATCCTACACTTGGTGCTACTCATTTACACATACCCACATCTTATGGCACAAACTTGTTTTGTTGCCTTCCATTGTCCCCTTCAAAAGCCATTTTTTGAAACTTTAGAATATCCCCAAAACCTACCCTAAACATCAAGATCTTGGCCACCAAAAGAGCTTGCAAGGAAAGGAAAGAAAACAAGGAGCAAAGGTGGAATCTTAGTGCACAACCACCTACTTTCTTGCTTTTAGGATAAGTAAGTTTATTTCCTTATTAAAGTACCCTAGTATTCCATGTTGAGACTTTATTTTAATGAAGATATTGGTATGAACATAAAGTAATAAAATAGCTAGACCACTTTAAGAAATAAGGTTATGAATCTCTCACATGAAAGTTAGAATATGAGCATGTTAAGTTGGTATTTTGTAGGATACATGTCTAGCACATAGAATAGAAGTTTGTAAGTTGAGAAAATCATAAATCATGTGTATGGAAGAGGAGATAACATGCTAGATGTGTTGATTATGCAGGGTATTTAGATGTTATTTTTGACTTCATGTGGTTACATATGCTTAAATTTAGCTTTAGGTAAAGGAAAATCCATTATGTGAAGTTTTTGTAAAGAAACTTTTTAAGATGTGAACTATGGCATAAAGTTTATGATAAGTATGTCATCTATCATTTTTATGTAGTACATAAGCTAAATAATCACCTCATGGAAGAGAAGCTAAGTTGGAGTTGGAATATGAGCAGCATAAGTTTATGATCTAACAACTAAACTTAAGGAAATGATAAAATAAGTTGAAAAACCAAGTCGGTGACCATTGAACCAAACTATCTAGACCTGGAACTACAAGAAAAGTCACTTGAAAATATAATAAAACCGAGTAAACAAAGTGAAAAGACCAACCAAAGCAAGTATCATAAGTGTATAAAACCTAAAACTCAAAACCAACCCTAAAATACTCAAAGTAAGCTTAGAACTCTAAGCTGGGCCTTTACCAAATTTCTAACTAGCACCTAAATTAAGCAAGAAAAGTTGTTTTAAGAACCATAAGAAGCCCACTTAACACTTCCCAAGCCCTACAAAATGAATAACCTTAGTTTAGACAAAAAAATAAGCTCATTTGACCACTTAAGCCCACTTAAGAGTTCAAGAAAATATTAATAACACCAAAGGTATGAACTAAGGATGGAAATATGATCTTGGAGTGTGTTTTAAGCTTAGAATAAAGGCTTAAGCCCAAACCCAAAAGATTTCCTAAGATAACAAAAAGCCCAACAACCAAACTAAGCCTAAAAGAGCACCAAACCATGAGGACCGCTTTTGTTTTGATTAGTAGATAGATCTATGTACCTCATCTAAAAAATATAACCTCACCATGTTAAAGTACACTCGAAAACAAGACTATAAGATCATAAAAATCGAATTTAAAATGAGAAAGTTATATGTGATCGAAGTTTTAAGTAAAAACCAAAAAAATATGAAACTAAGTTAGAAAGTATAACTTAAAGAATTTTATGTTAGCCTTTTAACTTTATCTCAAACTCTTAACTTTATCATATTTATGATGTTTAGAAGACCCGATTGTAGGAGACAACCTACCCCTAGACTACTATGACTAATTTGTTATGGTTGAGTGAGTGATTATTGATAACTTCATGCTTAGTTTTGCTTGTAACATAGATGCACTTAAATTTATACTATGAACTTGATTGCTTGTAGGATATGGGAAATACATGTTTACTGTATTATGATTGACTGCCATGACTTGATAATAAAATAATAATGAGAATTGTTGTGATGATAGTTATGCATAGTTGTATGAAATGACATTGTTTGATTACCATGGAAATTGAATTAATTAAATATCTGATTAAGAAATTCAATAGATCATGCATTTCTCATGATTGCATTATAACTATACCGAGTGCCACCCTACATGGAAGATGAGAAGGGGCTCATAGGAGCGAGGCCGCCTATTGGGATTAGGTAAATATACCATTTATATTATTTAGTCTCTATCTTGAGCTTTTAGGCTTACTAGTCATTAGCAGACGGTAACTGTTAGTAAAGGGCTATGTCTTGTGGCTTCTGCTTTAGGCATTTGATGTGGATTATGGAGGCCACCATACCGCTAGACTTGAGATTTTGGGTATAAATTTCATTTCTTGAAAAAGAAAAGGATATTTTTATATGAAACGAAAGATTTGTATATGTTTTATATATGATTTTGAGTTGATTTGAGCATGATAGTGCAATTGGTATAAAAACCTAGGTACTAGGACTCGGTTGATGGTTTATGTCGGTTAATTATCTCCAAGCCGACTATAGGGGGCATAATTATGAGTTACATGTAATTTTTAGGTCACTGTATGTATTGGTTGGCATCTTAAGTGTTCATGCATTTGTATGTTGTGTATTTAAATGATATTATTTATATGGCATGGTGGAGGGATTTATTTGCTAAGCGTAAGCTTATACCCTAATAGATTTCTTTCATTACAAGATCACCTCTTTGTTCATCTAAGCTGAAGAATACTTGAGATGAGTCTCAAGTTGAGACGGGATTGTGTATTAAGGAAGCGAAGAGGGAATTTTTTAATAGTAATTTGTAGATTATTTACTTATTTAGTTAATTCCCTAGTTAGATTTTCTTAGTGCCGACTTTCATAGGACTTTGAAATGTGTTGTAATATATTTTTGTTGTGGAATTCGATGATTCCACACATTAACATTTTTGCTTTTGTAATTAAATGTTAATTTTAGTCACCATGCTTGATATTACTTATTTATGGGCCTAATGGTAACATGGAGTGGAAAGAGCCTTATGTGTCATATAGAAGGCTTATGATCAACGAGGGGTTGACCATAGATCTTTATGCGGTACACGATAATCTACTGCGACAATGATACCATTTGAGTCATGACAGATGATTTATTTAAGTCAATCAAAAATACAATTCAAAAGTTTGATGAAAGCGATAAAAAGTTACAAATGTTGATCTCTAGTAAAAAACTGAATAATTCAAAATTTGGACTTGGTTTTGAATTTAGAGAAACATCTAAAACAAAGAGAAAAATAGCATTTGTTAAATCAAAAGGTGAAAATCAAGAAATAGTTAAAGATAAGGATAAAGGCAATATAGTTGAACCCGTCAAAAGGTATAATAGATAATATTCTCAAAACAATGATAAGTATCCTTTTAAAGGGTTTATTAGAAGGTATGTCAAAAAGAATTTGAATAAAAGGAAAGTGGTAAGTGATAGGTATAATGGGCAAAACCTTATGCTTGTTTTCTCTATAATAAACTAAGGCACATAGAAAAATATTGCTTTTTTAAAAAATGCAACCGCAACGATAATTAAGGTACAATTCAATAATCAAGCTTGAATTTTCATGAACCTAAGCTTTGCTCGGTTCATAAACAGACTTGATTGTGTTGTGATGTATACAGGAACATGAAGCTAAGTTGAAAGAAACATGGTATCTTGACAATGGATGCTCAAGACACATGATAGGCGATACTTTGTTGTTCACAAACCTAGAATGGAAGGAAGATAGATATGTGAAATTTGGTAACAATAGCAAAGATAAAATAATTGTGGTAGGTACAATTGGTTTAGCATCACACACAATTGAAAATGTATTATTGGTTAGATAGATGAAATGTAATTTATTAAACATAAGTTAGTTATGTGATAAAGGGTATAGAATAACATTTGAATGTGAAAAATGTATTGGTTTTAATAAAGATGGATTAAAGTTGTTTAAAGGATTCAAAAAGAAGAATATTTATTTAATTAAACAATTTGAAATTTCTTTTGAAAGTTGTTTTATCAATATGAATGATAATACCATACTTTGGCACAAAAGGTTAGGACATGCAAATTTTCTTCAACTCGAGAAATTATCTAAAAGAACTTAATTGAAAGTTTACTAAAATTGCATGCTCATGAAAATATTTGTTGTGCTATGTGTCTAAAGAATAAGATGAGTTTTTTATCATACAAAAGTTAGAAAATTGTATCCACTCAAAGACCATTAGAGTTGTTGCATCTACATTTGTTTGGTCCAACTCGTACTCTAAGTCTTGGAAGAAATAAGTATGGACTTGTTATAGTAGATGACTTTTCAAGATTTACTTAGATCTTGTTCTTACACCATAAAAGTGATTTGCTTAAAAATTTTGAAATATTTCCAAAAGGATTAAAAATGAAAAAGGCCTATCCATCATTAGTCTACAAACTAATCATGAAAAGGAATTTGAAAATTATGGTTTTATTTCTTTTTGTGAAGAAAAGGGCATCACTCATAACTTTTTTGCACCCTCCACTCCACAACAAAATGAAATAGTAGAATGCAAACATAGGACTATTCAAGGACTAATGAGAACACTACTTAATGAAAATGATATAACAAATCATTTTTGGGCTGAAGTAACATCAACAGCTTATTACATTATAAATCGAGTGCATGTTAGACCTTTAACAAATAAAACTTCTTATGAGATTTATAAAGGAAGAAAGCCTATTGTTTCATACTTTCACACATTTGGTTTTAAGTGTTTTGTAAAGAAAATATGAAAAGTATTGGGATTGTTTGAAGAGAGAACTAATGAAGGCATCTTTCTAGGCTACTCTCTAAACTCGAAGGCATGTCAAGTATACAATAAAATTACAAAAGTGGTAGAGGAATCAATAAATGTCAAGTTTGTTGAAGAAAGAGGTAATGAAGAATCAAATGATGAACTTTTAATTGCCTTAAATAAAAAGAGTTCTACATGACTTAATTTAGAAGGTAAGTTAGAACCTTCATTAGAAGAAAGAAACAACAAAAACTTAGATAATGCTTAATGCATCTAAAATAGAACCAAGATCAGAAGGTTCTTTAGAGACTCATATCAAGTTAGTTGAAACTTATCCAGAAGGTAAGTTAGAAAGTTCTAAACCATACACCACCGTTGACAATTTGATTTAAAACCGATCATCCTCTTGAATTTGTGATTGGTAATGTTAAATTTGAAATAAGAACAAGATTGAGCTTAAAAAAATTTGAAAACCATTTTGCTTTAATATCTGAAATTGAACCTCATTTAGTTTACGAAGCTTCAAATAATAGTAATTGGATCTTAGCTATGCAAGAGGAACTTGGTCAATTTAAGAGAAATCAGGTACAAAATCTAGTTCCAAGACTTAAGGATAAGTTAAGTATAGGCACTAAATGGGTTTTCAAGAATAAACTAGAGGAATAGGGAAAAATAGTAAGAAATAAAGCTCATTTAGTTGCTAAAGAATATTCATAGGAAGAAGGAATAAACTATAATGAAACTTATACTCTTATGGCTAGGCTAGAAGCTATAAGATTACTTTTTACATTTGCTTGTTTGAAAAATTTCAAATTGTATAATATGGATGTCAAAGGTGCTTTTTTGAATGGTTTTATAAAAGAAGAAGTATATGTTAAGCAACCTCTTGGATTTAAAGATCCATTTAAATCAAATCATGTGTATGAGTCGAATAAGGCACTATATGGTCTCAAATGGGCTTTTCATGCTTGTTATGAGAGATTAAGTCAATTTTTAATTAAGAATGATTTTCAAAGGAAAAAGTTGACACTATGCTACTTGTAAAGCATCATGGAGAAGATATATTAGTTGTACAAATTTGTGTTGATGACATTATTTTTGGTGGAACTAATGAAAATATTGTCAAGAGTTTTTAAGCTTAATCGAGGCTAAATTTGAGATGTTACTCATGGGAGAATTAAACCTTTTCTTGGGATTACAAATCAAACAAATAGAGAGGAGAATATTTATTCACCAAGAGAAGTAGACGAGACAAATATTAAAGAAATTTGGTTTTGAAAATACCAAAGATTCTTCAATTCCTATGAGTACCTCAATAAAGCTTGATATCATAGGTAATGGTAAAAAGGTAAATGAAAATTTGTATCAAAGCTGAATTGGATCTTTTCTATATTTAATAGTTTCATGTCCTGACATTTTGTTTAGTACTTGTGTTTGTGCTAGATTTCAAAGTTCTACAACAGAAACACACTTGTCTACAATTAAAAAGATCTTTAAATATATAAAAAGCACTACAAAATTAGGAATTTGGTATTCTAAGAATCAAATTTGGATCTCATAGGATATTTAGATACTAATTATATAAGTTGCAAAGTAGATAGGAAGAGTACTTTAGGTACTTGTCAGTTCTTAGGGGATAAGCTAGTTTCTTGGTCTTCTAAGAAATAAAACTTTGTTGCCTTTTCAACTGTAGAAGCAAAATATATTTCTATTGGGAATTTTTGTGCTCAAATACTTTAGTTAAAAAAATAATTGAATGATTATGGGATAAATTATAAAAATATACCCATAAAATGTGACAATACCAATGATATTAATTTAACAAAAAATTTAGTTCATCACTTACGGTCAAAACATATATAAATAAGACATTATTTTATTTATGATCATGTTGCAAATAATGATGTGAGTGTTAAATTTGTACCAATTGAATATCAATTTGTAGATATATTTACAAACCATTGGATAAATTAAGATTTAAATTTATTCGTAATGAAATTGGTATGTATAACCCTTTTTCTTAGCTTGGAGAATATTTAATTATATCCTCCTAAGTTCAAAATTTGGACATGTATAGATAGAGGATATATATATATTTCTAAGCTTCAAAGTCTAAATGTGTGTGCAATCGTTTTTCATCTGAATGTGTGTAGAACACATGAAAAGTGCAAGTAATGGGTCCTGAGATATCTTGAAAGTGGGTCCAATTAACTAGCCCACACATATGGGATAAGGACCACAAAATCTAATAGTTTTTCCTTTCTGAGTATAAGTGCACCCATTTCTCTTCTTCTTCTCATTTTTTTTCACTCTTAATCTCCACGCTCTTTTCTCTCTAAAGAAACATGTCACCAAGAAAATCTATACGCATTGCTGCTTAAGTTCCCCAAACTATGACCTTAAGCAATCCAAACAACCCTATTGATCTCACTAAACAAAAGACCAACATCGTTAACCTGCTAGAAACACAACCTAATCAACCTACTGAACCTTAAAAAGAACCATATGAAAAAATGCAAACCCTAGAGCTACGAGATGATACATTAGACGAACCAGTTCAAGAAGTCACCCAAAAGAATGGTTGTAAACTACATTTTGAACTAGCCTAAGAAGTCACTCAAAAGACTTCTCATTATGAGAAGAAGTCCGATTCATCTTCTTCATCTGAAGAAGTTGCTGAATCTGAACACTTAAGTTCTTCAAAAAAAGTCATTTGAAGAAAAGTCTAAGACTGAGTTGGATCCCCTAAACAACCTTCTAAACTTGAAACCAAGAAACCAGTTCACAAGACCAAGGCTTCAAAACTTATGAAAAAGACTATAAAGGATACTCCTTAACCTATGCAGATGTAAACCCTACAAGTTTAGCTTTTTTAGCATAAAGTTAAACTCGAGTGCTATAGATAATTTTCCTAAGTCATTAGAATTGATAAATTCAAAACTTAAAACGAATATGAAAAACCCTAATCGTATACGAAAATCCTAAACCCTATATTTTAATAAAAACCTGAGCTTAATAAAAACCCTAAAGCTAAAACTCTAAGCTTATAAAATATACAAATTTACCTTAATGATGATAAAGCCCTAATTAGGAACAATTACTAATAAACATGCGTAATTGTGTAAAATTACTAATGAATAAATAGAGATAACTCTTAAGTACTAATAAATATAAAGAGTAACAAATTAATCAAATAAATTACCAAGATTACAAATATTATTTTATGATTAATCATGACTTCACATATGTGTAGATATATGCATGTTAGATTCATATTAATTTAATTATTTTGGTTTAATTTTATCACATATTTTATGTTTATGTTTTATATAATATACATTAATTTTATACCTTATATTTTTTCCATTATTACATCATATTTCATTCTAAATATTACCTAAAAGTTGGAAAAACTTTAAGGAAAGTAAAAAAGAAAAGTTATAATTTTTCTTTCCTTCTTTCTTCCTTTCCTTTTCTTTCTTCTTTTCTTCTTTTTCTCCTGCAATGTTGCAATTGCCATGTGTCCATAATTTTATCCCATGTGATAAAAAGAAGATAAAAAGAACAAGTCAACTCCTTATCTTTATCTTTTCTTCTCTCCTTTTCTTTCATTTCTTTCTTTTTCCTTCTTCTTGTTTCAACCAACCAAGTGTTCATCTAGAACACATTAAAATCTTCTTTTTCTTTTTAATTTTAAACTCAAACATCAACCTTTTCTTTTTCTACTTTTAGGCCGACATACTTTCTCCTCCTTAACCATCTATTTCCCTTTTATTTTTCTTCCTTTTTCACCATCAACTACCATCCCTAATTTACAACATATTATCTTCTTTTCATCATCATCTTACTACTAACTTTAAGAGGAAATACAAAGTCTTATCTTCAAGTGCTTCAAGATCAAAGTAATTAAAGATTTCTTATGTTATTTTAGTTCTTTGTAGCATAAGTTTTTTGTATTTTTCTTATGTAATATATATTTTAGTACTTTATGTATTAAGAGATATGTTAGTAGAAGATATATGTATTCTTAGTATCTTTGTAATAAAATTATATGAATATGTATTTGATTGTATGTACAATTCTTATTCTTCATATTTATATATCTATATATGTACATCCTTAAATATACCTAACCATATGTATATATATGTTACATATATATATATATATATATGCACATGGTTCTCATATATATATATAGAGAGAGAGAGAGTGTGTGTGTGTGTGTGTGTGTAAACCTCGCAAATTTGGCTATTTAAGAGTAGAAGTGAACCCTAATATTGTAGATGACTTGATAAGTCATTAAAGCTGAGCAAGATAAAATTTTAATAAATTATAAATAATAAAAACTATAGAAAAATCTATCAAAACCTAAATTGTGTACAAAAAACCCTAAATTCGATGTGCGCGCAAATACTCGAAATTGAATCCAAACTCAATTGAAACTTTAAAACTATAACTTTAAGCCTATAAAATAATTAAATATCACTCAATAGTGATATAATTGTAGTCAATTGCAATTATCGACTATATCGCGTAATCGCGTGAAATTTTAACGAAATCGCTGCAATAACTTGTAAAAATTATAATTATAACAGGTACCAATTAAATTGATAAATTTTCATGAAATTCTAAAATTAATTTATGATGATTATTTTTATGATTTTTAAGTTTAGAAAAATTACGTATAATGATTTTTAATTTCCATTTTCTTGCTTTTTCTTTCTTCCTATTTTTCTTTTCTTCTTTTCTCCTATTGTTCTTTAGCCAACACGTGAATTGCAGTTGAAAAATTCAGCAGCCCATGTGGTTAAATTCATGTCCAAGTGTCACAAAGTTGAGAGAGAAAGGACAAAAGAATAATGTAAATGTCTAATATTAATTAATACCTAAATGAAGAGGATAAGCCTCTCTATTTTTTTATATTATATGCTGCAAAATCAGCAGCATTTACCCCCTAAAATCCTAGAAATTTACAAAACCGAAAATACAAAGTGAAAAACAAAAGAAAAGAAAAGCAAAGTAGAAACCCAAAACAAAACTGTGAAGAATAAAGAGAAGAATACGAAGAAATGAAGAAGAAGAAGGAAGAAAAGAAGAAGAAAAGAAGAAGAAAAATTTAAAAATAATAGGTAAGTAAAAGTATTTTAGTAGTATATGTATCTAGCATATGGTTTGTATATGTATATATGTAGTATTTCTATTGTATTTTAGTAAATATTTCATTACCAATACATGTATGTATGCATAAGTAATTAAATTAATATATATATGTATGTATAAAGATATTTATGTAGACATGTATGTATATAAAGATATATATATATACGTGAGGTATATATATATATATACATGAATACATATTCGAATAGTATGTATAAGTATTTTTGTAAATATATATTTCATATATATACATGTAAGTTATATTTTATGTAAGTTATATTTTATATATATACAGGTATACATGTATGTGGCGTTAAGATATATATAATATATAGTATATGTACAACATATTATATATATATAGTATACCAAACATTAAGTGGTACATATATAGTATAATGGTTACTAAATAAAATAAATTTATAAATATGTAAGAAGTAGGTACATAAATATACATATGTATATTACCGTAAATTAGGAATTACAAATTAAAGTAAATTATAAAATTAATTAAATATAGTATAAGTACATAAATATATATGTAAATTGTAAAATAAAAATTAATAATAAGAAAATAATAAATAATAATAACAATCGTAATAAGACTAAAATCTCAAAAATAGGAAAAATATGCTTAAAATAATAAAAATATTAATTATATGATTTAAATAATTATTAAATCGTAAATATATTAAGAAAAAGCTAAAATTAGTATTTTATAATTTTTAAACTTAAATAATAAATTTTGTGATATTTTTATATCACAATTCAAATTGCAAGTTACAACTTCCAAAATGAACCTCGTTATAAGAAAATACGCTAAAAAATGATTAAAATGGATTATAAGTTCATAACGATCCGAATTGAAATGAAAAAGTTATACGTGATTCGATAAAAAGCTCGAATAAATGATTTCACGTAAATCAATAACTGATTTAAGTAAACGGAACAATCTAGCATACTAGTTTAGTTATTTAATTCCTAAACTTACTACTTTCCATATTCCCCTAATATTAGGTGATCTTGAGATCGAGACCGACTTACCTTTCAACTATTACAATTCCTGACATCATTTATGACCAAGTGAGTACTCTCGATGACTCTATACTTGTTTTGTACTTGTAGTTAGTATACATAAATTAAATATTAATAACTTGATACATGGGGTTTCGGGTTATGCATGCGACTGATATTGATTGATTACTATACAAAATACTGTTGAATGTGATAGTTAAAGATTTGGTTATATAATTGATTATTGCATTATTTGAATGATTTGTTGATAATATTTGACCACCTTATAAATTGGCTTAATCATATTTAACCTAACTAAAATTAAACGGATCATGCATAGAGCACGAATATTGCATATAATGTTCCGGCCGTCACCTCATGCAGTTGGTAATGAAGGGCCTTGGAGGGATGGATTCCCACATGATTTGATTAGTACAGTGCATGAGTATTGGTACAAAAGACCCTACCCTTAGCTTGCGGGTTCTATTGGTGTCGGAGATGCTAATCGTGGGTAGTTGGGGGTTGCATCAAGAGACCACCGCTGTAGGGTGTAAGCGTGGATTGTAGGGGCCACCTCACTGCTAGACCTAGATATTTATATACTATTGATGGTTAGAAATAGAAACCTGTTTTATGAAACAGGGAATTCATATATATAATGATATAAGGTTAGAAACCCAAGTGCTAAAGCTTGGTTGTGATTGGTGCCGATGTATTTCTAACTCTTACTTCAGAGGGTATTAAATTTGATGTTGTATGCAGCACCGGTCAACTACATATATACTGTTTAGCATACTGCTTGTTCATACATTCATACGTTTGGTAATAAATTGTTTGATAACTTATTTGTTGGTATAGTACGAGGGATAACTCACTAAGCTCTTGTAGTTTACTCCCCAATAGTTTTCTCTTGCAGGTTGCTAGATGATCGAGCATAGGTTAAGAACTGAGAGTTGAGTGTCAATATCGGGATGCATAGAAGTTAGACTCTAAGGATAGATTATATGGTTCATTTGAATTATTATATATATAATTATCAATACTACATTTAAATTTTGTGACTTTAGTAAGTTTGAGTTTTAGAACTTTACTACCTAATCTTATTGTTTGGTAAGAGATACCGATTATCTATGGTTTTGTTAGACTGTAGCTTACCAAATATCTATAGTCATATATATGTGGTCGTAAGTTAATTAAATTAAGAAAAATAAATAAGTAAATAAAAACTTTAGTGACTAATTGTTTAGAATTTTGTAATCTTTGACTTGCAGGATGATATTCAAATCATGGGTGTACACATGATATGAAAATTTTAGGTAATCCTATTAAGCTCCCTTTAGGGTCATGACAAAGAGAGAGTACATGTAAATATATATACTACTAAAAACACACTTAAATATATATATGTATGAATATATTACCAAATAGTATATATACATATATAGATAAGTAATAAAATATGGAAGTATAGGTATAAGCATATAAATATATATATATTTCCATTTTTTAAGGTTTAAATAAATATACATATAATATAGTATAAGTATTTACATATGTACATATACCAAGAATTACATGTATACATATATGAGTATTTTACTTTCTTAGAAATAGATTAATAAGTATAAAAATAGACATATATACATATATATGCTGGACGCGAACATCATAAGAAAGATAGAAATGATTTTTTTGTTATTTAATTATTTTAAGATGTTATATATGTATATATATATATATATATATATATATATTAGTATTATAAACCAATAAGAAGCTACCATGTCAGTATCTCTTAATTTATTCTGATTAGTACCACAAATTAAAAAAATAATAATAATAAATTAATTAGAAAATCACAATTATAATAAAAAGTAATATAATTAATGATTTAGGATTAAAATGATGAAATAAAGAAATTATGACAATATGGACACAAAAATAAAAATATTTAGAAAATGTAAAAATTTAGAAATTACTTATGGCCATTATTAAAAATAATGGAAAACCCAACCAATAAAATCATTAAAGAAACACTTAAAATGATAATTAGAAGCATTTGGACCAAAAATAAATAAATTAGTAACATTCTCGGCCCATAATAGAAAATGTGAGTTCCAACATCCAAAATAGACCATATTAGATGAAAGTATGTTTGAAAAAGATAAAGATCGACTATAAAATTATAAAAATCGGAGTTAAAATAAAAAAGTTATATGTGATTAATTATTTAAGATAAATTGAGAAAAATATATATGATAACTAAATTAATTAGCCCTATAAACCAATAATGAGGATAGACCTTTAAAGTAAATAAATAAATAAATGAGATACAATTATTTACAAATATACCCATATATTTCCTATTTACCTTAATAAATAAGTTAAAACATATTCATGCCATACTTGGGTTATAGTGAGAAATTAGTTAAACTACAATAGATATTTAGTTAATTGAGAAATCTAGCTTTTCTAAATACTTATAAGTCTTATTATTTTTTAGATACTCAATTGTTAAGTTTTGGAAATTCTAAAGGCTTGTAATGTGAACATTAATCTAGGTGAGGAAGTTCTAATGATCTACTAGTTGCTTATACATGATACTTATTTGATGTTTTGCTAGTTATTATTACTTGTGTATTTGAATGACTGTTTTGCCTTATGTGCTATCATTTGTATGATCATCTCTTTAATTCGGTAAATACAAATATCTTACTAAAATAACTGATTTTATTTATTACATGTTTATGACTTAACTACTATACTTATGGAAAGTGCTAGCTTTACTAAATTTTGAGAAAACTATTTATGGAAACGTTTTTTCCAATTTTAAATAGGTTCTCATATAACTTCTATGAGGGCTTGTAGCACCAGTTGATGATATTTTTATTGTTGAGGCAAAGCTAGTATAATATCTCTAATTGATTGATAGCAAGAGGACTCACATAGTTAAGCCTATGGAGCCTTAGATTAGATTTATAGATGTTAAGTCCATAGGGCCTTAGATATGATTTGTTAATGGTAGATGGCCTTAGTTAGAGTCTACTTATTTGGATTGATGTTTCTTTTTTTATTAAAGTAATAGTCGAGTGTCATCTAGAGAGATAGAGCCTTCAAGCAACCTTATGCGAGTAAGGTAAGGTGCCTCGTACAGGTAAGTATGGGGGATAATTGATGAACAAATGATGCAAACCTACACCTTCCATAGTTTCGGACTCCTATAGATGTGTTGCTTACATTTACTGTATGTGCATTCATTTCATGTGTAGATTACTTGTACATGTATTAATAATGTTTTATAACTTGCTTGAACGATAGTGGTAAAGAACAGACTCACTGAGCTATGGTTTACTCATTCCCTTATAGCTTCTTTTGTAGGTTCGTTTAATTTAGGATTGGGATAAATTTCAAGTGTAAAGTGCAAATTGAAGATATGTAAGATAATTTTAGAGTTAATTAAGAAGTATATAGCTAGTACAGAAATGTCCTATGTAGAAAGTATTTGTATGTTAGGTTTCTATATAATTTAGTGTTTCTTGTAATTTATAAAGTTTACTTATCTTGTCGTATTATTTGGTAGGAGATACTAATTATCTATGATTTTGATGGACTATGAAATATTGAATATCTATAGTTATTTATATTTTACGATCAGTTAATAAAATAAAAATTGGACAACCTAATAATTAATTATTTAGAGTCTTGAAATTTCTGACTTATAAGATGGTTTCCATATTATAAATACACATGTGATATGAAAATTTTATGCAATCCTACTAAACTCTTTTTAGGGTCCTGACAAAAGAAGCCCTAGAAAGCTATGATTTCGAGAAAACCACCCTCCAAACAAAGAGATAAACTAAAGAAGAGGTACATTGTGAAAGGTAAGAGTGTACTTATTAGAGAATCTTTTTTCTTAGATTTAGATTTCTTTGAGAAAACAAATTTTATTAGAATGAATATGTGGATGCTTTAAGATTGAGTAATTTAGCAAATTTGACAAGTGATGTGTATGGGGAGTTAATTGATGCATTCTAGTGAAGGTTAAACATTAGGCATTAAGATGTATGGAGGTTTGTTGTTTTAAATAAGAAAATTGAGATTTTGAAAAAGGACATTTTCAAATGTTTTGGCATTAAAGAAGTTCAAGAAGATTAAAATCTAGTGCAACTGACCTAAGAGAATGTCTTTAGTACTAAGTTTGAATTACTAGTTAGGATTTTGCATAAGTTTTTGAATACTTTTGTTCTACCTAAGAGGTGTAGTTTAACTTCCTGTAAGCAAGGAAGATGCTTTGGTTGTGATCGCTATCTTGGGTAGAAGAAAAGTACATATAGTCAACCTGACCATGAGACATATATGGCTACATTTAGATGTTAAGCCATATGGAAGTTTGTTGATGGCCTTGTTTAAGTTTAAGAAGCTAAAATTCTTAAGAGACACAACCAGTCCTTACTATCCTACTAGGCTAGGATAGAAAATTTTCAAGCAAATGAGAATCTATGTAACTAATAAGCTTTAGTACTCTCATAATGGAGGAATCTATGCTCATCCCTCTAACATTATAAAGAGAGTGATCATTGTTGACAAAAAGAATGGTGAGAAGTAAAGTCTGAAATGGAAAAGAGATAAGGAACCTGTTGTAGAAGATCAGAGGAAGAAAGGGAAAGTTGTTAGAAAGACTTGTGACATTGAATTCAAGGACATGACTAGATTACTTTTAGATAGTGATTCAGATAGTGCAGGATTATAAATTCCACCCTCCAAACAAGGTGAAAGTTCTATGTTTGTTGAGCAAATTTTTGATTGAACTAAGGAAGGTTGTGAAGGATTAGATTTTAAGCATGAAGCATCTATCAAAATGCTGGGTCAAAGAGACTCTATCTGAGTCCAAGTTTAATGATAAGGCATAACCTATTGATCCACTATCTGAACTACCTGCTCTTAAACCAAATTTTCAAGCTCCAGTACTTGAACATCATTCTCTTTTGACTATTCCATAACAAGTTGATCAAATTGATCAACTACCTATTCAAGAAATTGACAAAACTTTAGTTATGTCTCTTTAATCTTCAAAACCTAAGGATTCTCTTACTACAACTCCAATAGCAACTCCTATCCTTAATCCTGAAGGATAGACCCCTCCTAAAGGAAACACATAAACTCTTTCTGTTAGATCCAACAAGGATGGAAGTGTATTAAGTCAAGCTTAATCCGCACCAACTCTTGTGAAAGATTTTGAATGTACCTCTAGTATTTAGCAACCAACTAATACCAATCCTTCTCCTAACAAGACAACAGTTACTTACTCTGGCAAGATGAAACTTTTTGATAGGAAGAAAACTAAGAGAACTCAAAAATAATTTCCATGTTCAAGTGTTTTGTTTTCTGTCTTTTATGTTCTATTGTTAAGTTTTCTTTTTGGTTAAGTCAAACTCTTGTTATGTTCCAGACTTTTGTTTCTATTCTAATGTCAAGTCCACTTATGGACTATGCTATGTACTTTCTCATTCATCTATGAAAGTCCATTTCAATTTTTGCATTTTTTGTCTAATTTTAAATACTAAAGGGAAGTTATTAAATAGCCTTTGATGATAATAAAAAAAGGGAGGAAAGCAAAAAATAATTAAGTAGAAAAAATAAGTAGCAAACATGACAGCATAATAGCTTACATATAATTGTTTTTTAGTAATGTTTCTTTCTTGTTGTTTATATATTGAACATCGAATCAATTAGCCTGCATATAAGTGTTTTTATGTAATGTTTCTTTTTTGCTGTTTATATATTGGACATTAAATTGAATGTTATATGTTTTTGGACTCACAAGTGTCTTGCTATCATCAAAAAGGGGGATACTACTAAAAAGAAATACAGAATTCAATGGACCTAAATGGACAATTGCATAACACTTTCTTTTTTTATTTTTCAATTTTTTTTGTATTTTTTTCCTTAACTTTTGATTTTTCTATTTTTCATTATTTTTTCAAAATTTTAATGTCTTTTCTTGATTCTTTTTTTTTTTTGTACTTTTTCTTTTTTCCAAATTTTTATAATATTTTCTACATTTTCCATTTTTTTTTCATATTTTGGCCTTTTCTAAAAATTAGGGGAATCTAAATTAAAGATAAACCTAGGGAAGGCAAAAATAAGGTATCTACAGTTGGTCCCTTTTATGGTGAAATTTAGTGAAAATTTTACCATGAAGACTAAAAAAGAGACTACATTTCTACCTTTGTAGGAGGTAGAGAATCTAAAAAAAAGTTCCTAATAGTAACTTTTGAAAGATGAGATGGGCTACCTATGGATCAAGCTCCTTTGACAAGTTAATAGGACAATGCTCTATTAAGCAAGTGATTAAGATACTTATAAAATAGAATAGTGCTCCATAGATTAAGCAATCTAGAGACTTTTTAAAATAGGACAACACTCTACTGAGTAGGTGATTCAAAGACTTTTAAAACAAGACAGTGCTCCACTAAGTAAGTGATCTAGAGACTTTTCAAAATAGGATAATGTTTTACTAAGAAAGTGATCTAAAGACTTGTTAGAATAGGATAACGCTCCACCAAATAAGCGATCTAAAGACTTTAAAAATGGGACAATGCTCTATTGAACAAGTGACCCAGATACTTTTGAAAACAAGACAATGCTCCATCGAATAGGTAACCTACCGAGCAAGCAATCTAAATACTTTTGAAAACAGGTTGGCTCTCTACCAAGCAAGAAGTCTAGATACCTTTGAAAATGGGTTAGTGCTAGATACTTTTGAAAACAGGATAGCACTCCACCAAGTAGGTGGTCTAGATACTTTTTGAAAATGAAACAAAACTCCATTGAGCAAGTGATCCATGTGAATTTGACAAAATTTTGAAATTGATATGTGAACGGATTGTATGATTTTAATTGTTAAGAAAAAAAGGAAAAAATTAACCAAAAATGGTCAATCAAACAAACTTAGATTGGAATAAACTTAGACTGTTAAAGAGTCTTTTGAAGGAATCCCCCTCCTTTCTATTTCTTATTCCTCCTTCTCTCTCTCTATTTTTTTGAAAAATTCTTTCTTTTTTCTTGTTCTCTCTCTCTCTCTCTCTCTCTCTCTCTCTCTCCTGTTTCTTTTGAAAGATTTACTAACAAGTATGGATTCTTTACAAATCCTAAGAATATTGTAATTAAGTGTTGGGCCTTCCTCTCCATTTGTAACAACATGGGCATCTTCTATCTAAGGTCCATATCATTGTCTTTAGAGATTTCTTGGGCTCCAAATTTCTTCTTAAGTGCACTTGAGCTTTATTCAAGGGGCAAATGCTACTTAAGACGACTTCTTTTGATTAGACATCTCATTGAAGATAGGTTTAGTTTATGAGAACTTCTTTACACTCTCTTGTCTTGGCTTTTACTCTTGACTTCAATTTTAAAAATTACGATCAATCTTGTAAATGATACACTTCAATCAATCTGTTAGGTCTTTTTCGAACTTGTAATGCAACATGGGCTTTTCGTCAATGGTTTTAAAAGGGATTTTAGAATAGCCCTATTTTGAAAGAATTGTCCTCTTTCGGTTTTACCAATCAAGAACTCATAGAAGAAACTAAAATGAGCTTACCCTTGGTTTCATGATTAATGATAATCCATTCCTTTTAATTAGAAGAGTTTCTTGATGGGGGCGTTGTGGGAGGGCCAATATAATGATATGGCCCTTGAGCTTTGAGCTATAATCCTTGTCCTTGATTCTTAACATGCTTGAGCTTCTTTAGGCTTTGAAAGGTGCCATGAGATTTTGAGATTCAATTGCCTTTTGGTGCTTGTTTCAAACTTGTCTCTTATGTTTGCTTTGTTTTTTTTTTTAAAGGAGATAGCTTGATGCCCCTTTTTACCTTTTATCTTTTTTTTTTTCCTTCTTCTCTCTCTCTCTCTCTCTCCTTTTTCTTTTTTGTTCTTTCTTTTATTTTGCCTTTTTTTTTTTTAATATTCTCTCTTCATCTTTTCCTCTTTTTGTTTCCTTTTACTCCCTTTGAGGTTCTTCTTATGAGCCTTCAATAGGGTAGGTATGCTTGCTTTTTTAATTGTTTCTTCTTGGATAGCTTATAGCTTAAAATTCTTGAAACTAGATTTGAAGCTCTTCCTCCTTTCTAAGGGAATGTATTATCAATAGTAATGATCACCCATGAATTAATGCAACTAAGTTAGGCACAAATTAGCTTATCTTTTTTTTTTTTTTTCTCATGATTATTGATCTAAACCTCCTAATTGTCCTAGTGTGAGGTGGTTCTTGATAGAGTTTAATTTTGGCATCACTTCTTTAAAAGACTTAAGGGTATGCGTAAGGGATAATGTGCTTAGAATACAGAAATGAATGTCTGACATCATTTCAATTTACGCATCAAATTTATGATGGATCTCCTTTAAGCAATGAGTCTAAATCCTCACATTAATGACACTCCTACTTCATGTGTTTAAAGGTTGATGTTTAGTGCATGGTTAGACTCTTTTCATCATAATCCAAAAGGATTATTCAATCAATGAGATATCTATTGCATTAAGTAGGAAATAGTAAAATAGATTGCTCAAGATACAAAATTTACCCCTTAAAAATCAATCCATTGAATATTTTAGGCTTTCCAACATTTTTTTTAAAAAAGAGGTAGAAATTTCAAATGATATCATATGATAAAAAAACTAGTTTTATGATAATTTTTTATTTAGTAAATTCCTATTGCAATGTCGCACATGTACCATACTATTATGAACTAAAAAAAAAAAGAAAAAAAGATTTCATCATTAGATTTCCATTGTGAATTATTTTCCATCTTAAAGTTATTAATCTTGTAAACGTCTAAGTTCTCATTCGCATGTTTAGCTTTTAAGTTGTCACAATCCTGATAGAGTTTTCTCTATGTGTCGTCAGCCTTGTGTCATTTATTCAATAAGTTTCTCATTGTAAAATAATTTCCACTTCTCCATATCATCCTTGTAATATTATCGTCATCATATGTCCTTGGTCATCAGTCTTAATGTTTTCTTTGTTTAGATTCATTGATGTCAATATTAGGCTTCTATGATATAAAATAAACATTGATTTTCCAATAAAAGTTCCCAAAAGAAAAAGAATGATTTTCAAAACTAAAAACTCGATACAGTGTTGCTCATAAGAAGGGATTCTTACAGGCTTTGAAAGATTATTTTTTAAGTGATCTAGCCCAACTTGAAGCCCATAATCACTCATTTCCAAAAACAAGATCTCTGAAGCTCTTGAACATGAAATGACCACAACTGAAGGGGTTCTAAGTAAACATAAGAGACAAGTCGAGACCCTGGCCTATACCCAAGTGCGAGGGCCTATTGACATACCATCTTAGATAAATAAGTCTAAAGAGTTATCGGTTCATGAGCTCAATAATCGTAACAAAGGCTTAGGGAAGGAATTAGTGGAGAAATTGATGAAGATGGAAGAAGAAATCTTCTAGAAAATTGAAGAGAAAATGAGAGTTCTCAAGGATCATGATGTGTAGAGTGATCTAGGCTTGAGCAGTGTTTGCGCTTTTGAAGACCATGAGTTACCCAAGAAGTTTAAGGTACTAAATTTCGAAAAGTATGATGGAACAAGTTGTCTTAAACTTCACCTTAGGCTTTATGTTCATAAGATGACCCAATTCTCTAAACATGAGCAGTTGATGATTCAAATATTCTAAGATAGCCTAACTGGGCCGGTGTTGATTTAGTATGCTCAACAAGACTTAGTTAAGCTTAATACTTGGGATAAGCTAACTTGAGCATTTTATCAACAGTATAAGTTCAATGTAGAGGTGGCTCCATCCTTGATAGATTTGAATGACATGAAAATGAAGCTAAGCGAGTCCTTTAAGGAGTATGCCTAAAGATGGAGATCTACAGTCACTTAAGCTATAGTACAATTTCCAGAAAATGAATTAATCAATATATTCATCCGCACATTAGGTGAACCTTATTATAATCACCTCTTAGGCCATATTGCTTCTACATTTGTAGATGTAGTTGCAATTAGTAGTTGCATTGAAAATGCTATTAAAGTGGGGAGATTGATAGGGAAGGGATCAGCCCCGTTGGATTTAGAGGCTACTGTGAATACTACGATGTCTTATCTAATGATATACGAGCCTAGTGCCCGAAGCATTGGTCCATAGCTTGAGGAAAATAATCTAAGCTAGAAATCACTTAGAAAAAGGTTCATTCATATCCCAATTCTTATCTCTCAGGCCTATCGCTGCCTAAAAGAAAAGGGTTTACTACATTCTAAGACTCCAATACCAAGGTATAAACCTTAGAAATACGATCCCAATGTGCAATCTAAGTACCACATGGGTCAATAGGGGCATGCTATTGACCATTGTTGGGAGTTGAAGAATAAAATCTAAGATTTGATTGATGAAAAATTGGTATAGTTGGACTTCATTAGGGATCCAAGGCCTAAATTCTACATAGAGCCCACTATCAACATGATATAAAGTTTAAAAAAATCACTAGAGACAAATTTGAATGGTCAAGCTCATAGGGTATGTTATTGTTAAGGTCTAGAATTAAGGATTGTTGCCTTAGAAGAAAAGTAGGTATTATTAGGAGAAAGGCTTACTAGTATAGAGATGGCAATGAGTTATGTGCTCAAGTAGCTTAGAAACCTACATCTTAATGCGAATAGGAAGTTACAGCTCAAGCCCGAAGATGACTCAACGAAAGAGAAATCAAGAGTGAATGTGCCGATTGGGAAAGCTTAGAATCAAGACAAGTCTATCCACAACAAGAGGATGCAATTTATGCAGTTCAAGATACCAATAGCCCAAGTGTTCAAGCAATTGAGAGACGTAGGACTACTGACATGCGAAAACCCAACAAAGAAATACAAGCCAAAGGAACATGACCCTAACAAATGGTGTGACTATCATGTAAGCTAAGTAGGGCATACTACAGAAGACTGTTAGAAACTAAGGCATAACATACAAGATTTTATTGATGCTAAGATTATCCAACCAAGTTTTCTAGAGATTGATGGGTCGATTAGCAGTAGTATTCTTTCCCCAGGTTTTGAAGAAGCATCAAATAGACAACTTCTAGTAACAGGCATTGAGGATATATTATTATCATCTGATAAAATGACTCACCATTTGAAGCAATTGGGTATATCTTCGAAAGCAATTCAACCGAAGGGCCAAGTTTGAAGAAGTGATAGAAATAGGGGCAAGAAGTAGAAAAGAATCTTAGTTCCTGCATTTTTTTTTTTAGAATCATATTTCATTTTGGAACTTGTAATAGATATGAGTTATTGAATAAAGTAGTTTTCATGTGCATTTTCATCTTTGTTCAAATAGGGGCATTTTGAATGAGTGAAAATGGATAAAGAAAATATGAACTTGAAACTTAAAATTTTCTACGTAAGGAAATGATCACACATTACTTGAAAGGTTTAAGATGAGAAGAGGCAACCCATGTCCCCAACACTAACCCTAGACACAAATGAGAGAAGAGTACTATCAAGGTGAGTAATTGGACTTATTCCTTGAAGGAGGTTTATCTTAAACTTGGTACACGTGTGAAAATGATATTAAGCATTCTTCATTATCCTAAAATACAGTTATCCCTTGCAAACCCATTTGAACCTTTAGGGGATTTTTCTTAAAATTAGACATACCAATAATCACCCCAAACTAGGGCAATCATGAGGTTAGGATCATTGATTTGAAGAAAAGGAGTAAACTAACTTATAATTGCCTTAGATTTGCCAATTCATGAGCAAATATTGTCATAGATAATTCAATTTCTTTAGAATGAAGAATAATTTCAAACCATATACACCTCCCTCAAGCTCATACACTTATTCAAATAGATCAAGTTCATAGAATCTTCCCAAAAACATATACACTTCTCTTAAGCTCATACACCTTGAACCTACCTTTTGGTGCTTTAAATCTTATTAAGTAAAAACTTAACAATGGGAGGTGACACCTTGACACCAAAAAAAAAAAAAGAAAAAGAAACATAAAGGTGAAAAAAAAAAGATTAAAAATATTAGCAAGGTGATCACTTTTGAAGAATAACTAAATTACCAAAATAGCCTGAAGTCTGAATTGGTGGTGGTATCTAAAGGCTAACACTTTAAATTCCTAAGCCCAAAGTCAAAGCCATCATTTTATGATCTCACTCGCTTTACAATCCTTGATGAAACTTTTTTTACTAAAGAAATGGTATTATCTTCAGCGAAATTTGCTCATGAAGCTGGGTTAAGCCCATGTTTAGTTTCTCTTAGGTTCTTGGCTTGTAAACCTAAGATTGATTGCATGTGATTTCTTCAAAATTGGCCAAACACATTGATATCCATTTGCTTAAACCATTGACCAAAAGCCTTACATTGCAAACCTAGAAAAACCTATTAATTGACCAAAATGTATTACTTATAAGATAGGCTACAATTTTTGGAATTGATGTTGAGAGTAAAAACAGACCTATGAGAGTGCAAGAAAGTCCAGCTTGACTAAACATTTCAAGTAATGATATCTATCCTTTGAGTGAAAAATTAAAGAGTTGAGTACTTTCTTAAAAATGAGAATGGTCATTTATCTTAAGTTAGAAATCAGTATTTCCGACAAGTTCGAGGGGTCATGAATTATGCTCTAAGAAACAAGACTAAGAGAATGAGTAATCAATGGGCAAGGGGTAACCTAACCCCTTATTTGTGATCTTTAGAGTTTTTGAGACTTTCTTACTTGTTAGTAACATAATTTTCTATTGAAAAGTGTTTTTTTTTTTATAATTTCTTGAAAAAAAAAAACCTTTTCAAAAGAGGAATGAAACTTTAAAATTATCAAAGAGAGATTTCTTAAAAGAAAAAAAAAGTTAATATTTTCAATGAATCATCAAAATCATTCAAACTCAAGTCTTAGATCATTTTGTCAAAACTCATCAAAATCCTTTCTAGGATCGCTTGCTCAAAGGAGCGCTATCCTATCCTTAGTTAGGTCGCTTGCTTAGTGGAGTACCATCCAATTTTTTCTAAGATCACTGGCTCAAAGAAGCATTGTCCTAATCCTTTTTAGGATCGCTTGCTCGTAGGAGCGCTGTCTTATCTATTCTCTTATAGAGCATTGTCTTATCCTTAGTTGCGTCGCTTGCTTAGTGGAGCACCATCCAATCCTTTCTAGGATCGCTTGCTCATAAGAACATTGTCTTATCTATTCTTTTGTTGGATTGCTTGCTCATAGGAGCGCTATCCTATCTATTCCTTTCTTAGATCACTAGTACAAAGGAGCACCATCTAGTCATTTAAAAGATCGCTTACTCATGAGAGCGTTGTCTTGTTTTGTCTATAATAGAATGTCATATTATCTTGTCTTTAAAAGATCTATCCTTTCGAACAACTCATCTTGAAGAGATCTATCTTCTTCAGATTATCTAAGTTGAGTTTGGCAAAAATGGGTATCTTTTTTGTCTTTATAGCAAAGTTTTAATTGAACTTCCCTATAAAGAGGGATAGTTGTAGATACCTTATTTTTATCGTTTTTCTTAGTTATTTTATTTTTGTTAATTGAGCCAAGTTAATAAATAAACCAAAATAAAAGAAAATAAAATAAATAATAAAAAGTAAAAAAATGAAAATAATAAAAAAATGAAAATTAAAAGAAAAATGAAAAATGAAAAATAAAAAAAAAGAAGTCGAGTCATTTAATATCAAATCAGATAATGGTAAGTGATCAATTTAGTAAATTATAAGGTTTTGAAAAATTGGACTTCATTGAAATATTTTAATCTGGTAATATAAGCTAGATTTTTATCTGATTTATATTAGCCTAGAATATACTTAGGATTTATTAAGTAGACTATTAGACTAAATTAAGTTGGATTGGATTAGGCTTGGAAAATAGAAAGCCCAAGTAGGATTTTTAGAAGATAAGACAAATTTTTAAAGAATCAAAATTTTATCTTACGTATCATGGTTTAATTGGAATCGAATTTATATTTAAAATGATATAGAAGATTTAGTTTTGGGGTTTATAAATTAGCAGGTGACGTTGACGACAGTTTTGAAGGACCAATACCTGCAACAATTCACTCATCCACAATTCGCAACATTCACAATCCAACCTACTCCATACTCCAAATTTCATTGCACAATACAATTCCTAAATCACAAACTCTTTCACAAGTCACCACTCGCATAACCTTAATAACCAAATCACACAAGCTAACACAACAATCCCACTTCAAAATCACACCAACCAACAACAGTACATCACCAATGCCGGCACCAATAGAAGCCTACTGCAACATTATACAGCTCTACGTCTTACAATTGCTTGGTCACCAATTGAATAAGCTTGGACAACAGTTGACGTCTTTAACCTTCATGCAATACAACAATAGCCGCATCCCTTAGATAACTCCCACGACCCCAATACATTAACCTAGATAGCAGTTAACACATCAATACAAATTCTACGAAGCAACTAACCACTGCCCTTAATGCCTAATACATATTAAAAACGATATAGCTAACACAGATCCACACGTTGACCCTTAATTACGCACAACACATACAACATGATCTATAATCGAATCCTTGCTATTACGTCTCCTATCCTCACATATATCAGGCCAGATATACATACATTGTAGCAGCTAAACGTCCCTACTTTGGATTGACGAACAGTACAACAATGCAAATAGCCACGTGACCTCTATTCCAAACAAACGTCCCTCATAGATCAATTGCACTTAGACATACGACGGCACTACACACACGTTATGCACAAATACATGATATAAACTCCAACTCACATACTGTATACAAACACACGACCAAAGCAAATGACGCACTAACCATTACGCCTATGATATGCGAAAACAACAACTGACACCTTCCATCTTGCCAGTGATCAGTAGAAATAGAAATTAGCACGCCTTCGATCACACCCATGATTAGTGGAAACAGAAGTCGATATGCCCCTAATCACCCTCGTAATAGGTGCAAACAGCAACCAACATGCCCTCAATCATGCTCGTGACCATTGGACAATAGTATTCGTTATGCTACTCAACTCGTAGGTAAGATATCTTATTTTGTCATTTTTATTCTATTTGTTAATTTAATTATTTTTACTGACTTATTTATTTATTTTTAGTGCAAGTTTTATTGTTTTCATATTGTGTGTTTTTTTTAGATTACCTAAATTTTTAATAAATTTAGCTTAATTACATTTTTAATAAGATTGTGTTTTTTTGGAATATAAATATATTTAGATCATATTTAATCATTAAGATTTAGGAAAGATACTTTTTGACACATAAGGGTTTTAGAAAAGTAAAAAAAGATTTAAATTGAATTTTTTTTCCAAAAAGATTTAGCTATTAATTTTTTTTTATTTAATTCAGAAAAAATAGATTTCTTAGGTTTTTTTTCCTTAAAATAATAAATTGATAAAAACGTAAACCTGACTCGGTTTTCGAAATAAAAATAACCCACCCACTAAGTATTTTATAAAAAGAGAACTACGGTCGGTTTGATCCCGAATAACAAGTATAGAGGCACATTTGGAGCAATCATCTAAAAATAAAAAAATAGAGAACTTTCTCCCTTTTTCTAAAAAATTTAGTAATAAAGATAATAAAAAATCTTTTTTAGTTACATTTTGTGAATTTAGGTATATTTTTAATAATTTTGGAAAAGTTTAAAAAAAAATAAAGCCCATTAGTTTTGTCTTTAATTTTTACATGATAACTTAGTCTTAATAGGTTAGCCCTTGAACCTGGTTTTCTAATTTAATTTTTCTAAAAATTAAAATTTTTAGAATCTTCGTAAATTAGTGGTCAAATTAGGGTTTTCCTACCCAAAAACCCTAATTTATTTTTTACTAGTTGAACTGGTTGGCAACTCCATTTTTTTTATAAAAAAAAAATTTGTTTTCCTTAATTTAATGTCAAGTAACTTATATTAAGCAGAATGTGCTTGATATAAGTTAAATTAGGGAAATTGAAATAGGGCTCGATAGTATTTATATGTGAGTGTAATGATTTATTGTGTGGAGTATTTTTTGAAGCTTCATTTTGAGAATGTCAAATCCTAGTGTTTAGGAAGAGATTAATAATGCCAAGAGTGATGCCCATGGTCAGGGTTGAGTTACCCAATAAACACCATGTACTGCTAATGAGTAGATATAAGACCTTATTGCTGTTATGGCCAATTTAGATGTCTCAGTACAATGTGTCTTAGAGACTAGGCTGTGTAAGTAAGTTGTTGAATAGGACCAAGAGATGAGAGATAGGTCAAGAAGACAAATGAATGAATAATGTGCATTAGAGCCCATACTTATGAACCAAGCACCACCCTAACATGCTGAAAGAATGGCAAGAAGGAGGTTAAAATTAGATGAAGTAGAGGAGTATGACAAGGAAGAACAGTATGATGGAGTTGACAAATGTGAACTTAGAGCTATTAGAGGCGTTAAACACCTCAAAGTATAGATCCTGAGCTTTAACGGGTTTAGTAGTGTTGACGACTACTTAGATTAGGAGGAGAAGATCGAGAAGATATTCAACTTTTATGATTATGAGGATGCTGTTCGTATCTAAGTGGTTGCATTGGAATTTTTTGGATATGTAGCCATATAGTGGAAGAAGTTGCAGAATATTCACCTGAGAGAGCTTGATGAGAAGTTCAAACATGGAATGAAATGAAGAGAATCTTAAGAAGTAGGTTTGTTCCTGAACACTATGAATAAGATACTTTCCGCCGTTTCCAAGACTTGAGATAAGGTAGCTGATCAGTAGATGACTATGTCCAGGAGTTCTAGTTGCTCATGATCCATTGTGATGTTGATGAACCCGAGATGTGAATTATAGCAAGGTTCATTTCTGGATTGAGAACTAAAATTGGTCATATTGTGGAGTTAAAAAGGCTGGGAAGTTTAGATGAGGCCATTTGATAGCATAGAGGGTTGAGAGGTAAAGATAGAGCTAGCCTAGTCAACAAGGATTGTCAAGTCGAAGTAGCATGTTAAGTTGATCAAACTATGGCCGTACATCGAACAGTTCTGAGGTAGACTGCCAAGGACTATTGTCGAGCTAACTAGAGGAAGGTTGAGGAACCTAAGGTCCGAAGAGACTAAGGTTAGAGCTTTGGAAGAAAGACCTAAGAGATCAAATGTTTTAAATGTCTTGACTATGGATACGTGGCTAGTCAATGTCTAAGATGACATATCATGACAAGCAAGGAAGACAAGCCTTAATTCAAAGTGGAAAGTGCTAGTGAAGGAGAGGAGGAGGTTGAAGTTGGCCTAACTCTGGAGGAGTTTGACAAAGACCCTAATGCATTCACACCTCCTAAAGTAGAAGTCGAATACTGTTTTGTTGTGCGTTGATCTCTTAGCACTTTTGTAGTTGACGAGAATGTGCAAAGGGAGAATCGCTTCCACACGAACTATAGAGTGAATGGCAAATTGTGTACCTTGATCATTGACGAAGGAAGTTTTACCAATGTTATAGCATAAGGCATAGTAAAGGCCATGAAGTTGTCAACCTTTTCGTACCTTAAGCCATGTAAGATTCACCGGCTAAATGAAAAAGGAGGTTTACCTATCATCGAGCAAGTTAGGGTACCAATCACCATTGGCAATAGGTACAAGGATGAGGTATTGTGTAATGTCCTAACTATGTGTGCTTCACACATTTTACTCGGCCGACTCTGGCTATTTGACTTGAAGGTACTATACGATGGGTAGAAGAGCACTTATATGTTCTAAAAGGATGGAAGAAGAGTTATTTTGACTCCTATGAGCCTTAAGGAAGTATAGGAGTCCCAAGAGAAGATTGCTTGATTTATGCAATGGAAATCTCTAATGATTTCTTGTGCTCAATTCTATCAAGAAACTAAAGAGGAAGTGTGTATGCTTCTTTTAGTAAGAAAACTTTTGGAGTTGAGAGAATATGAAAACTTACCTATCGAAGTGAAAACTTTATTGGAAGAGTATGCTGACCTATTTCCCATCGAGATGTTGAAAGGTTTACTACCTTTAAGAGGCATTGAATATTGCATTGATCTTCAACCTAAAGCAACCTTACCAACCGATCTGCTTATAGACTCAATCCTGAGTAGGTAACCAATCTAAAGAAATAAGTAGATGAGTTGGTGGATCGTGAGTATGCCCGAGAGGTCATGAGCCCATGTGCTATACCAACCATGCTAGTACTAAAGAAAGATAGGTCATGGAGAATGTGCATTAATAGCCATGTCATTAACAAAATTATTGTTAAGTATTGATATGCGATCCTATAATTGGATGATATACTCAATGAGTTGCATGGTGCCCGCATCTTTTCAAAGATTGATCTGAAGAGTGGCTACCACCAAATATGAATGACACTTAGAGATGATGGAAGATGGCCTTCAAAACAAGGGATGGTCTGTTCGAATGGTTGGTGATGTCGTTTTGTTTGATGAATGCAGTGAGTACTTTTATGTGGCTTATGAATCATATATTGAGGGCCTTGATTGGCAAATGTGTTGTGGTTTATTTTGATGATATTTTAGTCTACATTACTGACCTCATTGTCCATGTAGAGCATTTAAGAATAGAATTCGACATCCTTCATGCCGAGAGATTATTTGGTAATATGAAGAAATGCGTATTATGCCAAAGCAAGGTTGTATTCCTTAGGTATGTTGTTTCAAAGGAAGGAGTTTAAGTGGATGATGAGAAAGTTAGAGCCATTCTCTAGTGGCCCACGCTGACCAATATTATTGAAGTCAAGAGCTTCCATGGTTTAGCTTCGTTCTACCAGAAATTCATTCCAAACTTCAAATCCATAACAACGCTCTTAATTGAAATAACTAGGAAGAATTCTAAGTTTAGGTAGTTAGAGATAGCTTAGAAAAATTTTGAAGATGTAAAATCTAAATTGACATTTACTTGCCCTACTAGATTTCAAGAAGGTTTATAAGGTCAAATGTGATATGTCTAGGGTCGGCATTGGTGCCATCCTTATGTAGGAATGCCGACCACTTGTTTACTTCAATGAGAAACTTAGAGGAGCTACCATAAATTACTCAACCTATGATAAGGAGTTCTATGCCATTATTTGAACACTATAGAATTGGCAACATTACCTCTTACCGAGACAATTTATTATCTACTTTGATCATGAGTCCCTTAAGCATCTTCAAGGACAATAAAAACTTTCTTAGCATCATGCTAAGTGAGTCGAGTTCTTGGAGACTTTTTGCTACGTCATCAATTATAAGAAGGGGAGCATAAACATTGTGGGTTACGCTCTTTCTCGTCATCATACCTTCATGACAACATTACAAGCCAAGGTACATGGATTTGGCACTCTACCTAATCAATAAGAGCATGATCTACAATTTAGGCCCCTAGTGGCCAAGTGCAATGTTGGAGGAGTTGTAGATGGATTCTACTTAAATCAAGGGTTCCTAATAAAGGGCAAGTAGTCTATATGCCGAGTGGTTCAACAAGAGAATTACTTGTTTGAGAAGCTCATGCTAGGGATTTAGCCGGCCATTTTAAGGAAAAGAGGATGGTTGAGATATTGAAAGAACATTTCTATTAGCTTGGGATAATAAAGGATGGACATTAAATTCTTGAGAGGTTCGAGATGTGTAAGCATGCAAAGGGAAAGAGAGAGTTGTATGGAGAGTATACATCCCTACCTATACTAGAGTGGTCGTAGAACGACTTAAGCATGGATTTCATGCTTGGCCTTTCCCAAATGCTAAGAAGACATGACTCAATCATGGTGATGGTCGATCGGTTCAGTAAGATGAGCCACTTTATTCCCTACCATAGATCAAATTTTGCTTTATTCATCGTTAACCTCTTTTTACAAGAAGTTGTGTGATTGCATGGAGTACCGAGAAGTATTATGTCTGATTGTAACTCAAAGTTCGTGATCTTCTTTTAGAGGACCTTGTGGAAGAAGCTCGGCACTAAGCTCATGTTTGGTACTTCTTGCTACCCTAAAATAGATGGCCAAACTAAAGTTGTAAACAAGACAGTTGACAACCTCCTACGAGCAGTTGTTGGGAATAATTTACATGATTGGGATTTATGCCTACCTGTCATTGAGTTTGCCTACAATTGCTCTGCTTACAGCTTAACAGGAAAATCTCCGTTTGAGGTCGTTTATGGACTTAACTTGAACTTACCCCTAGATTTAATCATCAGTGTGAATACATAAGGGGAAAGCCAACTCGGCCTACAGTGAGTCGAGAAATTCTAGAAGTTGCATTAGAGAGTTGCTAAACAACTAGCCAAGACTGTAGCCTAACAAAAGGAATAAGGAAGCTGAGGAAGGAGACAAGTCATTGATACCCCTAGAGACCTTGTTTGGATCCATGTTAGCAAGGAACACTTCCTTAGCAGGAGGATGAACAAACTATCTCCTAGAGTGGATGGACCTTACATGATCCTTAGGCGTATTAATGACAATGCGTATGAGGTTGAGCTGCCTAGGGGCTACACCATGTCTACCACATTCAACCTCATCGACCTAACTTCCTATGTACCTGATGTCAATGAAGATCATGATTTGATGGCAAATCTCCAACAACCTTGAGGAGTTGATGGGTTACCAACTACTAGCCCACTTACTCACGTATGCCTTAAGGGCCTCTAGTCCCTTACCTAAAAAATTCTCTCTTGTCAACCTACCATTGATGAGAAACAATATACAAAATGTAGATGGCTGAATTCCCTGAGAGCTTTGGGCTATTATACTATGCTTTGTTCTCTCTTTTACACCAATGAGGATTACTCTCTAGCCGATGACTCTGTACTAAGTGATCTAACCACTTGCTGCCGAAAGTTTCTACTTAGTAATGAGAGCTAGCCTCATACTGGCTAAGTACTTGTCTCTTGGCCTCTTCCTAATTCTCTTGGCAACCCTTTTTATCTTGGCCTCTTTGTTTCCATAACAATTTGTCCTTTCTGCCCTTTTTCGTATGTACTCGAAATCCCCTTTTATGCATGCCTTTTTATAATTTATTTATTTGTATTGTTACCTTAAGGACTTACTATAAATAATCCCTTCTCCTTATAAGCTAAAATCATCTAACCTCATAGAATAGACATTGAATATACGGTTCTTGTGAAACTACCTACTCCTAGTCCATTTTCATACACTCTTATCGAATCTTGTCGAATAGCTCAAGATTAGTAGTGGGTAGACCTTGACATTAACTTGTGCGTTATATCAAGTGAAGTATCAAGTTGTGTTGTGTTCGTAGGTGGGTCATATCCTCTAAGTAGTTTTATGTCAGCCACTCTAATCTGTTTATCGACCTTCTCACTCTAAGTTTCTTCGATACTTTGAAGGACCCATTGGTTCAAAGTTGCTATGGTAAGTCCTAGTAATAACTAAGCCCCTAAGCACATCATCAACCTTACTCTCTAACCTCTAACAACTTTTGGTGGAATTGCCCGTTTGACCTTCATGGTAGTTACAATGTATGTCCAAATCAAAATTTTGTGGCTTATAATTTGGTTTAGGGGCTTCATAGGTTAGAACCCTAACTTCCTTTAACTTATTGAAGAGTCAAGTCAATGGGACCTAAAATTGAGTGAAGCATCTCCCTTGCATTCTCTTGCTTTATCGGTTAACCCATGATTCCTTCCCCCTTAGCCCATTACTAGGGCTCAATACTTCATTCAATGCTTATAGTCATGATGTATTCTTAATAATAGTAGCCGGAGATTGGAATCTCCTTAATATAAAGCCCATGGCTATTTCTAACTTAATAGTCCTTTCTCCTAGAATTTTCAATTTTTTCTCTAAGGTCGTGAGCCTTTCTTCATGGGGGTACAACTTTTGTTTAAGTAATAAGCCTTTTCCTTATGGTGTTTTCACTTGTGATGCCCCCAAGCAACATTAGTCTTTCTGCTTCAAATTCAACTTAGGCTAAAAAGTTCACTCCTTGTAGATGACTGGCTTGCTTCAATTTTTTAAAAGGCTTAGGTAATTCCTCTAAGTTTTGAACCATGTCTATTCCATCTGAACTTAACTTATTGATAGTGTACCTAAGGTCTTGAATGAAATCCAATTGAATTGCCCCTGCATTTATCAAGTCTTGAGTTTTGGTTTTTAGCTCCAAACAATTATAGATAGAATGCCCTTATTGCCCTATGTGGTATTCGCATTATGCATTTAGGTCATACTTTCATGGCTTGTGTCCTAGTATTGGGCTTTTTGATATAATAAATCATCCTTCTTAAGCCTTCAAAGACTTGGGATAATGGGATAAGGATCGTAGTGAACTTTCTTCTGGCCATCGTTAAGCATTTCTTACTCGGTGTGGGCTCTAGTGTTATAGCATTCATATTTGCCATAAGGCCTAATGAAGCTGGCCTTTTTCCTGTCAGTTTCCCTATTCTTATAGCTTCTTCAATTTGGCTTCCAATAAGTACAATATCTGCAAAACTAGCCATTATATTACTCAATGATTGCCCATAATATAGTTCATCCAATGTATCATTGTACGCATATGTTAACTCTTTTTGTGGGAGAGAAGTTGTCACCTTAGTTGCCATGGCCCTCCATCTTTGGGCAGATTCTTTGAATGTCTCACCACTATTTTTGCTCATCTTGTGCAAATACCAAATTGAAGGGGCTATATTTACATTGAATTTATATTGTACATGGAAAACCTTGGCTAACTTTTCCCATGTATTCATCTAATTGAGATTAAGCTAGGTATACTAAGCTAATGCAAGGCTTGTTAGGTTGTCTTAAAAGGTTTCGACCATTAGTTGGTTATTTTAGGCATATATTCTCATTTTGCATACATATAGTAGGTAACTTAAGGTATCTAGTTCCATCATATTTATCAAATTCTAGTGTCTTGAATTTCTTTAGGAAAACTCCATAATTAAATGTAGCCAAATATGTGATTTCAAATTCATTGTGCCCCTCAACAGCCTTCAACTTTTCTGTGATATGTTGGACTAACTTCTTCTCGATTTCCTTGTGTCTATCTTTTACCTTAACCTCAAATCTTCAAAATGAGGGCCCATGTTGACTCTAGAATAGACCCATTATTGATTACTTCTTGAAGCTGCAAGTTAATTTCCTTAACTTCTTTATCGTATTGGCTTGCCTTAGGAAACCCACATTGTTAATGAAAAATTCCATTCCTTCATACAAATTTAACATTGTTTGTTCCAAGGAAGCGATTCTTTGAATAGTTAGGCTATTAGAGTTGTTACTGTTATTGCTGGCCATGACCTTGATTTCATCTAAGAAATCTTGTTAAGAGTCCAACCATGTCAGCAATTGTTCTCTCTTTTTTTTTTTCTTTTCTACTTTATTTTCTCTCTCTCTTTTTTTAAAGCTAATAAGTAAATATTTATAGGGGGACTACCTTGGTAGATTGATTATTTTACAAAGGAATGAGACAGGAAGGACAAGACTCACAACAAAATAACTAGAGGATCAAGATTAATTAAGGAAGTGAACTATAGAGAGGTATAGATAGATTGAGAGTTTAAGTATTTTATAAAACTATTTATAGCTTATGTAAGCTAAAGGACTAGATAGTTTACAATGTAGTAAAAAAGGAGAAAAACATTAACAATTTTTTAGCATACCATGCGAACATTTTATATTCACAAATCTTATTTCTTTTTTTTTTTTAATTTTTACTATTTTTTTGGAATTTTAGAAGTTAATGGGCCTTATGTATTTACAAGTTAGCTATAGAATAACTTACAAGGAATAGGAGGACAAAATAATTAGCTAACTCTACCTTAAGAAGGGCTTTTGATTTTTTTTTTTTCCTTTTTTGTTTTAATTATTGAAAGACAACTATTCTTAATGAGAGTATGAGAAAGGAATATTTACAAACTTGAGTAAGTTTGATTTTGTTATCCCTATTTCATTTTATTTTATTTTTAAAAGAAGAAAGACAAATATTTGTAATTTTTCAAAAATAGACTAGGACAAGTAATGCAATATGCAATATAAAGGCATGTACATGAAAGGGATAGACAACTAAGTGATAGTGAGGCAATTTTGAAGGATTGGAATTGTAGCTTTATTGTAGTTTAGTTACATGGCTATTAAAAATTACATGGAAATTTAACATTTTTACAACTAAAAGACCTATACAAGGGACTATTGAAATTTGCAAGGAATGCTTAGTAAATTATAAGGAAATTACAATAGTTGGATAGTGCTAGAAATTAATTTACAATGCTATAGTATATTGGAACTCTAGTAACACTACAATTTTATGGTATGCCACATTATCATTCATTTGCTGGTTTATATTTATGAATACAAATAAGGCAGGTTCTAAGGGTTCTCAAGTCTCAAAAGGTTTTACTTAGATCTTAGCCCATTTGAAACATTAGCGGGTTGGCCAAATTGGCCTTGACCAGTGGTTACACCACATCACATGAAACTTATACCCCTCTTAGGTTTTTAGGATGGTTTGGGTTCAATTGCATCTAAGCATACATTTTATGATTTTAGGCCTTCTTGTATTTCTTTTTTTCTTTGGTTCTTACATTATTACCACTCAAATTAATACAACTATATACATAAAAATTTAAACACTAAAAAGAAAGCCTAAAACCCAATTAATTTTTCATAGATTTCTTTTATGGCTAGACCATGAAAGGTCCTTAATGGAGTCACCAAATCAGTCGAATCAAAAATTTGGTTTCTTTCTTTTCTAAGCCCAATTTATATTAAGCTCGACCCACTTGATATAAACCTCTCAACCAAACTAAGAAAACGATTTTTAAAAAATAACTTTTTAAAAAGGAGTTGCCACCAAATCGAAACTAAGGAAAAAAAAGAGTAAAATTAGAGTTTATGAGTAGATGGACCTCAATTTCAGCTTATGACCCATGAGTTTTCTAAAACACAATTTTTTAGAAAAATAGAAACTAGAAAACTTAGGTTTAAAGGCCAACTTATTAAAATAATATGATTTCCATAAAAGAAGTTTGTGAAATTGCTTAATGGGCCTTAAATAAACTTTTAAATAAATTGGGCTTTTTGTTCATATTTATTTTTTTGAAAAAGAAAAGGAGAAAAATGAATTTTTTTTTATTATTTTAGGCTACACAAAGTACCTCTCATGAAGTGGGATCAAGTTTATGTAGTTCTCAATTAATGAAAATTTTTGTTTGTTGGTTTATTTTATTTTTTGAAAAAATTCTTTCCATTTTAAGTTCATTAAATTTTATTAATTTCTGAAAAATAAGTTTCTTGGTCGACTTTTGAAAAATCCTACAAAAATTCCTGACTTTTTGGAAAATGCCATTTTATTTATTATTATTTTTTTAGGAAAACAATTTATTTAGGAAAAATGGGAAAAGGAAGCCCATCTTATTTGAAAACAATTTTATTCAAAACAAAACCCACAACTTGATTAGTGGCAATTTCATCAAAATCCATCGCACTAAAGCCTAACCATAAATAACATGCTACTTTATTAATCTAATCTAACATGCTAATTTATTCAAACTAGAGTTAAATCAAGAAATTATTATTAAAAACATGTGAACCATAACAAACCAATGTGCTAATCACATCAAATTTAATATGCAAAAGTATGCTAATTGAACTAACATGCAAATTATCAAATTTCTTATATCATCAATTATCATGTTATCATGCCAGAAATCAAAATTATCATGCAAGCTAATTATTAAGATCAAATCAAATTTATTATGCTAACAAGCAACTCGTTATGCAATCAAACCCAACATGCTGATTATTAACATCATTATACTAACTAATAAACTAAAATTAAAATAACTAATCATAAACATATTATTCACATGAAAGCATGAAAATACAAGAACAAAGCATGATTTTACTACTTTTTTTTATTTTCTACATTTTTCTTTTTTTTCCATAAATAAATTAACACATAAAGGAAGGTAGATTTTACCTTATGTAGTGGTAGAAATTGGATTGGTTTGGGGATGATTTGATTGGTTCTTAACGTGTGCCTAATGGCTCTTAATTCTTGAGACACCAATCTTCAGAACCCCCAACTTAATTTCTAGAAATCTAGTGCTCTTACCCTTCAATTTCTCTAGAAAATTCAACCTAGTAGAAGATGAACCATAATAGTTTTTTTCCTACTTTTTCCTCTAAATCAATCAATTTCCTACGAAATTGGATGAAATCAAAGGCTATGCTTTATTCATAAACATGAGCAGGATATTCCCTAGAGAGAGAGTAGGTTCTTTACTTACAAGCACCTAGAGTGAGAAATTAGCATATTTCGGATTTGTAATTGATTTTGAATGATGTGATAACTTAAATGCATGGAGAAGGTGTTTCTTTATAGATTAATTTCATGATTTTTCCCCAAAAAACTTTTGTTTGGAAAAAACGATTTAATTTTTACTCATTAATGGAACCTAGGCTCTTTTTTCTTTTTGGCTCAAATTGATCACCATTTCATGGACATTTTGGGTAATTAACGTTCTTTCATCCCATAGGGGATGTAAGTTCTAGTTTTCTATGGATTTATTTTGGATTGTTGCAAGAAAATCACTTGGATTTGCTTATTTTGCTTATGGTGTTTTAAATGGGTATTTATTTGATATTTGGATATATTATTTTATTTTTCACATTTGCCTTAATCATAATTAAAAATATGGACCTTCTCAAATAGTAGACTTCCCAAGCTATCATTTCCATATTTTTCTAGATTTTTTCTTAACCAAAAAGTGTGTAAAATTAGATAAAAAGTATTTGAATGAAAGTTGCTATTTAAATGGCAGCTCCATGTAAACAATATGTTTTTCTAAATAATGAAGGGGGGAAAAAAAAACATGGTTGACTTAGTCAACCTCCATGTCGCATGTCACCACATGGTTAGTCTACGTAGCTTCTAGGTAGATGCTACGTAGTGCTATGTAGTTGATACGTAGTGCACCCACAATGTGCCACTTAACACCTAGGCACCTTCTAATGATGATATGTCACTTTTCTTTTTTTCTTGTTTATTGTCATTTTTTTTTTATTTTTTTCTTGTCTTCCGCTGGATCTAATGTTTTTTTTTTCTTTTTCATTTGCTTTTTTTTTCCCCCTTTTCCTACTGATTCTTCTTATTGTTACTTCTTTTTATTTTGTTTTTTGTTTTTCTAAATCTCTCGAGCTGACGCACAAGTACTAAACCTCTAAATATTTATACTTCTTTCTTTAACCCAATTTAGAGTTTAATAAATATTTGTCCAAAATATTTTCAAAATTAACTAAACTTGGAACTCAGTTTTTATCTGTATTTGGTTTTTGTTTAAAAACTTCAAATAGTCACAAAATATTAATTTTAACTCTAATTGAGGTATGGTTTGAAGGCATCATCTCCTAGAAAAATGAACTTTCAAAATATTTTAAAAGGGTGCTGTTTGAATTGAGCCAAAAAATTAGTCTTCAACAAATATCCATTTTTGTCCTAGATTTCTAATTTGTCAAATTGTACATATTTATTTTGACTTGAGAAGCCATTTTTTACCTCGAAAAATTACTTTTACCCTGAATCGGCCTAAATGGACAATCACATGACACCTTTTATGATTTTTTAATTTCTTGATTTTTCTTATTTTTTTTTATTTTTTGGTTTTAGTTTATCTTTTCAAAATTTTTTATGTCTTTTCTTTATTCTTCTTTCTTTTCCAATTTTTTCAGTTTTGTCCACAAATTTTTTTTTTTGGTATTTTTCATATTTTGACTTTTTCTAGAATAAGGGATTTTAAATTAGAGATATTCTTAGTGAAGGTAAAAATGGGGTGTCTAACTAACTTGTCCTATCTATTAGACTTCCCTCGATTGGTTCCAAAGGACAAATGGTTTAAAACTGAGCAAGAAGCGAGCGGTTAAGGTTGACCTGAAGTCTTGAGTTCTTGAGAAGGAGATGTAGAGGAGATTCAAGAAGGGCTAGATGTTTGGACAGAGATTTAGTGAAATCAAGTATTTTAAGCATTAGGGTTTCAAAACATGGTGGCTTAGTATCTAACCACTAAACTATGGTCATTAAGGAAGAAGTACCAATCTTTAAAGTGGATAGCAATGATGAGAAAGTTGAGGAGAAGGCAAAGTATGTAGAGGAGTGTTTTGAAGAGACTCCAAAGAGAGTTGTGGAGAATAATCATACTAAGGATAGAAACCTATTGAGCGTAGTTGTTTGCCAAATTATGAGTTTTGAGGCATCTAAGGAGAATGAAAGAACTTATTCCACATCTCATGGAAAGGTTAAGGAACAAATGTACATTTTGTTAGTGGATAGTAGGAGTTGCTCAAATGTAGCATATGTTAGTCTAGTGTAGTAATTGAAGTTACTAACCTCCTCACATCCTAGGCTATAGAAACTTCACCAATTGAATGAGAGGGGATCACTTCATGTTTCCTGTCAAGTATTATTACCGATCTCAATTAGGAATTATCATGATGAGATCTTATGTAAGTTGATGCTTTCCTCGCACATACTTCTAAGCCAAACCTTGCTACTCAATAGGAGGGTCATATATGATTAGTTCCGAAATACTTTTGCATTTGACAAATATGGAAAGAAGGTCATTTTGAACTCTATCACCCTAAGCTAGGTCAACAACATGTAGACCAAGTAAAGTTAAGGATCTAAGAAGACTTAATGAGCTAAATTGAGCTTGAATAAGCACTGACATCGAAAACGACGACCTACTTACTAATTCAAATATTGTTGGAACTAAGGAAGCAAGTTAAGCTACCCGAGAATGTCTAAAGGGTAATTGATGAGTTCATGGAACTTTTTCTAAAGAGCTACTTATGGGCTTGCTCCTTTTAATGAAGTTAAGACTTGCATTGACTTGTAACTCAAAGCTGCTCTACCAAACAAGTCAACTTGCTGGATGAAAGTTGAGTAAGTTATTGAGTTCTAAAGACAAGAGAATGAGTTTCTTAAGTGAGGACATGTGAGAGAGAGTCTAAGTCCATGTCTTATACCTATACTATTAGTATTAAAGAAGAATGGGAGTGAGAGGATGTGTGTTAGCAATCGATTCATCAACAAAATCATCATTAAGTATAGTTTCCCTATCTCAAGGCAAGAGAATATGTTAGATGAGCAACATAGATCCTAGATTTCTAAAATCGATCTCAATTTGTTTTATCACTAGATTAGGATGAGGTTGGGCAATGAATGGAAGACCACCTTAAAAACGAGACATGACCTATATGGGTTGCAATCATGCTCTTTAGCCTATCTAATGCCTTAAGTATGTTCATGAGGTTGATAAATCACTTATTGAGAAGTTTGTTATAGTATACTTCTATGACATTCTAGTATATTGCTTTGACCTAATTACCTATGTAAACCATCTTTGAGTTGTCTTTGAGGTTCTCCTAATTGAGAGATTGTTTGGTAACCTAAAGAAGTATTGTTTCTGTTAGGAAGAGGTCATCTTCCTTGGTTATGTAGTGAGTAGAGGAGGCTTAGGAGTAGACAAAGAGAAAATCTAAGCTATAGTTAAATGGCTAACCCTTACCTATTGTGCTGATGTATGAAGCTTCCATGGGTCTACATCATTTTACAAGAGATTCATTTAGAATTTCAATACCACTGTAGCCCATTCACCAAGCTTACAAAGAAGAATGTTTAGTTTAGGTAGAGAGAAAAGGAAGAGAGTAGTTTTGTTGGGGTAAAGAAAAGAATGACTTTTAACCCTATTCTAGCTCTAGTAGAATTTCACAAGATCTTTAAGCTAAAATGTGATGCTTCATGTGTCGATGTAAAGATTGTCCTGATGCAAGAAGGACAACTTGTTGCATATTATAGTGAGAAGCTAATAGTAACTACACTAAACTACATGGTGTATGGCAAGGAACTTTATGCCTTAATCTGAGCTCTTAATTTATAGCAATACTATTTGTTGCCTAGGGAGTTCATCATATACATCAACCACAAATCTCTACAATACTTGAGGAGCTAACAAAGTTGTTCATGTAGTAAGCTATGTGCATGGAATTCCTAAAGGGTTCCTCTTTCATCATGGAGTATAAGTATAGAAAGGCCAATGTTGTTGTGGACGTCTTATCCCAAAGGTACACTCTATTGTTTGACCAATGAACTAAGTTGTTAAGTTTTGGAGGCATTAGAGATGAATATGCTTAAACCTTCACTTTGGTTCGATTCATGCCTAATGTGTTGAAGGTAAAGCTATAAATGACTATTTTGCTGAAGATATAAGGAAGCAAACTTCATAAACCAACTTATTAAATGAAGGAGTCGTTGGTGAAGGAAACTCTTGAAGGAGGATTATTAGGCTAATCTAGTGAGAAAAAGGATGCATGAGCTATTGAGGGTCAGGTTCTTTTAGCCTAAGATGTTTAGGGATGTATATTGAGCTATTGAAACATGTATGGCTTGCAAGGAAGTGAAGAGTAGAGAGGAGCAAAGAAGGAGCATGCCTTTACCAATCTTAACCTAACATTAGACGGAATGGAGCATGGACTTGTCTTTAGCTTACCAATAATTACTTAAGGCGAAGATTCAATAATGGTCATCATGGATAGATTCAACAAGATGGTATACTCCATGCCTTACAACAATATTAATGATGCTTTAGCTATATTTTCTTACAAGAGATCATCAGGCTATATGGTGCATTGATCGTTGGTAAGTAAGTACACCTAGTTAAGTTATAGTATAGTAAAATGGATATAAGTCTAAGTATCAATCCCGTAAGGAACCATACATGTGAGAAACCTTAGATTGCTAGCAATTTACCCTTAATTACCAATTATCTAATTAAACGATATAGGATTATTTTGATTGGCAAGTAAAGATGAACAAGGAATAATAAGATAAGAATAATAAAAATGACAAGAACAAATAAAATAAACATGACTAAACAAAATAAATAAGATTCATTAAATTAAAGGAACATATAATCCTTAGTAAACCCGTTGTTATCTACTACCTACTTCTTTGTAACTTTCAATCTCAATTACTCATTAGGCCATATAGATGCCTATTATGGCTTTAAAAGATTTACATCTTTAGCTAATTCCTAATCCTAAGATTACTCTACCCATATCACTTCTGCAATAGAGCATCTTAAGATCACATTAAGATCTTAAGTTTCATTATTAGGTTGCCCTAATCTAAAGAAATCAAATACCTAATTGATTAGTCTACTTGATTCCTTCTAATTACATACTTTTATTCACTGCAAGAATTCTTAAACTCAACAGTAAACTCAAACATCGAATTAATAACTCAAGTAAAAACTAATTCAACAATAATATGCACAGTGTAATCGAATCTTCAAAGATAATATCATTGATTGAATAAAAGGAAATGTTGCAATAGAAACTGGGGTTCAATAACAATTCACTAAGAATAATTAAAATAATGGCATGATGACAATAAAAGAAGAAGAAAGATGAGAAACCCCCAATATAATTCTACCCTCTAACTCTTCCAAAGGTGGCTCTTTCTGTAAAACTAAGTGTAGATATCTATTTATAAGAGTTGGATCTAGATTTACAAAGAAAACTTAACGAAAATGAAAGATTAAAAAATTATAGAATCATTACGCCAAAGGATCATGGTTGTGGAGATGGGGCATAGTCTTGTAGTTAGTCTAAAATCTTCATGTTTCGATGGAAATTGATTATGAGATGTCCATGGCTAGGGAACAAAACTGTGGTTTTCACCCATGGTCCTCATTAGACTTCATTCTTACTTGAAATTCTTTTGCTTTAATTCCTTGATAAATGATTTTCTACAAATAATCTTCAAATCTTGATAAAAATCTCTATAAAATTCATTAGATGCTTCGAAATTCCATAAAAATAAAAATTAAACAAATTAAGCTCCAAATTACTATAGAATTAACTTAATTAATATGAAAAATCTCACAAAATCATCCTAAAATATGTATGCTAATTACGTGCTATCAAATTCCCCCATGTTTAACCTTTTACTTGTCTCCAACCAAAACTACCAAAACATCAAAATAAAAACATCTTATGGATAAAGTCATCAAAACTTTCCATTAGAAAAGTATACCCTTAAATTTAAGGAGCTTTGCAAATTTTTTTCAGAATTACCTTTTTTCCTTAACTTAATAATTCTCTTAAAGCACTTAGAATAATATTACATTAAGAATTATTCAATTTGAATAAACAATCTTAAAATATTACTTTAAGAACTACTGAATTTCAACCATTAGTCCTAATAATTCAGAGTTAGTCTTAACAATTAAACAAAAACTAAACTAGAAATTAAAAAGTTATAGAAATTTTATTACTCTAACTCAAGAGGGGGGAAATCTTGCTAAACTAATTTTATTTCGAAAAAAACTTAGACTATATACATGTTGCATCAATTCATCCTCTAATTGTCCCTTTACTTCTTTTAATTTTTATTAAGAGGCTTTTTGGTTCAAATTAATTCCTTTTTCAAAGTTTATTAGCATTGGGAGAGAACATCACTCTTCTGACAAACTAAGGTCGATCTTTGCTAAATTAACCCTTTTATCATTTCTTAGTACTGTTAGTAGGAAAGAACTTTACTCTTTTGAGGGACCAAGACTCATCCTTAATAATTTTTAATTTAGTTCCTTTTTGCATTTGATAGTAGGAAAGGCTCTTGCTCTTTTGAGGGACCAAAATTGAACCTTACCAATTCTTAACAATTCTTTTCTTAATTCATTTATGCCTCCAAAGGATGAATCTCCTCATAAGTATATAAAAAAAAAATTATTTTTCAAAAGAGAGAGATAGATAACTATCCTTTAGAATTAAGCTTAGAAATAAAAATAACTAAGCCTTCACCCGTCCATATCTATCCTAATACCGAGTCTAAGTCTAAGCTTAAGTAATAGGGAACTCTGAATTATAGGGATTTAATTATTCAAATTTAGCAAAGTATACTAACGTCATAAAGGATTACGAGCACATTCGATAACAAAAATTTCACTTGCTTATATACATATGGTGTAAATTTCTAAAATGCAAAACTCGTAAGCTTAAGTGTTTATATTTCGATCAATTTATTAACATACATTCCCTACCCTTTCTATGAGACTCGTATTGGTACGATTAGGTAAAATAGCTAATTTAGAGTGTTAGAAAAAGTAACTCGATTAAGGTAAAAGCTTATGAGGGGCTTTATGATATTAGTCAAGGAGTTTTTATAGGCTTAGAATTTAAAAATATAATAAAATATTAAAAATATAGCCAAAATCATATAAATTTACTATATTATTATATTAATGATAGCAAGCAAATTAGTTTTGAAAATTAACAAATACTTAGAGATATATTATTGGAGTAGTATAATTAATATTGTACATAAAATAATATATAAAAGACATGGATACTATCGATAGTCGGATTTCATCCATTACATTCACTCATCCACTTGGCTGATGAGAAGCTAAGTAATTCACATCTTGACAAATGCCTACCAAAAATGACCATATCTAGTTTGAATTTAAATGGCGTAAACAGTTATCTCTTAGCATAGTTCCATTATATAACCACCCACTACTCCGACATTTTAAGGAATATACTTGACTGCAAAATCTCTACGTGTTCTAATAATCATGTGATTAACTGCTGATTTAAACACCAGACATTCGCCTATAAATATAGATAAAAAGCATTGTAAGAACTATCTGACAACATACAACTACTCATCTCATCTTCTCTAAAATGTACCTACTAACTTCAGTATCAGAGTGATCACATTGGACTGGTTCTTATACCTTTTAGTTCTTTATACTTCGTAGGGAGGAAATCATTTGAAAACCATACAATAACATTTGGCAATGCTTTTTTTTTCTTTTTTTCTTACATACCCACATGGTAAGGACTAGATTGACTAGAAGTGTAGGTGCTAGTACTTTGTCCCATTACCTTGAGGGGGGGAAGTAAGCACACCGACAAGTAATGTTTGGTTAAGTTAGAGCAACTTTGCCTCAACTTCAGCAAAAAAAAAAAAAAAAAAAAAAAACCAAGAGTTGAGCAAAAACATGAAGAGATTCGTAATGTCCACTTAAGTCAAAACAAAGAACATGGCGATCACCATGTCGAGAGTAGTGATGACTCAATTTATTCTCTCGAAACTATCGAGAAAGCAAGCCAAAGTTACAATGGGACCCTCAGCCCTTACACTTAAGGAAAATGATAAGAGGAAGCAACCATAGAAGGTGCACCATGCTGGACCCTTGTATGTTAGCACCCTTACTATGACAAGTAAACAATTTCAAATTAAGAAGAGCCCTTTTATCCCCGAAGTTTTGGATGTGGTGATACCACGGCACATTAAGTTACCACAATTTGAAACCAATGATGGAATGAAAGATCCTAAAGATCACCTTGAGTACTACTATACTTTAGCTAAGTTGCATGGCTTAAGCAATGCCATAGCCTACTAAGCTTTTCCTTTAACACTGAGGAATGCAGCAAGTAATGGTTCAAACACTTGAAGCCAAAAACAATCTCTTGTTTTGAGGATTTGGTATAAGTGCTTCTTTAATACTTCCTTACGAATAAGCTTCTAGTCAAGGATTCTCCTATTCTTAACACGATCAAGAAAAGATCCGATGAGTCTATCAAAGATTATCTAGCTAGGTTTATGGTCAAGATGGTTAGATTCTAGAACTAAACATGAGTGTAGCCCTCAATGCCGATATTGATGGTGTCAAGCCTTATGGAGACATTTTCAAGTCTCTTGCCAAAAATAAGCCAAGAACTTTTGTTGAGTTCAAAGCCAAAGCGATGTCTTACATCCGACAAGCAAACAATATTAAGGCTCGCCAAAAGATTGATCAAAACAAAGGAGATAGGAAAGGCAACAAGAGGAGAAGTGTAAAAGATCAACTTAGAATGGACGATGACCAATGTCCTAATGTTAAGAAAAAGAGGCTACAAATTCCAACATATACAACCTATACATTAGTTAATTGTCCAATTTCAGGCAAATTAATGGAGGTGCATGGATAGAGAGGCATATTGTAATAGCCGAAAAGGATGAGAGGAAACCTATCAAGGTGAAATTCCATCAAATACTATGATTTCAATGCAACAAAGGCCATAACACTGATGAATGCATCAAACTTAAGAATACGATTGAGGATGTGATTTAGTGAAGGTACTTACATAAGTTTCTTATGCATGATGTAGAGAATAATGAGCAATCATCTCAAAGGAGATGAGAAGATCACAAGAATATTACTCGACTAGCTATTGCCGAGAAAGACATAAGAGACGAAAGCACCATTAAAGCACCTAATGGTATAATTAACACTATTGTCGGTAGACCTTTCGCTATAGGCCAGTTAGGCTCTTTGAGTATGACTAACGCCATTAATTATGTTTATATTATCCAAGGCGAGAAGGTTAAAATCGATAATATTATTTCCTTCACAGAGGAAGATTTCTAAGGCATTCAAAGGCCCTATGATGATACACTAGTCATTAGCATAAGAATTGCTAATTTTGAGGTCAAGAAAATTTTGTTGACACTGGAAGTTTAGTAGACATTATTTTTCAACACACCTTTTGATCAGATAAGACCAAAGATTAAGGCATAGCTAAGATCTTACAACTACAATTTGAATGGCTTCACCAATCAACCCATCCGAGTGACTGGAGTAATTTCTCTACCAATCTAGATTAGAGATGATATTCATGTCGTAGAGGATAAAGTGGACTTCCTTGTTGTCAAATGTTGGTTCCCATATAATATGATCATGGGACAGCCGTGTCGGCACTTATTTAGCATCATCCCTTCTACTGTCTACCTCAAGGAAAAATTTCCTACTCTTATTGGAGTTGGGGTGTATAAAGGGGATTAGTGGTTGGTAAGGTCACTGTTTATGAGGGTGTTAAGACTAGAAGAAATTTTTCAAGTTGAAACTTATCCAGAAGGAAAGTTAGTTGACATAGAAAATATCAAAGATGAAATGAAGGAAATTTCACTAGGAGATGATCTTAAGAAGATGACTAAGATAGGGAAACCCATGCCAATAGACATCCATCAAAATTTAATCAAATATTTATAGGATAATGCCTACGTATTTGCATGGTACCCCTCGGACATGTTAGGTATCCTTAGAGATGTCATGGTACATAAACTTCAGATCAATCTAAGCACTAAAGTGATTTGATAGAAGAAAAGGTATTTTGCCCCTAAGAGGTAAGTAGCAATAGAAGAGGAAGTCCAAAAACTCTTAAAGGTAGGATTAATTCGGGAAGAGCCTTATCTAACTTAGCTAGCCAACTGTATATTAGTTAAGAAGTTTAACAGCAAGTAGCGCATGTGCATAGACTTCACAGATCTTAATAAGGCTTATCCCAAAGATTGCTTTCCCTTACTAAGAATAGATCAAATGATTGATTTAACTATCGAGCATGCTTTACTCTCTTTCATGGATGCTTTTTCCGGCTACAACCAAATTATAATAGATGAGGAAGACAAAGTTTACAAATCATTCGTTACTAATTTTAGAACATATTGTTATATGGTGATGTTATTTGGGCTAAAAAAAGCTGATGCAAATTATCAGCAACTTATCATTATGATGTTCAAAGCCTCAAATCCATTGAAATGTCAAAGTGTATGTTGAGGATATGATTGTGAAAAGTACAATAGAGGTTTGGCGTCTTGCTGATCTTAAGGAGATATTCACTACTTTGAGGAGATATAATATGAAGCTAAATCTATAGAAGTTTGTCTTTAATGCTACTTTAGGAAAGTTTTTAGGGTACATGGTCACTCAGCATGGTATTGAAGCTAATCTAAGAAAGATTGATGTGATTAGAAACATCAAGTCTCCTTGTACTATCAAGTAAGTTCAAGAACTCACTGAATGAATAGTTGCTCTTAATAGGTTCATGTCGAGAAGCGTAGACAAGTACGCAGAATTCTTTAAAATTTTGAAGAATCTAAGAGATTTTAAGTGAACCGATAAGTACGAAAGGGCGTTCAATGAGCTTAAAGAATTTCTTGCGTCACCGCTAATACTTTCGACACCTATCTTAGGAGAGAGCTTGTATTTATACTTATCAGTCAGTTGTTGAGTACTTTCTTCTATATTGGTTCGAATTGATGGCAAGTAGCATAAACTAATCTATTGCGTGAGTCATGTCTTACAAGGACTAGAGCATCGATATATTGAAATTGAAAAATTTGTGTTAGCAATGGTTTTATAGGCAAGAAAGTTGAAACCATATTTTGAAGCTCACCAAATCATAGTCCTTACTGATCAATCTTTGCAGTAGGCATTGTAATGGCTAGATTCTTTAAGAAGGATAATGAAATATGCCTTGAAGCTAAGTGTCTATGGCATATAGTATAAAACTAAAACAGTATTAAAAGCTCAAGTGCTAGTGGATTTTCTGGCCAAATCCATAGGTGAAGAAGATAGCATAGAAATCGATATTGTATCTTTATGTTGATTGTTCTTCTACTAGAGAGGGAAGTGGTGCAGCCTTTATTCTATGAGGACCCCACAATGTCAAGGTTAATTATGCCCTAAAATTTGGATTTCCAGTCAGCAATAATGAAGCAAAATATGAAGCCTTAATAGTTAGACTCAAACTGGCAAAGAAAGTTGGTGCCGAAGAACTTGAAGTTTTCTTCGATTCACAACTTATGGTGAATCAAGTCAAAGGAAGTTATGCGGCGAAGGAAGAAGAAATAAGCAAGTGCTTATTCATAATACAAATGCTCATGGAAGAATTTTAGTCCTTTTCAATTCACAAAATACCAAGAAGTAAGAACATTGCCACTGATAAGCTATCAAAGTTAGCCAGTATGGCATTTCCCGATTTGAGTGACAAACTTTTTGTTGAGTTTCTCTTACACAAGAGTTCACCAATTTTTTCCCAGAGTTGTGAACTAGCTCCTTACCCAAAAGAGAAGTCTTGGATGGATCCAATTATAGATTATCTAAGGGATGGTGTCCTCCTTAATGGTAGGAAAGTGGCTTAAAGACTGACTTATCAAGCTACAAATTACACATTGATAATTGCTTAGTTGTACAAACATGGCAATTCCCAACCTTATCTTCAATGCCTTCCTCCAAAAGATGTGCAACAAGTGTTATCCGAGCTATATGGCAGTGTATGTAGCAACCATGTAAAAGCACAACCATTGTATATCCATGCCCTATAACTTACCTATTATTGGCTAACAGTGAAAGATAACATGAGAACATCTGCTCAGCATTGTCTACAATGATAGAAGCATGAGGTAATGAATCATGTGCCTTTTATTGAATTGTACTGCTTAACTAGCCCTTGGCCTTTTACCTAATGGGGATTAGATATACTCAAACCATTTCTAAAGTCTACAATCCAACTATAGTTTGTCATTGTTGTTGTAGATTATTTCATGAAGTAGGTAGATGTTGAAGCATTGGCAAGGATCACCGAACAAAAGGTTGAGCTCTTTGTTTTCAACTTCATTACATCAAGGTTCAGAGTTTCATTTATGATGATCATTGATAACAGACTACAATTTTGACAATAACAAATTTCGAGCATTTTGTGAGAAATACAGCATCCACCTAAATTATACATTTGTAGCTTACCCTAAAACTAATGGGTAAGTAGAAGCTACCAACAAGATCATCTTAAGCAAATTATGGAGGAAAGTTAATCAAGCTAAGGGAATCAAGGGAAACTCAGTGCAACATAAGGTTTATTGACCTAGAGATTTGGTTTGTCAAAAATTAGAGGCGATTGGCATACAAGAGATTAAAGGGAAACTTGGTGCAAATTGGGAGGATCTTGTTAGGGTTTGGGAAGTCATTGGTGAGGGGGCCTATCGACTAGAAAGGTTGGATGGAACAATCATCCCTCATGTATGAAATGCCAAGAACTTAGAACTTTATTTCAATTAATTTCTTATGATGTTATGAAGCATTCCCATTTGTCTTGTAAGGCGACTAACCCACATCTCAAATGACTAATGGATAGCCCTTGATTAAAGGCACCTAACATTTTGCATGTGAAATAAAACATGCCAAAAATAAGCATGTGAAATAAAACATGCCGAGAAATAAAGCACGTAAAATAAAACATGCTAAAGCTATCAAATTATACATTATCGAAAACATGGAAAATACTAATATAGTATGAAATGCTTGACCACTTGGTCAAACCCTATCCATAAAAAAAAAAAAAAAAAACCAATAATACAACAATCCTAAGGCAACGAGTTCTTTGATTGTACAAAGGCATTTCCCTAATCGAAGGGTGGGACTTGGCTGGAACTTATCTCTTTTTTACTACTTGGGGTCTTAGAACAAGTAGATTTTTCTTTATGCACGTAGGGGAACTCTTTAGATAGATGGACTTTATCATCGCTAAGATCTTTTGCACAAATTTTATTGTTATCACCCTGCGTTTTGATCTTGGCACTTAAATCTTCGTTGACTTGTTTATAACAACTATTAACTTGGTCATCAACATTGGTGAAATATAGGCATGAAAGATTATATTCAAGGTGAAACTTTAGAATTTTTTCTCTTGTTACCTAAACCCCTTCCAATAACTTCTTTCTTAGTAACATCTTGTACTGTTGACTTGGTGTCACGATCTCTAGTGCCTCTTCAATAGAGAACCCTTTCCTCACTACTTCCTCTAATTCGACAATACGGCTTTATAGTATAGAGTTATTGGTTTCCAATTCCTTTATCTGCATCATAAGCCTATCTTCCTTATCACTCATTGAGTTGAGTGTTCGACCCAAACCCTAGCACTCTTCTTTCCTCTTATGAAGATTCTTCTTTAGGTTTTCGGCCTCTTTATATTGCTCGTCGACCTTATCCTTCAGGCTTGAGATTTCATCGACTGTTAGTGAATGTACCAATTTCTTGATAGCTATTTCATCCTGATTTTTTCTAGCCTCCATCTTAGCCTTGATTCTAGCATTCTTGGTAGCCACAGTTTGAGCCTTTGAGGAATTGTATGCATTATCAATTTTCTACTACAAGTTAAAAATATGAAATGATGAATTCGCTAGACCACCCAACGAAATATATAAATAAAATATTATTATTATTATTACCTTTTTCATTTCTTTGTCGGCTTCATCCAATGCCATTAGAATGTGGTTGCTGATTTGTAAACAAATAGGATTGTTAGCAATAAAACATGAACAACAATTGAAAGGGTTCAATTGATACTTACATCATAAAATTTAGTTGCAATGTGCACCTTATTACAACCATTGACTCTATCAATATCCTTTTTTGCAATTTCTCTATCTTTAGGAAGAATGATACCTTCCATCAAGGTTAGGGATTTAATCCTATCACCAAATACCGAGTCAATGTGGAGAATGTTGTAGCTTTAGAATGGAACAAAGTACTCGCCTACCTTATTGTTAGGCACGAATTTGATGCTACTGCTACTAAGAGCTTTGTTCCTCATCACTTCGTTCGCCCTCTCATCTAAAGTCTTGGACTTCTTAGGAGGAGGTTGGCTAGTAAGCTCCTTGCTAATTCTCTTATGGAGATTCGGTGCAACATCTGCCTGAATTACCAGTCCTTCAGTAGCCTCATGATGGGTAACTTCATTCTCGCTACCAATGCCGATATATTGGCTAGAATCTCTTAGCTCTTCAATCGAATCGAAGGAATGCTCATTGGGGTTGGGATTGCTTCAACTTGTACAGCCACAATGGGCAAAGGATTTTCACCCCCTTAATGTTTGTCAACTAGGCAAGATGCTTTTCTAGGGGCTACTACCTATTTTGCCACTTTTTCTTTTGAAACCTTCTTCTGAGAGATTAGCTGAGCAATAGCTACTATAGCACTTGCTCATTTGTTGGCCTTAAGCTTTTTCGCCTTTACTTGAGCCAATAATTTGGTAGGTTTTAAATTACTAGTGCCCATGTCTACAATAGAAAGTAGATACATTAATAATAAAGCAAAAAATCAAAGACTTACATTTTCTATGCTGAGCAAGGCTCAAAAGCAACTATTCTTCCCTTAAGTCATGAGAACGGCTTTCCTCTTATAGCTATGCTCACCTCAACAATTACTCGATAGTGTACCTTCCTTATCTGAGAAATTCCCCATTCTCATATCGCCTCATTATCCTTTCGGCATCCCAAAAAAATATTTTGTTTTTTCTTCTCTCTTGGATCTTCTTTGTTGCGACAGCATCATTTAGCATTAGTTCAATATCCTTAGTGTAGATAGGTTCAATCCATTGGTTCTAAAAATCCAAGTCTTCATTTGAAATGATAGATACGAACTTATTGTGCCACTTATGGATTTTGGACTCCATTTCGTCTATAAATTTCTACCTATGTCTTACGGCCGTGAAGAACCAACCATCGAGCTACCTCCTTACTATAAAGATGTACTTAAATAATTAAGGCATAACCCTAACCTTAACCTCTTCACAAACTATCTCAAAAACCATGAGAAGCTGATAAGTATTTGGTGAGAACATACTTAGCACAACTTGGAAATAGTTAGAGAATTGTTTGATAAAAGATAAAAAAGGGAAGCGCAATCCAAAGTCGAGATATTTCAGGTAGATGTAAAATTCGTGCTCTCTTGGAAAGCATACTTTTTCCTCTTCTCTCAATCTCCGAAGATTTCATACTTTAGGAAGATCTTGCTTGTATTTATTGTACTTCGAGACAAGAACTTTGTTGGTAGTGTTAGCTACTCCATTTGGTGATTCGCTAAAGTAAATTACATTATTATACCAATACCTTGCCACAAATCTTCCTTCTTTGTCTTTCATATAAATATCTATTGTAAGAGAGTTGATTCGAGCAAGTTTGTCCAGCCGCTCTACCGCTCTGTCTATTAAGCTACTTGAGGAATATGTCGTCTTGCTCCTTTTTTAGGGGGGAGAAGTAGTCTCAATCATAGTTGCTTTAGAATCTGAAAGAACAATTCGATGAATTACATTTTGAACCATACCTGATCTTGACTATAACAAACATCATAGAACTTTTTAGAGGATTTTTTAGGATGAAGACAAAATATTGAAATCTTATGGATGTAGATGAAACAAAATTTGTTTTTAGTATTGAAAAAATTCTTGAAAATGAATGATTTACCCTCGTAACCACAATATGTTTCTAACAGTAATGATGCGCTAACTAGATGATGGCATGGATTATTGACATGTGTTTTGAGATAAAGATCTTATAGTTATCAAGGCTCTAACAATTATTAGTACCTACGGTGTAATTATGGCTAAGGTGATAGCTATCATATGTTTTACCACTTAATCTTCTTACAAGCAGGAAAATTGAAATGTTGTGACCTTTCGTATGGCATATGATCTACCTTCTAAACTGAAACCAAGGAACTTCTCATATTACTTAGCATTTGGGAAACAGTTCTTCACTTAACCCTATAAAGAATATTAAACTACTTCCTCTATCGAATCCTCAACTATAGGAGTTAAGGGCCAAATGTTAATAGTCGGATTTCATCCATTACATTCACTCGTCCACTCGGCTGATTAGAAGCCGAGTAATTCACATCTCAGTAGACATTAACCAAAAAGACCATATTTGGTTTGAATTTAAGTAGCATAAATAGTTATCTCCTAACACAGTTTCATTACATAACTACCATTACTCTTACATTTCAGGAATATACTTGACCATAAAGTCTCCACATTTCCCAATAATCATGTATTAACTGTTGATTTAAACACCCAACATTCACCTATAAATATAGATAAGAAGCATTGTAAGAACTATCTGACAACATACAACTACTCATCCTATATTCTTTAAAATTCATCTACTGACTTAAGCATTAGAGTGGCTATACTGGACTAGCTCCGATACCTTTTAGTTCTTTGTACTTTGCAAGAAGGAAATCATCTGAAAACTAGTTAGAAAATAAAGTGAGAGAATGAAGGAACAAAAATTGGGAAATTCAATATGCAAATTAGGGGATATTTGAGTCCTTAGAGAAAATGACCACCTAGAGGCAAAGTAGGACCACCACTTGTAGGAGAATGTACCATCTAAGTTGGTAGACAATCCTCCTCTCTTTTACAGTAGCTAGAGCAATTGGTAACCGATGAGTCGCCGATTTCTTTAATTTTATCAAAATTTTGGGAAAAATAGCAAAAGAACTTAAAAAATTTTGAAATTTGGTTTCCTTACATATTTTTACATGAGGAATTTAAAAAATTAATCAGATTTTCAAAAATTTGAGTGTAGATATGGGGTTCTTAAGAAAAATGTCCTACGTAACAATTTTCAATCAAGTTTTTGAAAGACCAATCCTTGTAGTTTCGACTTGAATTTTGTGGTTATTTTCCGGAGATGTTGAACTTTGAAGCTATGTGATTAGATTCTCAAAGCTTGATAGTTGGATTTTGGGAAAAAATTGTTTTTCACAAGATAGTGCATTAGAAGTGGGTTTTTGTAAAAGAGCTAAGTTGGGTTTTTGTAAAAACATGCTTCAGTCTATATTGGCTAACATCTAGTAACTATAAGTAGGTGTATAGGAGCTTTAAGATGTTAATTGTCAATTTTAGGTGTGTATTTAGTGGTTTAGGAGTTTAATTACAAAAGATCTGATGAGTTCTATTACGTGAAGGCGTAAGAGAAAAGTATATATATGATAGTAGTACTAAATTGCTGTTTTTTGCATTTGTAGATTTATTAAGACTTTAGAACTTATAGTAAGTTGAATTTGATATGAAGTACTTGGATGTACTACTAGCAGTTGGGTTAGAAATTGTGTAAGAAAGTAAGTTAGAATGTGATCTAGTGTCAATATATTGAATACATTAGGAAAATGGAATCTGTACCAAAAATAGCCTATATTTGGACTCTACCCTATTTCTTGAGATAAGGTATAAGTTAGGAACTTCTTAAATAAGAATCTAAGGTTTGATTAAGGGTTAGAAACTGGGACAAAATGTTGTTTGGTATTAGATATTCTTGACCACACCCAGAGTTCAATAGTAGATTAGCTAGTAATTTGTATATGAATTCCATTCCTTTATCAGAGCCAAAACATGAGTTAGAAGTCACTTAGATAATAGCCCATACTACAAAACTAGGTTAGAACCTAAGTTCGAACATCAGTCAAAAAGTAGTTCGATGGAAAATACAAAATATAAGAGCAACTAGAAGTTTAAAGATAGTTAGTATTGAATATCAAACCATTGGAAGTTGAAGAGTAGATTAGAAAGTCACCTAAATATACTTTTTAAGAATTTATTAAAGTTAGAATCTAAATTAGAAATAACTAGGTAGCAATTTGTATCAAGTTAGAACCTTAATAAAAAAGTATCCTATTTAACTAATATTTAATAAACACCTTACAAAAGCTTATCTAACACAATTGAAATTGTACTTAAATGTCCACAATGAACACATATGATATATTGGTCATAAACCAAAGATGTCATGTTAAATTTTAGGGATAATAAAGAAAGACAAGATGAGAATAACATACGAGGAGAATGAGCATTAGTATCTAGATAAGTGGGGTCAATATTTGGTTGCAATTTGAATTATTGTTTAAGAATACTTCGAAACCTTCGTATATGTCTTGTTTGTGCTTATAAGTTAGTTGCTTGTGCGCATGCAGTATGTGTGCTTAAATATTGTCGTGCTATTTGAGTACTAGATTGATGTGTTGATTGCTTTATGACATTACATGCTTTGGACTATTTTAATTTACTCGATCTCCTCAAAAGTAATCTAACATAAACTTGGCTTAACCACTAACCTAACTTGCATCATAACCCATTAAGGGGAAACGACTAGGAAGTGAAGGCCAAACATGGACCCCTTCATTGAGGATAGCAAAAATGGTTTCCTAACTTGAGTTGAACTGATTGGCAATAGAGAAGGTCACAGCTAAGTTGGGTTAGTGGTTCGAATGAAGTCTTAGGAGGAGCGTGTTCTCCATTGCGCAAGCTGACATTTGGTGACTAACTTCATGAGTGCATGGCATTAAACTCCTAAAAACCCAGATTTAAATAAGCATAATTTCTCTAATCTCATGACAACTGGTCAATGTAATGTAATGGCATTTGCTTGATCATACATTGCATCTAATTAAATTGCTTGAAAACCCCAGTTGCTTGGTGTCAAATATGTGCTACTTTCTTTGTCTCACTTACTGAGCAAGTTGTCTTTGATTCCCCTATAATTATTTTGTAGGTTTTCCCAGTAGACTCACCATTACTACTCTAAGTTTCAAAAGGCTAGAGAATGGGGCTGGAGAGTGAGATTCAAGATTACTTGACTATATTTTTATTCAATTTATCGATTGTACTAACGTCTAAGAAAACTAATAGGGTCTCTTCAAGTGACCCATAGTTTTCAGTCAATAAAATTTATTCTATGCTCTCATAGCTATCAAAATTGCGATTCTATCCATGCGATTCTACGAGTTTAGGATTTTAGGAAACCCTGTTGAGTTAATTCATATATAAATTCTTTTTTATGTAGAAACTTATGTTTTTAACCAAATTTACATATAAACTCGGTAGAAACTTACGTTTTTAATTAAGTTTACCAATTTTACATATTTAAGTTGAATAGGCTAAAAAATAAAAAAAATGCAACTAAGCTTTTTACAGGTTGTCAATTATCACGGTATTACATCATCTTTCCTATCTTATTTAATTTATTTTTTCTTTTTTTTTCTCTCTCTTAATCACTTATTTTATATTCATACCCTTCACTTAGGATTTAACTCTAATAGCAAAGATTACAAGAAAAACTATGTAATTTAGTTTACACTGTCAACAATTTGAAATGAGTTTAAATATTTAATTTTCTTTAGGTCATTATTTTTATTTTCGAAAGAAAATATTGAAACTCTTTTTGTTTCAACTTTATTTGTTTTTCTTTCGTACATGTTTCATTATATATTATTAAGAATTTTTTATGAAAAAATAACTTAATATCTTCATTTCTATATTTCCATCATGTATTTCAAGTTTTGAGTAACTACTATAAGCATCTCCATAGTTTTTTAAAGCTATTTTATATAATTTATAGAAACTTACGTTTTTATGTTTCGATTTCACGTTCTGATTCTACAAACCCTCTAGCGATTCTACATAGAATCACGAGTTTAATAACCTTGCATGCTATGTAAGCTTATGGATTTTGATGAAATTTTAGTAGACACTATATCTTTCTATAACAATGTAGTTTTTGAAATTTTTATTAGATATAAGGTTTTATCTTTCATACAACTTTTAACTTGATTTTTACTCAAAATTTAAGTTGTAAAAATTATTTTCAAAATCTATTTTTAAAAGTTACCCCATGAGTTGATTCATACCAAGTACCAAATGGGGCACTTCCAAGTAGTGGAGTAGTGAACTCCTTGTATAGGCTATACTTACGTTAATAGCTAAGCACGTTAATAGCTAAGGTGGTTAGCTTCTAGCGTAAGTTGGTTTATACAGTAGGACTATTATGACTCTCTGATTTGGGACATAACAATCCTAGTGGTATCAAATCATTATTCTTAAGAACTCTCTTAGAGCATGATTCTTAAGAATTTATGTGGAAGTATTGTAAATAAAATTCGTTAGACATCATAAGGAAACATTGAAAGTGGGACCTGAATGGGATGTAAAGGATTTAGACTATAGGCTATAATTACTATTTATATATATACTAAAAAAATGATAAAATATGCTAATATCACGTTTGAATTATAAAATACAATAATTCAAAAACTTATAGCATAGTAATAAGGAATTTATAATAGCTTAAGTGGAATTTGATCAAAATGAGAGCGAACCCTTTATGGAATATGAAATATGATTTTTAAGGTTGTTATTGGAAGTTGATTGGTCAAGTAACATTAAGAAGGGAGAAGAGTTTAGATATATCGAGTTGATAAGTATAAGCAATGTATACATGGATATATTATATGTATTATTGGAATGTCCACTAAATTAATTTCTTGAAGATTTATTTCTTATCTATAAAGTTGGATTTTTTAGTAAATTTGACATAGTGGTAATGTGAGATCTTTTGAGTAGTGTGATTATAAATGAATATTGAGATGCTACAACTAAATATGGTGAAGTATGTAAATAAGGGACTTAGCAACAGAATTGGGTGATTTGATGACTTAAGAAGTATTTTAGGCAAGTCAAAATATGACTAAGAATATGAGTCTGAAGGTTGAGAAGATAAAAACACGAATAACTAGTGATATAAAATGTAAGTTAGAAATTGACACAGAGAGTGAGATTGAGATAATCCCGAAGGTACGATCTAACCCAAAAGTATTGTAAAGTTTCATTTAGAAAGAAAAATAGATGATTAGGAGTTGAATAGGTGGAATTTAATAACTATAGAAAAAAAAAATTGTAGTAAACTTTAAACAATGATTTTCAATAATGAGTTCTGGTGGAAATAGAAGTATATGGTGTACTGATAATGATTACTACAAAAGTTACCAAAATGATAGTATGCTTTTTATAGGTAATGATATCTCGTTTAGCTCTTGCTCATATTTGAAGTCATATAATTAAGTGCATGACTTAAGATCCTCTAGAAATTAGATACAATTTGTTATTACGACTAATATAAAAGGGAAACATTGATTTACAAGTTCTCAAAATAGGTAACCAACTCACTATAGAATTATTTAGAAGTGATACTCTCAACAAAATATAAATAACATATGAAAAGTGGCATTGGTAGTAAGTTAAATAGAAATTCACACTTCAATGTAACATTTTTTGAAAACCTTACCAGAACTATGTATATTTTTATAGTATTGGAGTATATATATATATATATATATATATAATTTGTAGTGATAAAATACATTATAAAGTGTAATTATATAATATAATTAAGATACTTATACACATGTATCACTCTTTTATACAAAATGTACGTTAACATACTGACTCCTTACTTTAGTTATATTTGCATGTGTGTTAAATATATTAAGATGCTTGTACGTGTAAATGAATATCACTACATGTGAAGTAAATTGATTAATACTATGGGTATATAAGTAGTGTAGAGTATGGATAATTGCTAAACATATTGGATTAAAAAAAAATGGTTAAGAATAACATTCAAACAAGTATAGTTAGAAGAGTACGTAATTTGATAGGAAAAAGAATGTGATTGGACTATCTTAGCTTGAGTCAGGAATGTGTATTTCGAGTTAGGCATTAAACTATTATAGTAGAAAATATTGGAATGTAGGCATGAAGTCTAGAATTTGTTAATATTATAAGGTATAAAGTTGAATCAAAAAGTGAGGTAGAACCTGATTTAGAAAGTTTGGAGATGAATTGAAAGAAAAGGCTTATTCAGAATAATAATGTTGTAGGTGTTGAGAGGAAGGCATATGAAACTGTAAATATTCCAGCAACTAACAAAAGTATATTACCGAATGTAAATTTAGGAATTAAAAATAAAGATGAAAGTTGTAAAGGGCAATTGAATTGGACTTAAAATAACAATTTATGTTAATTATGGTAATTGTATAGTTGAAATTGTAAAGATGGTGATTTTGTATTAAGAAACCTAGAGTGTATAATTGATTATTTAACATGATAAGCTTAATAGCTTAGATATATTTAAATTATTAGGAACTAATATGATTTATGATGATATTTCTAATTTTGAGGATATTCTAATAATCTATTGTATATTCTAGCTTTAAGCATAAGATAGTCACTAGAATAAGATGGTTAGTTTGGTGAAACATGGTTATAATTTTATTTAGTATATTTGGAAACTAAGAATGACTTTGAATATGAAAAAGGATCAAATCTATATCTCTTTATGATATAATTATTCAACAGTATGTAATTCAAATGTATAGTTATATAAATGTTAAATTTATTCCTCTTAACTTATGTAAAATGTATAACCAATACCAACCTACCAAAAGTAAATAGTGACGTAATGTGATGAAAAGTAAGGAATATACTTTTCACGTCAGATAGTAGGGATATGATGTTAATTTGTGAAAAGATGACAATATAACGCTCATAGAAGATAGCTTACTACTCTTATGATGTATCACATGAGTAGTATAATGTCACTTAAAGTAATGAGCTCAAAAATTTAACTTGGTGTTAGAATAGGAAAAATGTATAAGTATTTAGAGAAAATAATCTCAACCAGAATTATAGATAACCACCCTCTATTTTGAAGGATTAAACTAAGAGAAGATCTTACTTTGACTTACCTAATACTTCAATTATACCATCAGTCTAATAAAATATACTGTAACATATACTGAAGGTAAACCCTCAAAATTTTAGGATATAGTTATACTAATCAAGAAGGATACCAACAATAAGAAGTTTCTAAAGAATAAGTCTAGGAAGAAATTGTCAATTTAGTTAGTTGCGATCTAAGAGTGATCATAGTATGTTATAATTAGGATGTTAGAAATGGTAAGACCCTGAACTGAAATATAAATCCTAACCTAAGGTATTAAACATATAACTGAATTAACTAAATTTCTATAATAGTTCATAATGGGGAGTAAGGAATAAACGCATGTAGTAATTATATCAAATTATAGCAATGAAAGATTTACCAAGTAACCCTTCGTGGTGAAAACTTGATGAGTAAACTAAAGAAACTCCAAATCCATAATCACTAATCAACTATGTTATCAGAAAAGATAAAAGATAATTGTGATGCAAGATATAATTAAAATATTATGAGGTAATATTTCATATATGTACATTATACATTGGAAAATTTGAGCAAACATAAGGGGATTGGCAAATTGATGGTCTTCAAGTCTTTTTGATTGAGTCTTATGTTTTTGTTCTGTTCGACTTTTGTCATGTTTAAACAAATCCGAATCATATTAGTAAAAAATGTTTCCTAAGTTCACTTGGTCAAAAGTCATACCAAATTTTGTTAAGTTGTGTAAAGTTCAACTCATTCGAGTCACTAACTATCTCATTTGAATTCAAGATAGAGAACAATAAAAAGTTTGCCAAACCCAATATTATTAACATTTGTTCTAGTGACATAAAATATAAAGTTGATGCTTGGAATAATGACACAACAATCATGGGATGAAAGAATAATGTAATTGGCAAAGGAATGAAACAAATTTGTATTAATTGTAAAAGAATTTAATCTAAAAATGAATGACCTCCGGGAAAAACTAGAATTTGGTTAAGGTGGAAGTTGTGGCAGAATTATAATAGGAGGTAAGATATTAAATGCGTAAAACTTATATGATAAGATATAAGATGGGAGATAAGATAGATAACGAATTAATAAGTAGTGTGTAGATCTTATCATAGTAATTAGGGCAGGAAATCTTATGACCCATAAGCTAGAAATAGTGTAAGGAGACTTCTTAATCTAATTATGTGTAATTTATCAAATACCATGAGAAGAGTAAAAGAATTTAGTACATATAACGTAACATAAGAAAGTATAATAAGTATTATGGAACAACTAAAATATTCATCATAATGGCTAAATAAAAAAGAAACTCGTATTATAAGGATATAACTAAATAAGATTAAACTATTAATCAAATACTATACCACTACACAAAGTTAGACAATAGAAAGATAGGAATAATGATGGATCCTAAAATAGTAGATGGATATCTATCTAACAAAACTACACATTAGAAAAATAAGTAAGACTAGTGAAAAGAAACAATCAAGTTGATGATAAACCATAATACCTAGATAATAAACTTGAGAACAATCTTAAATGCTAAGATTCGATATGATCTAACCAACTAACTAAATGTGGATAATACTTCAAGAAAACGAAAATTTTAATATATAACAAATCTTATACCAAAGATTACTTCCAAACAAAATTAGAAAATTTCTTCTTATCAAAAACTTAAGATTTCTTAGACTTAGAAATTGATTCAAAAAAATAACTATTCATAAGACCTAAATTAACAAACACTTGAATTTGGAATATTGAATGTAGAAAACTTTACTAAACTAATAAATTTGGTCCAATTTATTTAATTACCTTCAACTTAGTAAAATTAGAAAAAAATACCATAAAAATAAATAACTTATTAATATAATCAATTCAGAAAGTAAGGAGTAGGGGAAAGAAAATGTAAATAAGAATAAGTTGTACTAGAGACTTAGATCCATTGTTGGTAGTGAATAAGAAAATTAGGGAAGTAGAGAAAACTATGAGTTCATAGAAGACCAACATAGTGCAATAGTAAAGAGTTAATTTGGGAGTTTGAGTGGAAGGTAGCCTAGAAAGTAAGGATAGAAATGACTTTTAGCATTAAGGATAAGGATAAGGAAGAGATATTCTTTGTTGATCCAAATATCACAATAATAGCTTAAGATGTCATAGTTTCGAGGGCGAAACTTTTTTAAAGGGGCTAGAAATGTGAGACTCATATTGGCATGATTAGGTTCAATACCTAATTCAGGACATTCAAAAAAGTAACCCGATTAAGCTAGATGCTTATAAGGAACTTTGTGATATTAGTCAAGAAGCTTTTATAAGCTCAAAATTTAAAATTATAATAAAATATTAAAAATATAACCAAAATCATATAAATTTACTATATTATTATATTAATAATAGCAAGTGAATTAGTCTTGGAAATTAGTGAACACTTAGAGATTAATTATAGGAGTAATATAATTAATATTGTTCATAAAATAATATTTAAAAGACATGTATACATATCAGGTATAATTATTATATAAATATATATACCCATAATTGTCAAAAATACTTAAAATTGCATAAATATTACCAAATAAATAACAAAAAAAAAGGAAAAATTATATAAAGAATCTTCAAGACACTTAGAAACATTGTGTGCGGCGTTAAACTCTATTGCATAAGCCTTGGTTTAGTGAACAAATTCGTAAGGGCGTAGCATTAAACTCCTCCAAACCCGAATTAGAGCGAGCATAATTTCTCTAATCTCATGACGATTTGTCAACATCGTACAATGGAATTTACTTGATCATGCATTGCATTTAATTAAATCCCTTGAAAACCCTAGTTGCTTGGTGTTAAATATGTGCTATTATCTCCGTCCCACTTATTAAGTAAGTTGTCACTCATTCTCCTATAATTATTTTATAAATTTCCTCAATAGACTCACCAATACTACTCTAAGTTTCAGAAGGCTAGAGAATGAGGTCGAGGAGTGAGATTCAAGATTACTTGATTAGATTTTTATTCGGTTTATCAATTGTACTAACTTTTAAGAAAACTAATAGGGTCCCCTTAAGTGACCCATAGTTTTCAATCAATGAAATTTATTCCACATTCTGCAAGCCTGTAAATTTTAGTGAAATTTTACTAGACATTATATCTTTCCATAACAATGTAGATTTTAGAATTTTTATTAAATACAAGGTTTTATCTTTCATATAACTATTAACTTGATTTTTACTCGAAATTTAAGCTATAAAAATTATTTTCAGAATCTATTTTTAAAAGTTATCCCACAAGTTGATTCCTACTAGGTACTGAATGGGGTACTTTAAAGTAGTAGAGTGGTGAATACCTTGTATAGGCTCTACTTATGATAGTAGCTAAGGTGGCTAACTTCTAGCGTAGGTTGGTTTATTCAGCGAGGCTATTATAACTCTCTAGTTTAGACCGTAACACTTTACTCTCACACTTAAGTTGTACATTGTATTCTCGATGTACATTATAATAGCATAAAAAACTAAATGGGTGAAAAAGAAAAAAAAAATCTAGAATTTTTGCTTTTTTAGCATTGATCTTTCAGAATTTCTAAAGTCCAAAATTTGAATTCCATTTGATTTAATTATTTTTTGCAACCAAAATAGAATCAAAGGTAGACCTTAGTAACCTTATGCAATAATAGAGCAAGATAGCATTTTGCACCCACATTAAGCAACAAGCACCTTAAGACAAAGAGGTTGCACTTTGAGTCATTTCCATGATTATGAGTTCATTCCATACACACCGAATTAATGGTCAACCCAAGGAAGACAATTTCTTTCCCTCGTGGTCTCCCCAAAGCTAGGGGATATATAATGCTTGAATTATTCAAAAAATTGAAAATAAATAACAAGTTCTGTATACCCCCCTTTAGATCGTTCTATTCATGCTTGAAAAAGGACCCTTGAACTTTTTTTCTCATTGATGAGTTGAGAGGGAAAACAAATAAAAACCATTTTTTCACTTCAAAAGGGGTCCTCCTTATGATGCTACGAATTGACAAAGAAAGAAGGTCAAAAAAAAAAAAAGAAAAAAAGCCATCTTTCCCTTAAATACTCTTTCTCTTATTCGATCCAAGATTATACTCTTGCTTGGACAAATCAAATCGAGGGATCCCTTAACTAGAACCCAAGGCTATGGAAGTTAGGTATGGGTCTTTTGTTGAAATGAAATGGCTTTCTTTTTATTTATCATTGGGCTCTTCTACATGTCCATGGAGTTTTGAAAATTTTGAACATCTTAGAGATAAGAAGAGGTGGATGATGGGTATTCTTGTGAGTTTATTTTGGGGTCTTTATGGAGGGAAGGGTAACAATCGAGCACATTGAAATTCCATCAAGTAAAGCAAAAGAGTTATAAATTTCCAAAAGTAATTATTAATGATGAGATTTATTATCATTTTTCATACATTCAAATAGAAAAGTCGACATAAATGTTATGGGTCCAATTTTTTTATGATCAAAGTTTTCTTTGTATCTACTAAAATGAACTAGCTATAAACTAGAAAAGAAGAAGTTAACTAGACAAAAAAAAAAAAAACTAAAGAATGATAAGACTACTAATTCAAGTATCATAAAGTTAACCTAATGGAGCTTAACAAACCATGAAAATTTAAACAGTCATCCAAAAAAGAAAAAGCAACAATAAATAAGTTATGAAGTTACCATCATCTAAATAAAAGAAAACCAAAGGTGCCTTTTTAAAAGAAAACTAAAATTGAAAGGAAATCACTCGTCATCTTCCTCGATGTCCTCACTCTCTTCCTCCTTAACTATTTTTGTTTCTTCATCTAAGCTAGTAGTGGTGGTAATGGTGATGCTAAGATACCATAATGAGCCAAGAGTGCATCTACCTTAGCTTTAGTGCACTGTATTTGGTGTGACAAAGTCTTCTACCTCGTTAGTAATTTTCACACTATCCTCTTAATTTTACCAATTACTAAAGAGGAGGATCCAGTCTGTAGTTGAGTCGAAGATGATGTCGCCTCTCTAAATGGCTTAAGTACTAAGTCCTCTGATGGTGGTAGGGGCTTCATAGCTTTGATTGACTTAAAGCTCATTGGGGTAAGGGGATTAAGTGCAATATATGAGGGAGATCATGAAAAGCGAGGGTGTTCTTTATAAGTTTTGTGATGAAGGGACCTATAAAAATATGAGTAGCACAGCCCTTAACGGCTTAGCTCCTGAGAAAGAATGCCATCTGGATGCCTAAGTTTATCAGGCATCACTCAGTTATACTAGGTAGATACAAAATACGCCTTTCATTCGCAACCCCATTATCATACCTCCTCCTTATAATGCCTGTAGACACTACATAATGAATAACTTTGTGAGCTGGATCTCTCAACTTAGAAGCTTTTGATTTTTACAAATAATAAACTCCTCTAGTACTCAATCGCGCCCATACTTAAGCATCACTAGCACCTTGGGATAGCTTATAAGGTAGATTTCTATACTCTTGAGACCTTACATAACTTTCAAAATACAACATCATATAAATTGGTATCCTATGAAAAGGCATGGTCTCATCATAACGATTACAACTAAAGTACTTGGTGTTTTGCATGCCATTCTCCATGTGGTTGAATGCTAGCCTCAATGTGCTCAAAACTTTTAGCATTAACTTCATATAGATCAGCTGATTAATAGTCAACAACCGGTCCCATCCACTAAACTCCAACAACAACTTAACTTAAGCATCATAGCCCCCTGAGTTAGTGCCTCCTAGCTTAAGAAAGAATTTAAACCAAATTCCTTCTTCAATAACCTCTCATACCATTTCTTTTACTAAGATTCCCTAAAAGTTAATAATGGTTATGTGGAAGTAGAATCTAAAGAGATCTTGCAAGTTGCATGCTTACATCTCAGCATGATTCCTAAAATCAATAACAAAAGAATATTTCAAATTTGATAATACTCATGTTCTAAGAAAATTACATTGCTAAGATAATAATTGCTAATTCATTCAAGCAAGTGATGACTTGTATAATGATATGCTTACCTGTTTTTAATCATGGATTATTAAAATTTTAGGATCAACTCATGATTAAATTTTGCTTTTGATTCATAATCTCTATTCATACAAGTTATGGCATATATTGTACCATTACATGAAAACTTGTCTTTATAATCTATGTCAATCCTTCTCATATGCAATTATTTTCAAAGCAAGCTTCAATATGAGTTTCATGGCATATATGAGATGAATCACACAACAAGTTTTCATATAATTACAAGTGTTCTATGGATTAATCTAGTTGCATAAGAACTCGATTGAAAACAAGTTTTGCATACCGAACATGAGTTTCATCACTTTCCCTCTTTCTTCTTTAATAATATTTAAAATGACCCCCGTAATCTTCTCTTTTCAATCTCTATCAAGCATGTGTTTTTAATGTGATTTCAAGCAAATAAAGAATAAATAACATGTTTCGTCACATTATCCTTCGATGATCATTCCCAAAAACCAACATTTCTACACATGCAAGTATCATTATTCATCATCGAATCCTAACTAAAAATTCTATTTTTATTTGAATCAACAACAAATCTAAAGAAATATGTACATAAAGATGAAGTACATACCTTAGATTTGTTGTGCAAAGGTTAAATCTTGAAATATTTGTGAGGTTTGAGTGATTTTGGAGTGACAGGAAGTGAAAGAAAGTGGAGTCTTAGAGAAAGAAATAGAGTATGGAATGAAATAGAAAGAGATTATCCACATTTTTCAAATTTGGGCATGACCATGGTTAAGGATCATGGCTGTAGAGTATGGCCATGGTTCTTGCCTATTTTGCATTGTTTCAATTTAGTTGTGACCATGGTCAAGGATTATGGGCATGATCCAAATCGTAGAGCTCTCTATTTTCCCTTTTCTTTTCTTTTTATTTTTATTTTTTTTTTGCAACTTCCCTAAAATAAATTACAAAAGGATTATGATCTAGTCTACAAGCCTAAACTTTGACCATGTTCTTTTCTAACTCCTAAATCCATTGTGTTGATTTTCTTTGGTTCATTTCATGAAATTACTCTAAAAATTTTCAAAAATAACATAAATTATATTAAATCAAATGACAACTCAATTGGATGGCAAACTTCATTGTTTACTTGTTGCATAAATAAACTCCAATAAGTATTTTTAAGGAAATTGAACTATTTAAGCTAGAGTGAAAATACTAACTAATGTTCTTAAGACTTGATCCTTGAATTAACTAAGATGAGACAACAATAATGAAAGAAACAAAATAATAATTGAAATTGAAATCACACTTGGGCTACCTCCCAAGAGCATTATTATTTAATGTCATTAGCTCAACGATTAAATCCTTAGCTTAACTTGGTTCCTTGGTTAAATACTATAACATTTTAGAAGTTAAAAGCATGTTAATGCGGAGAAAATACAAAAAGAACTATAGGGAGGATTTATTACAAGCACGAAATAATTGGAAAATTAGGGTTTTTGCTGATATCATAATGAGCTTACTCTATTGACTTCCTCGCAAAGACACTAAAAATGTGATCATTGGTAGATAAGTGCACTTGGTTATGTTATAGTATGATAAAATGAATGTGAGTCCTAGTGTCGACCTCATGAGGAACCATGCATGTGATAAACAACTCATTAGTAATTTGCTAGCAATTTATCCTAAATTACCGATTATCTAAATTAACAATGTAGGATAATTTGATTAGCAAGTAAAGATAAATGAGGAATAAAAAGATGAGAATAATAAAATAAACAAGACTAAATAAAATTCATTAAGTTAAAGGAACACATATCCATAGTGAACCATTGTTATCTACTACTTAGTTCTATGCAACTTTCAACCTCAATTACTCATTGGACCTTAGGGATGCCTATTATGAACTAATCGGACTCATATCTCTAATTGAAACCTAAACTTAAGATTGCTCTACCCAAATTGCTTATACAATAAATCATCTCAAGATCACATTAAGATCCTAGATTTCGCTATTAGGTTGCCTAAATAAGGAGAAATCAAATACCCAATCGCTTAATCTATTGGATTCCTTTTAATTACAAAAGTTTGTTCACTATAGGAACTTATGAAACTTAACATCAAACTTAAACATTAAATTAATAACCTAGGTAAATTCTAATTCAATGACAATATGCATGGTGTAACTATAATTTCAAATGTAATATCAATGATTGAATAAAAGAAAATATTGCAATAGAAACTAGGGTTCAATAAGGATTCACTAAGAATAATTAAAATAACAACATGAAGAAAATAAAAGAAGAAGAAAGATGAGAAACCCTTGATATAATTCTACCTTACGACTCTTCTTAAGGGGTATTTGATGGGAATCAAGTTACCAAACCTTTGACCTACAGCCGAGGTCGAAGACTAGAAGAACTGGTAAGACAAATCCTCTTGTTCCAGCAAACTCATGCAGATGCTAAGTATCTCCTTATTGACCCATTCTGCCTACCGAGCCAAGTGATTACTTATCTCTCGCATGTTGAGTGCCAAGAAACTAAAGGACAAGATAATAGCCCATCTTCATTTTCGCACAAGTTGGCCAATTACTTACTCAACCTTACCCTTACCGAGATGCTGAGAGTGTTCGGATTGACTAAGCCACCCAAGTAAATTGTCCCTACTTTTTGTCAACATCCTCTAACGGCATCACCAATACAGCATCTTCATGTATATAGTATCATGTGTAGAATCCGTTGCACCAATGATTGCTTTCCTTATATATTCATTTTTATCCTTTTGTATCTTAACATTACTTCCTTAAGAAATGCCCTTTTTATCTTTTCCCTTTTAGGTAAGTTGCCCTAACTTATGGGTATAAATACCCTTGTAATTGTAGCTATAAATCATCAACATTAATATAAACTTTTAAGTATTCTCCCTTCTTTACATAAATGCTACTTATTTACTTTCGACATTACTCTTATCCCAACCATTGAGTAAGGTTAGGTGGCAAGTAACTTTACTAGACCGATTCATGTGTAATATCAAATTGTGCTGTGAGTATAATAGAAATGACCCTTTTCCTACCGTTAGTTAAACTAAGAGATAAGAGAGGAGGTTATGGCAAGATTAGGAACCGTGGTTCAAATGTTGTTTAGGGAGAAAGATGTTCTCTATTGCATAAGTCTAGATTTAGTCTGATAGTATCGTGTTGAAACTCTTCAAAATCTAAGTTAGAGTGAACGAAATTACTTTAACTTCACAATGAACCGGTTAAACATTGTAAGATGATATATCATTTATTTATTGCATTTGGATTTAATTAATGATTAAACTATGTTGTTTAATAATTTACTCTTATGACTCCGCTCCTTCTTACTCAACTAGTTGAGCTTACATCCTAATAGAATGTTTTGTAGGTGTGGAGTAGAAATCGAAGATGCCTCATTACAGTTGTTCCAAAGTTAGTCTAATGGGTTGTGGAGTGAAGTAATGAAGTTTAATGAATGGATCGAACCTCATGCCACTTTTGTTTTTCTTTTGTCAGAGGGCTATAAGGACTTCTTGAGAGGCCTTATAGTCTTCGCTAGCTCACTACTATATATATTCTATATTTAATGTAGTCATCCTACGGAAATATAAGGTTTCTTTTGGAACTTTAGTACTTTTGATGTATGATAAGCTATGTAAAATAACTAAACTATATGTAAGTATTAGAATATGTTTTTGGTAAAGTGTTACTCCATATAATATCAAGGCAAGAATGATGTATATAGAACTTATGTACTAGGAAATCTTGATATAATTTTTGTTTGCACAACTATGTTTATATATAATCAGTGATGTAAACGGTTCAGTTTAATGTAATTATCTCAATGTAAAGCTCTAGTTCCAATTTATATTTTTGAGTTGTAAAGTTATATCATTAAAGTTAGTGACAAAGTAAGTGTAAAGTTAATTTGTTAGAGGTAATTCTTTAGTATTATCATATGTTTTGAGATTATTGGTGATGCAATAGTATATAAATGTATATAAGTGATACTGAATTTACAGGTGTTAAATCAATGTTACTTTTCATTGAATTGAGACTTGGAAGATATAGCGAATTATGTTTATATTGTTATGTAAATACAAGATATGTTTAACTTAGGCAATTTGGTGTAAATGAATGATAGCTAGAAGATGTGTAGTTTGAAGTTTACAGTGTTAAAATGAGTAAGAAACATGTAGTTAGAGGATTGTGCAAAAGATTTGGAAACTTACACTAACTAATAAGTAAATGGATTTTGAGTATAGGTTTATGTGAATTAATGTAGTAATTGAGTAACATGGATGAAGAAGGAAACAAGAATATGAATGGACAAACTAAAAATAGAGAACCACCTCTAGCTTTATCTATACCACAAGATTAACTAAGGAACGATTTACCACCACCTCCACCTCCTCCTAATATATTAGATCTTGCTCAGTTTGGATAGATGACGGTGAATATGCATACTATGATCCAACAGTAAGAAGCTTTAATTTAGCATCTTATAGACTATAGAAATGCCATAAGATGAAGGCAGCGAAGTGGAGCCAAAGGAACAACGACCACTAGAAGTTAGTAAGCTTACGAAGTTTATCAAAGTTAATTGGTATTTTGAAGGAGAGATGGGAAAACCAATCATAGCCAATGATTGGCTAACCTAGATTGAGTGAAGTTTCGAAGCTTTTCGAGTACTAGAATGGCAAAAGCTTTCATATGAAACTTTCTTATTGGAGTTAGGGGCATAGATATGGTAGGACTCAAAAGCATGAACTTTGCCTAAGCCACTTACATGGAAAACATTCAAAAAAGAACTCGAGATTGAGTATTTTCTGGATAGTGTCCAAAACCAAATGACTAAAGAATTAATGAGTTTGAAAAAGGGTGCAATAAATATGGCACAGTATGAGATGGAGTTTAGTAAAGTGATTTAGTATGCACCATAATCATAAACTCGGAGCTTAAGAAAGATCTATTTCTCAGGTGATTTGAGCCTATGATGAGGTGTAAGCTTAAGGACTATGGTTTTAAAACTTACAATGAGGTAAGGTATGTTAGCTTGAAAATAATTAGATACTAATGCAATTAGAGTAGAGCAAGAAGTTAGGTAAGGTGAATCGATTTAAGCCTACTTTCAAGAGATTTTTCTTTAGTACTGGAAGTGGTAGTTCAAATCAGAAAGGAAAGAAGTTAGCTGTAATGACTATTAAAGCAGTACCATTGGACAAATGGTTTAGTTTTTATGATAAAAATGAGAATATCAAATTTTGGAAATGTGGAGACCAACACTATCTTTGCTAGTATATGTAATTGAAAGGAAAATGTTATCTGTATAGAAATCAAAATCATATATCTAAAGAATGCCCAAGGATGAAGAATGTGAAATGTTATCGTTGTGGACAAACTGGACACTTTTCTAAATATTGTACGCAGTTTTAGACCTAAAGCTAAGAATGTTGGAGAAATAGATATTGCAATGGTCCTTGTACGTGTCTTTGCATTGGAATGTATGGATAAGGACACTAAGGAGTTTAATGAAATGATGGAAGAATACTTCTATGAAGGTTCAGATAATGATGATGATGGTATGGATGGAGGTGAACCGGGCTTAGTAATAGGTATATACACTAACATTGACTGCTAATTAATAGTTATAGCATAAAATATGCTTAATGAGATAACCATATATGTGTTAAGTAGTATAGTAGTTAGTAGAATTGTTATAGGTTCTTAAAACTTGTTAGCAATTATAATAATAATATAACAAGTCATGTAAACGCAAATAGACAAGTTGCATATGCATTGTTTAATACAGGAGCTTCTCATTCATTTATCAATTAGGAGTCTATCAAACCATGGAATTGAAGTAGTTGAAACAAAAGATACATATAGAATAAGAATCCTTACAAGAGAGCAAATATCTACTTAAAGGGTAGTAATTGAAAGGTGAGTAATGATTCAAGAAAGGGAATTTCTAATTAAATTGATATTATTACCTATAAGTGGTTATGATGTTATTATGAGAATTGATTGATTATCTAAACATAAAGTGAAAGTAGATTGTAGAAGAAAAGTGTTAAGACTAGATGATGGAAATATTGTATGTATTGGTATGATTGAGAGTCATGGTGTGAAGTTGTCTAATATAGAAGTAATTGAGGAAGGGAAAATAGATAATGGAGACTGGTAGTATTGCTTAGTATTTCCTTTGGAAGGAACAAAGGAAAAGCCAAATGTGTCAAAAATGCCAATAGTTTGTGAATTTTTTAATATATTTCTAGATGATTTGCTTGGCTTAGTGCCGTATAGAGAATTGGATTTCACTATTGAATTAATTCTTAGAATTAAGCCAATATCTAAAGCTCCATATAGAATGTCATCAATGGAATCATAGGAATTAAAGAAACAGATATGGGAACTTTTGGATAAAGGATTTATTAAACCAAGTATGTCACCTTGGGGAGCCCCTATGTTGTTTGTGATGAAAAAGGATGAATTAATGAGATTATGTATTGATTATAGAGAGCTTAATAAAGAGAAAATTAAGCACAAGTATGCATTACCAAGAGTTGATGATTTGTTTGATTAGTTACATAGAGCTATAGTATTTTCTAGGATTGACTTAAGATCAAGATACCATCAATTGAGGATTAAATTGGAAACTATACCTAAGAAGGCATTCCATACACGGTATGGACATTATGAATTTGTGGTAATGTTATTTAGATTAACAAATGCACTTACAGTTTTCATGGATTTAATGAATCAAATTTATTAGATTTATTTGAATAAATTTGTAGTAGTGTTTATTGATGATATCTTGATTTACTCAAAAATGAAAAAGGAATATGCTAGTCATTTGAGGTTGGCATTACATAAGTTAAGGGACAATAACTTTTATGGAAAACTGAGAAAATGTGATTTTTGGTTAGAAAAGATATCATTTTTGGGTCATATTATGTCTAGTGAAGGGTTTTCAATAAACCCAAAAAGGTTAAGGCTGTAGCTGAATGGAAACAACTAACTATGGTTACTAAAGTAAGAAGTTTTTTAGGAATGACAAGATATTATAGAAGGTTTATCATGGATTTTTTGAAGATAGCACAACCTTTAACTTGGTTAACTCAAAAAGATGTTAAGTATAAATAGATCGAAGAATGTAAGCAAAGTTTTCAAGAGTTAAAAGGTCATTTGATCTCAACTCCAATACTTACCCTACTTGATTTGAGTAAGTCCTACTATGTTTATAATGGTGCCTCTTGAAACGAGGTAGGATGTGTTTTGATACAGGATGGCAAAGTTATTGTTCATGCTTCTAGGCAGTTAAGGCCTCATGAGAGAAATTACCCAACACATGATTTAGAGTTGGCAACTATTATGTTTTCTTTGAAAATATGGAGATAGTAGCTATATTGTCAATACTATGAGATTTACACTAATCAAAAGAGTTTAAAGTATTTCTTCACTCAGAAAGAATTGAATCTAAGACAAAGGTGATGGTTGGAGTCAATTAAAGACTATGATTTGACTATTAATTATCACCTCGACAAAGCAAATGTAATGGCAGATGCTTTAAATCATAGAAATCATGAGCATGTAACTTCTTTATTAACCACTCAGAAGGATTTGATCCAAGAATTTGAGAAACTAAGAATTGAGTTTAAGTAGCATGATGATGAGATGCAATTGACGAACTTAGTTGTTTAACCGACCTTATTAAAGAAAATTAAGATGTAACAAGAACAAAATCCAAATTTAAAATCGGTTAAAGAAAAGTTGAACTCAGAGGAAATATTGAATTTTCATATTGATGAAAATAGGTTACTGAGATTTAAAAGTTGAGTGTGCGTACTCGATGATGCAAAGTTGAAGCAGGAGATCATAGATGAAGCACATATTACTGGATATATATTACACCTTAGAGGAAATAAGATGTATAAAGACTTGAAAGCCATGTACTGGTGGGAGGGAATAAAAAAGGATGTGATTTAATATATTGCAAGTTATAATACGTGTTAATAGGTGAAAGCCGAACATCAATGACCTAGTGGGCTTTTGCAACCATTAGAAGTACCCTAGTGGAAATAGGATAATATCACAATGGATTTTACGGTAGGACTTCCCAAAACTAGGGCTAGACATGATTCTATTTGGGTAATTGTTGATAGATTAACGAAAAGTGCGCATTTCTTGGCTTATTGAATTATTGATTCGATGGAGAAGTTGGTTAAGTTATATGTGTGACAAATTATTTGATTGCATGGTATACTAGAGAGTATCATTTCTGATAGAGATAGTTGGTTTGTGTCAAAGTTGTGGGAGAGCTTACATCAATCTTTGGGAATGAAATTGCACTTTAGTATAGCCTATTATCAACAAATGGATGGTCAATAGGAGAGAATATTAAAAAATTAGAAGACATGCTTAAAGGCTATAGATTATACTTTAGAGGAGATTGGGATTAATATTTGCTACTAGTAGTGTTTAATTATAGCAATAGTTATCAGACACCATATAAATGGCACCATTTGAAGCGTTATATGGAAGGAAACGCCAATCACCACTATATTGGCATAATGAGGAACATGCGATGATAGATCCTAAGTTAATTCAACAAACTAACAACAAAGTTAAACTTAATTGACAATGAATGAAAGTAGCCAAAGATTGTTATAAGAGTTAGGCGAATATGAAAAGAAGACCTTTGAAATTTTAGGTTAGAGACCATGTATATGTAAAGATAAGTCCATTTTGGGGATTTAAGCAATTTGGGACGATGGGAAAGCAAAATCCGTGTTACATTAGACCCTTCAAAGTATTGGAAAGAGTTGGAAATGTAGCATACCGACTTGCTTTACCCCCAATTCTATCAAGATATCATGATGTATTTTCATGTGTCTATCTTAAGAAACTTTGTGAAGAATCTAGATATTGTAGTAGAAATAAGGCTAATAAATCTACAAAAGGATTATAAAGTGGAATAGCAACCTATTTAGATACTTGATACACGAGTTTAAAGATTACGAAACTGAGATGTAGAATATTTAAATGTTTATTGGGGAAGTATCCCTCAAGCAGAATTGACATAGGAATCGAAGACGGCAATGCAAAAGAGATAACCCTTGTTGTTTTAGAAATCAAGTAAGTAAATCCTTTTTATTTTGATTAGTGATAATTGATTAACTGTTGGAGTATTTAGATGTTATATTAAGTAGAGTAATAATGGTAGTTTTGAAGACAAAAATTTTCTAAAGGGAGGTGGAAATGTGAGCCCCATACTCGGCGAGTAGGAATCGAACGAGTAAATTTAGAATATCAATGAAATTAATTTGATTAACATAGAAATTTATAAATAGGTTTGAGATATTAGACGTGGAGACCTTATGGATTTGGATATTAAAAATATAATAAAATAATAATAATATAGCTAAAATAGTACACTTTAATTGCATTACATATTATTCACTATAATCGCTTAAAATATGTTATGTTAAATTGTAAACTCATAAAGATAAATTATAGGTATAATAAAATTTATATAAGACATTAAATAACATATAAAATATATATGTATGGAACATGTATAACTTTTAAGTATCTATGTATACTCGTAATTAGTTAAAATACCATAATATATACATTTTATGCTAAAATCCTCTATGAAAATTAATAGAAAGTCATTAAAAATGATAAAAAAAAAAACATTGGTAGTTGGGAATTAGATATTTAGGCATGTGGATTTAGATGTATAATAATTAAAGGTTGGAGTAAAATTTACATTCAAACGAAATTTGTATTTAAGCTTAGAAAAGGGTAGAGAGAAAAAGAAAATTTACTTCAATAATCTATAAGCTAAGCAAAATATAGAAATCATCTCCAACATTAGTACATGTAAATTAGGGTTTAGGAAAAGTAGGTGACTAATTTAAGGATTTAAGGAAGTAAATTAGGAAATTATACAAAAAAAGGTACAATCTGATCACCAAAAGGTATGCTAACAAAAGGAGTTGCTGGAGCATGACTACGACCACTACTGGGAACTATACCCACTACCTAATGCTTTTGATAAGGGGGAAGGAGCTGTTGGTGGTTGGAGGCCAACTTTCCATTAAGGCTTAACTTTGACCCGATTTTATGTAATTTACTAAAAATGTAAAAAATTCTTAAAAAATTAAAGAAAAAATTATTCTTACATATTTTTGGGTATAGAATCTAAGAAAAAAAATCATTTTATATAAATTTAGTAGCTAATATATACATCTTAAGAAATCGAAGAGATCAGACAATTTTTGAAGTTGAAATAAATTAGATAAATAACATAGTTTTCACATCAATTTTTTTCTACAAACTATCTTAAGTTAATAATATGTTGCTCTGTCAAAGTTTTTTGTGATACTTTTTTTCACATTTTTATTTGATTTTTGAGCCTAAGATGATGCTTAAAATGGTGTATTTAGCAAAAAATTAATATAATTCCCATAATCTTACTTAGTTATTAAGTTTGAATCATATTTGGAGTATGTGTAATTGTTTTGGAGTAGTTGGATTGATTGGTAAAGTGAGAAGTGATGATAAGTTGGAAGTTGGCTTTAAGTAGTGAAGTTGGTGTTTGACCAATTTAGTGAATTTGAAACAATTGATAAATTGTAATGTAATGTATAAGGAATTTGGAAGTAATAAAACTAAGGAAGGTAAGTATGGAGTGTTACTTGATGTTTAAAATCGATTCTACAATTGTAATTAGGAAGGAAGCTGGTAAATTAGTTCATTATAAGACATTGAGTAAAGGTAAAAGGATGATTTAGAGGATTTTGGTCATGAAATTTTCATTAGATTGATACTTGGAGAGTAGGTTAGAAGCAAAAATGATGAGTAAAATGTAAAAACAGGGGAAGTAGAAAATTGGGCAGAGGATGATTTTATTAAAAATCCTATAGATAAGAAAGTCGGAGGGCACTTAGGGAATATTGTAATAGGGGGTTTAACTTAGAGAAGTTTAGAGGCTACCTTAGAGGATAAAATCAGTGTAAAAAATAACCCTTATATAGCTCAAAGAGAAACTCAGAGAGTTTTTAGACTAAAGAAAATTACTATAAAACTACTCAAAACTAAACTCAAAGGATTTTTAACTTAAAGAAAACCACTATAAATGACTCAAATCATAACTTAGAGGATTTGACCGATTAGGGTAACTTATGCAAATCAATAAATGATCAAGAAATCATGATTTTAAGTGAAATTAACTTTTGAAATTTATGACTAAACAACCAAAAACATATACAACAAACTAATGACTAATGAATTAAGTCTTGAAAACTAATCTATTGTATATTTCTTAGGACAATTGAAGATTAAGGAGGCAACTGTTGGGAGTAGGGTACTTGTAAGTACAAGTTAGGATCTATACTCAGTAGCATATTAAAGTATCATATCAAGATACTTAGAGGAGTAACGATGCTTGTTTGTGGTTATAATTAAATTGTAGGTATGTGTACTTTGTTTGTCCTTGAGATACTAATTAATGTTTAGGAGTTGAACTTCGAGTGTTGCTTTCTACTTGAATATAAATTGTCTTGCATGTATGAACTTAGTTGATCACTTGATAATCCAAACTAATCTTAAGTTTCTTAAAGACCTAACCTAACATTCGCAATAATCCAATAGGGGTAACAATTAAGTTGTCAGACTAAATATCGATACTTCAATGAAGATAGTAGAAATGGTCATTTTCCCACCCTTAGTTCAACTAAGTGACAAGAGAGGAGGCCACAGTAAGGTTAGGAACTGTGGTTCGAATGTTGTCTAGAGAGAAGGGTGCTAAGACCCTAAAGGGACCCTAGTAGGATTACTTAAAATTTCCATAATATATGTGGACCCATGATATGGAAAATTGCCTTATAAGTTAGAAATTGCAAGACTCTAAATGATTAATTATTAAAGATGTTGAATTATTAATTAATTAACATATTATAGAATATAAATAACTATGGATATCCAATATTTCACAGTCCCTCAGAACCATAGAGAATCGATATCCTCTACTAAATGATAAATCAAGTAGTATAGAGTTAAAATCTAAACTTAATAAGGTTGAAAAATCTAAGTACATAAGTGGTATTTACATTTAAAGTTTCACATGAACTAAACAACTTCTCTCTAATTCCAACCTCTAAAATGTCTCAGTACTTGCACTCAATGCTCGGCTCTTAACCCATGCCCAATTATCTATCAACTTACAAAAGAAAAGCTATTAGAGAATAAGCTACAAGAACTTAGTGAGTTATTTCTCATACTATACTAGAAAACAAGTTATCAAACAAATTGTTACAACCATATAAATGCATATACACGTAGTATGCTAAACAATATATGCAATTGATCAGTGCTGTATATAATATCGGATTTTAACGCGAGATACATTAGCACCAATTACGATCGATCTCTAGCACTTGGGTTTTTAACCATAACTTTGAATTTCATATTTCACAAAATACATTTCCATTTTTGAAAATTCAATAGTACACAAAATCCCAAGCCTAGCGGTGAGGCGGCCCCCGTAGTCCACACTCATACTCTACAGCGGAGATCTCTAAACTCAACCCTTAGCCATACAGTTGGTATCTCCATCGCCTAGTAAGCCTATAGGTTTGGGTAAGGTCATGTTGTATGAGTGCACCGTACAAAAACACTTTAATATATATAAACAACCCCCATAAGGCCTCTTTTTAGCTCCGTGTGAAGTGACGGCCGGAATAAGTAATGTAATGCATGGATAATGCATAACCCTTTCAATTTAAGATAGGCCAAATATAATTAAGTCAAATTATATGGCGATCAATCAATATCCGTAAACCATCCTAATCATGTAACAATCAATCATACAATCAAATCCTCAATTATTGTATTAAACAATATTTTTCACAGTAAGCAATCAATATCAAGCACATGCATATCCCGAATCCCCACACATCAAGTTATTACTATTTAATTTAAGTACACTAACTACAAACATAAAATAAGTATAGAGTCATCGGAAGTACTCACTTGACTATAACGAATCGCTTTAGTCGTAATAATCGATCAGAAGATCTTAGTCCCCATTAGGATCACTTGATCATTACAAGATAATAGGGATAATAAGTAATTGAATTAACTAATGGTTCTAGATATCTATCTACTTAATTATACTTAAATTACTATCAATTTTTATCCGAGTAAACTTAATCACTAATCGTATATAACATTTTCATTCTATTTTCAATATTTATGAATTTATAGTTGTCTTTTACTGTTTTTAGATGTACATTCACACAGTGATGTCCGTTTTAGATGTTAAGACCCGTATTTTATGATATAGACTAAATTTATTGAAATTCTAACTATTGAAGCTTAATTATTCCTATTGGCTAGTTTTATGTTCTATTTTAGTAGTTAATGATTTCATTAGCCATTAATTATTACACTTAAATGATCTTATGATTTATTATTTTAGAGGCTTATGTCATCACTTATGTCATCAATTGCTTATATCATGGCTTATGTCATCATCTAATTAGGTTATTGCTTACATCATCATCCATTACATATATATATTTATCCTTATGTATTCATATACCTTACACATACATTAAATATATATATATACTTATACTTCTAACGTACTAGTATGTATACTTGTATATTTATATGTATACTAGTACACATACCCAAATATACATATGGTGACATATGTATTTTCGTATGCCTAGAGTATCCTCTTAAGAAATCTTTACAAATTTCATATTTTTGCACTTTAAGGGTGTATTAAGCAAGGTATATGTGTATATACTTGGTATATTCCTTCTTTTTGGTTATGTACATAAAGGTTATTCAGGTACATGGCTTGCTAAGTTTATGTACAAGTAGTTTTCCTATTCTTACCTATGTATATGTACATCTACACTGTATTCTACTCTTATACCTAAGTATTCCTACACTTATGTACATGTATATAATAATCCTATTTGTGTTAACATACATGTACATTTTACATGATAATTCCAAAGCAAACATAACATAAACAACTAATTACCAATTTAAGATCAAAGATTATATGAAAGCATACCTCTTTCTACTTTGTAATATGAAAAGGAAGACAAGTATATATGGTATGTTGGTTTATGGTAGTAGTTGGAGTTATGTGTTGAAATTGTGAAAAGGTTGAAGCTGAAAAAGGCAAGGGAAGTTTACGGTTTGGAAGTGAAGGAGAAAAGAGTGTTTTTGTGTCTTCAATTGTGTTTTAAAAATGAAAACAAGTGGGGTCTAGATGTAGGGAAAGATGGACGGCAAGAAGGAAGCAAAAGGGGACAAGATTACATGTCTAAATGCATAGAAAGTTAAAGAAGATAAGAGAAAATTCTAGATGACAATGACATTTTGTTGACTTGGTCAACCTTTGACATGTTCAAATGTTGACTTAGTCAACTCTTTTAAATTAAGTGAAATTTGTGTGTACATAATGGGATAATTAAGGAAAATTTAGGAGAAAAATTAAGGAATTGAAGGGAAATGTAGAGTTTATTGAAATGATTAGTAAGAATGGTTAATGAAATCTTACTCTAAGTATTTATATCCTATATACATTATTTAGTATGGTACTTAGTGTAACTATGATAAAAAGTGTCATTTAATATGTTAATATTAACTATATATAGTATAAATATCAACTACTCACTTAACTCTATAAAAGACTAACCTAGTTATATGATTAGAAGATGAATGTAATCTATAATGCAATATCTTAGTTTTCTAGTAAATTAAGTTAGTATTATAAGCATTTATGAATAATTGAAAGTTGTCTTGATTATTTGATAATGATTTAGTATAATATTAAGGATATATTAGTAATTAGTGTTTTAGAATAGATTATAGTGACTTAGTACTTTTATATCTTTAAAGTTATAATTTTAGGGTTTTGTCACTTTTGGATACAATATCTAGTGTTTATATGCATTTAGGGTCTAAAAATTTTATACGTGATTGAATCTTCGGTTGTTATCTTAGAATTTTCATCTTAACTAACCTTATCAACTTTTAGAGTTTTCTAGCACACTAGGGTCTCCTTTAGGTATTAGGTTGAAAATTTTAGGAGTTTACAGAGGGTGTTCTCTATTGCACAAGCCCAGATTTAGTATGATAGTGTTGTGTTGAAACTCCTTGACATCTAAGTTAGAGTAGACAAAATTACTCTAACTTCACAATGAACTGGTTAAACAATGTAAGATGTTATATCATTGTCTGTTGCATTTGCATTTAATTAATGATTGAACAACCATGTTTGCTAATGTACTCTTATGATTCTGTCTCTTCTTACTGAGTTAGTTGAGCTCACATCTTAATAGATTGTTTTGCAGGTATCGGGTAGAAATCGAAGATGCCTCATTATAGTTGTCCATAAGTTAATCCGATAGGTTAGGGAGTAAAGTAATGAAGTTTAATGAATGGAATGAAGCTCATGTTACTTTTGTTTTTCTTTTTGTGGGAGGATTATATGGTCTTCTTAGGAGGCCTTATAGTCTTCGTTGACACACTATTATATATATTCTATATTTAATGTAGTCCTCTCGTGGAGTTACATGGTTTCTTTTCAAAACTCTAGTACTTTTAATGTATGATAAGCTTTGTAAAAGAGCTAAACTATATGTAAGTATGAGAATATGTTTTTAGTATTACTCTACAAGTCTTATCTACTACAAATGCCTGTTCAATTGCTTCAAAGTTGGTTGAGTCATTGTTCACCTTATGTAGACTATACCTATGTTAGCAACTAAACAGGGTAGCTTCTAACCGACATTAGTTTATATGGCAAGGTTATTATAACTCCTTAAGTTTGGGGGTCAAAAATTAGGTGTATTGTTTCCTTATAACTATAAATGGTGAATAAAGTATAGAGAAAATATTTTAAAAACAAATAACAAGTAATAAGTTAGAGGGAATTTTTTTTTTATGAAAGAGAATGCATGGAAATTTTATACAGCTACTATATAACATAGGAAGATAATAAAATTGCAACTCCTTTTTCATGATTTTGAAGAAAAAAAAACATCGCAATAATTTTCATTTGCTAACTCATAAAAGATTCAATGCAATTTAGTAAGGCTTGAACTTTGTTGTGCAACCTTTTACTTGTAAAATAAAACAAAATTACAACACATAATATATGTTACAGGATAATATACATAGGTAAGTATATACAAAATAAAATATGAGAAATAACATAAAAATTAAAATACAAAGAAAAATGTGATATAATATGATGCAAAAGCATGCAATGAAATAAAGATTGATAATTAATAAATCCTAGGGATAATAAAGAAAATTGTCATGAATCTATAGTTAATATTCATATACACATACATATATAAGTATATGTGCTACTAAATATTTTTCAAGCATAAAATGCTAAGACCACGGGTCATCATAATTTCTAAATTCCTATGATTTAAGAATTATTGATCTTTTTTTTTTCTTAAATAATGATGCATAAGGGTAAGGTCTATGGATCTTAAGCTTTATGGCTTTATACATTTTCAAGGAAATGATTCTTGAGCTACATTGAAGCAAGAGTAAGCTCACCTGTTAGCATCAGGTAAGGGTAAAGACACCGTGACCTAAGAGTTATAAAATGACAACCTGTCTTAAGGTTCTAAAATGGCTTAGGGTCTGCTACGTCTAAGCACACATATATGGTGTATGAAAAAAATTCCCCTAAATCACTAGAAGGCTTAGCCCATCAAGTTTATTTATCTCTTTAGCAGGCTTGCATTACTAAAATCTAATAAGCATAACTATTTATAACAATATACAAACAAAAATAAAAATGAAAGCACATTAATTAACTTCCTTTGAAATTTCTACATGGCTAGCCTACTAAGTCTTTAGTGGAGTCGCCGATACTATCAAACTCTATTTTGATTTTCCTTAATTTAAACTATATTGAGTTTAACCTACTTAATATAGATTACTCGACTTTAAATTAAGAAAAACTTTTTTTTAAATGTTTGAAAAAATATTTTGGAAAAATCAACTAAAGTCACTGGCTAGTAAACTAATAAAAAAGGAAGAAAAAAAACCTTAATAGGGTACTATTCCATGAATTTTCAACAAAAAAAAAAGATTTTTAGAAAATAATAATTAGAAAAATTGAATCTAAAGGCTAACCTATTAAGACAAAGTCATCATGTAGGATATTAAAAAAAAAGCAATGGACCTTAATTTTTATGATTTTTCTAAATGTTGCAAAAAAGATAAAAGTGAGAAAAATGCATGGAAAATCATTTTTGTTATTTTTTTCTTACAAATTTTCCTAAAAGAAAATTCATTTTTTTACGATTGTCCCTAAAGCATAAACGGCCCTATTTGGACCCTAAAGTAGAACTCATAGGAATGCCTTAAATTTTCATACTACATGTACACCCATGATACAGAAACTACCATATGAGTTAGAGATTATAAGACTCTAATTAATTACTTACTAAGGCTTTCGATTTTAAATTGTTAACCTAGCATGAAATATAAGCAACTATGGATGTCCTACATTCTACAATCCATTAGATCCGTAGAGAATCAATATTCCTTATTAGACAATAAGCTAGGGTAAATCAATTTCATAATTTACAAGAATTATTAAATGATACAGAACTATAATAAAGGAATACTTCTTACATAGGATGCTTCTACACTAACTTTACATTTCTCAATTAACTCTAACATTCTCTTACATATCTTGGATTTGCATTATGCACTCTACACTCAAAACTCATCATAATCTCAACTTAAACGAACCTGCAAAATAAACTATTGGGGAATAAGCTATACGAATTTACTAAGATATCCCTCCTACTATACTAGTAGATAGGTTATTAAATAATTAATTAACAAACATATGAATGCATAAATGAGTAGTATGCTAATCAATATATGTAGTTGGCCAGGTACTACATGCAACTTTAAATTTAATGCCCCTTAAATTCAGGGTTGGAGATTCATCGGAGCCAATCACAATAAGGTTCTAGCACATGGGTTTTTAACTATAAATTGAAATTTCACATTTCACAAAATATAGGTCTAGCAGTGAGGTAGCCCTTCCAATCCATTCTCATACTTTACAATAGAGGTCTCTAAACTTGACCTTTAGCTAAGTAGTTGATATCTCTATCACCTAGTAAGCCTATGAGTTAGGATAAGATCATGTTGTATGAGTGCATTGTACTAAAACACATTAATTCAATATATAGAAATAACCCCTACATGGTCTCTCTTTGCTTTCAAGTGAGGTGATGATTGGAATAAGTAATGAAATGCATGGTTAATGCATGATCCATTTAATTTAAGGTAAGTTGAATATAATTAAAGTACAATATTAGGCAATCAACCAATATCAACAAACCATTTAAATCATACAGTAATCAATTATACAACCAATTCTTTAGTTACCATATTAAATAAAATTTTGCACAACAAATAAGCAATATTAAACCATATGCATATCCTAAACCCCAAACATCAATTTATTAATATATGTAATTTAGATACACTAACTATAAGCATAAAATAAGTATAAAGTCATTAAGAGTACTCATTAGATAGAAGCTGCTATCAATCATAACAATCAACAAGTAGCATACCCTCTTAATCGGTATCTTTTGATAGATAACATAAAAAGAAACTTCATAAGTATCTAAACGAAGTGTTAAATAGCCTAATTAACTAATTATCTGACTTATGATTCTCATTTCCAATTAGACTTTGTATCGAATGTAACCTTTTCATTTTACCTTTTACTCTTACATTCTTATATTTGATTCTTATCAGGTTTGGATATATTTCTTTGATGATATAATCTAATTAGAACCTTGAGCGATTTTCCTCAATGCTTATCTTATTTATTATGGTAATTAGAAAACATTATTTTATCATACAAGTAATAATATATATAACTTAGTAAATATTATACGAGTTCATGCTTTTCTCATTTTTTTATAAATTCCATATTAGTATAATGTTATAGTTATTAAATTTTGTATATATATATTTTTTCTTGATATCATTGTTATTTAACCTTATTATATTTATATATACATTTATAGAAATATTTTCAAGTAAGCATTCGTTTATAAGTGAAAAGGTAATGTATTTATTCATTATAGGGGATGGAATCATTATCCTTTTATGAGTATTAGAATTTTTATTATATTTTTAGAACAAGAAAGATTTGTAACACGTATAGAATTAATATTACATATGTACATACTGTATGCATTTTAATAAGGTTGTTGTTTTTACTCAATATTTCTAATATTATATGTAGTTCATGATTATGTTTCTATAAGGGAAATGGTTTATCATTAGCTAAAATAAATAAATTTCTAAGCCAATTTATAACATAGAAAAGCTTAGACCATATCTAAAGTCAACTTCGATCAAATCAGAGTTGTTGGATAGCACATATCTCTAATTCTAATATATACTCACTCTAAGATTATGTAATAAGCAACTTAGGACATCTAATTTAGGATCCTGATAAACATTTATTTTTGCAACTTATAACTTACAAGGGGGTACGATTTTATAATAAGCAACACATGAATACATGAAATATTTAAGTTCAGTTGGAGTATCGGTCCTTGCCTTTTGTTCTTGAAGGATGTTGTGAGCAAGCACTCCACATCAAACAAGATTGGGAGTGAAGGAAGGAAAAATGAAAAGAAAGCAGGTTAGCATAGTGGTAAAAATGTAAGATATAGTTCATGATAAAATGTAGAGTTACCTTCAAGCTATTTAAGTAGTAATATTTCCTTATCACCAAGTTTATTAGGTTTCCTCATCAAAGCCTTCCCCTTATGAATTAGTGACGGCCAACAAGAAATAAAAAGGGTTGAAATGTTAGTTTAATGGTGTGAATCAATGTGAAGGGAGTCTTAACTGGGTAAGGAACCTATCTTAGCTTAGTGTTGGTAGTTGTAGCCTCTTAATTGTACTCATCGACATTCATAGTGTTAGCCTAACAAGCTGCCCTATTTTTACTTTTGTAAATAGGGGATGATGCGAGTGAGGTAAAAGGGGAAAGAAAATGAGAGTACAAGAGGAAGGAAACGTGGGCTAGCTGAGGCTCCACCATAATTCAAGGTTGGAGTTTCATTCAAGTGCATGGAAGGAAGGAGAGTATCGAGTGCGGAAGACCAAATCATGACCACCGTTCCACATACATGCACTTGATAATATAAGAGAGTGAATGGTGAGAGGGAGGTGAAGCAAAGAGAACGTGATAGAGAAGTCAATAAGGAAGGAAAAGTTAAGGGAAATAAGAAAGGAAAATGGGACGAGTTGTCTTCTTACTTGATAGATGTTGTTCTAAGGGAGAGAGTGTGATGAGGAGTAAGTGAGAACAAATGACTTGGTTAGAAGTAGATATGAGACAAAGAGAGATTGATTTGCCATAAAAGAGAGAGAGTGTGTCATATCTCTAAAGATATGGGGTAGCATAGTGTCTTGTCATAGTGGACTTTAGCAAGATTTGATTAGAGTAATGGAAGGGTTTTAGTGTAGTTACATTAAGGTTTAGTCAGGTAATTAGTAAGATACTAGGATAGTGTATTTAGTGAAACAAAATGTGTATGCATATTATATAGTATAATATACCATATTATTTAGTAATAATATATATATATATATATATGCACATTAAGAAGGGAAGAAATAATAATAATAATAATAGATACACATATACATGCATGGCACTACAAGTAGGATATATATAGGATTTATTCACAATTAATTAATTAATTTATTTAATTAGTTAAAAATAATTAATTGTTATTGTTTAAAATTATTTACAATCGTTCGTTAATGATTTTATGTAATTTCGCATATCTAGCGATAATTTTATCAAACTAAGGCTTTATTAGCAACATAGTAAATTTTTAGAGTTTTACAATTTTACGATTTTAGGTTTTCTTATATGATTGAGGTTTTCGAATTATATATTAGGATTTTTCATGCTTGTTTTAGGTATCAAATTTAAATTTAATCAATTTTTAAATCCATGTAGTTTTGTTAACTTAAAGAAATATCTACAACATTCAAGTTTGACACTATATCTAAAAAGCTAAATTTATGGGGTTTATAGTTCTAATTAATCGAGATTAAACCAACGTAGCTTTTCTTCTTTTTTTTTTTTCAGAAAAAATTTAGCATGTGAGTTATTTTTATTTTTAAAAAATTGCTAAGTTTACATTTTCAACCATTTTATTTTTATTTAGGAAAATTCTTAGAAAAGCCCTACTTTTTATTATCCAAATTTTGAAATATCCTAAAAGTACCTAACTTTTCAAAGAAAAATAAATTAATATTTTTTTTATTTTTTTTCAAAAAGAAACTACATGACAAAACCCTTCTTTTATTTTCAAGAAAAAACCCCTATGCAAATTTTCTAAAATATCCAATTTTGGTAAAAAAATATGCCAATTTTAATAAAATTATATGAATTTTAACAAAAGATGAGATTTTCCTAAAACATGAAATTTTATTAAAAAAATATGCAATTTTTCTAAAATATGTAAATAAAACGTTATCTTTATGAAAAATATGTGAAAACAACTAACCAATGGAAATCAACACCAAAAACTTGCAAGAAACTCATGTTAGTGATTTTTCTAAAAAAAATTCCAATCATGCAATTTTAAACAAAAACTAATAACATGCATATACTATAAAAATAAACACAATAATAATAAAACTAATAATAACGAAAACTAAGGACCTGCACAAAAAATAGACAAACTTAGTATCGATTTCCGAAAAACTAAGAAAACTAAAAACTATTAAATTAAAATAATAAAGGAAATAAAATTAATAAATAGAAAAGAAAAACCAAACCTAAACCTACTTAAGGCTACTAGTACATGGGTCGGAACAAGGGAGAGGGGCACATGTGAGTCGGATTTGGGTTGGATCGTAGGCTCCAAATGGGCATAGGTTGATTTTTCTTCAAGTAAAAACATGTCGATAAAAAGGGATTCACATGTTGCTTTCTAGCTAGTGAATTAAGTGGGAAATTAATGTTTCATGAGAATCTTATTAGTGAAACTTAGATTAGTATATGTGCCTCAAGTTTTGGTGGTTATTTGGGTAGTTTATTAAAAGGGAAGGTGGCATTGGTTGTTTGGTGTCATGTTTAAGGATGTTTTAATGCAAAGTAAAGGTGGTTTTGTGTGTTTGAGGAAGTCATTAGTGAGGTTGTTTTTGGATGGGAAGTGCTGTTTGGTGATGTTTTGAGCTTAGCAATAAGTGGTGATTGGGGTTTAGGTTGGAGATTAGGCTAAGGATTGTGATGGAGGTTTAGAGTGGTTAGATTTGGAAGCTAAAGTGATGGCAATGATCATATGGTCGTTGGTTTATGTAACTATGTCGTACATAGAGTGGTGGGAGCTAGATAGAGATGGTCAATGAGTAGAGAGAGAAAGGTGGTGTGGGTGGATGTAAGGGTGTTATTCGAATGAAAATTCTCTCTTCTTTGGTGTTATCTATGCTATTCTTACAAGTTTTGCAATTCAAATCCATTCAAAAAGCTCGAATTATTTATAGATAAAGCTCAAGTTTATTTGGATTTTGTCAAATTTTTTTATATGGTTATTAGTACAATTTTTAGTTAGATTTGATTAACTTGATGATGGCGTAGTAAGATTGTAACCAAATTCACTAAAAAATCTGAAAGATTAAACAAAATCCATTGTGAGGATCAAGTTATAGAAAATTTTTATTTTTCCTTCCCTTTCCCACTATATCTTAGCTTAGAAAAGTAAAGAAAAAGAAGGAAAAAATGGGTCACATGCTAGATACATAACTAAGTAACATACATCCTAAGTGCCTAAGAGATTCGAACCTATAACCTTCTTGACCCAAGACCAAATGCCCAACCAACTGAGGTAAGCTCAAGTTCTCAACATGTCCTGCACTTAAATTTTATTTAAACTATCAGACTTAGTTCAAATTTTAAATTGGGCTCCCAAACCCAAACCCAATCCAACTCGTTTCGTTTTAAAAACAGTTGACTGATGGGAATCAAGCTAGCGAACCACTGACCCGCAACTGAGCTTAAGGATTATAGGGACTGGCAAGACGAATCTTCTTGCCCTAACTGACTTATGCAAAGGCCAAGTATCTTCTTGCTGTCTCAATCTGCCTATTTCTTGCATGTTATGTGCTTAAAAGTAGAAGGTTAAGGAAACAGCCCATCTTCTTTCTCATACATGCCTGGCCAATTACTTACTCAACTACACCCCTACCGAGATGCCGAAAGAAAGAGTTCGGACTAACCAAGTCACCCCAGCTCAAACAACAAAGCTATCCATAATTTTTGTTTACATCTTCTAATGGCATCACCAATGCAGCATCACTACGTATATAATATCATGTGTAGAATCCGTTGCACCAATGATTACTTTCCTTATATATTTATTTTTTATCCTTTTGTATCTTGTACATTACTTCCTTAGAAAATGCCCTTTTTGTCTTTTCCTTTTTGGGCAAGTTTCCCTAACTCATGGGTATAAATATCCCTGTACTTATAGTTGTGGAGAATTAGATTCAACGTTAATACGCTTTAACTATTTTTCCTTCCTTACATAAACATTACCCGTTTACTCTCGGCTTCACTCTTATCCTAACCCTTGAGCAAGACTAAGTGGTTAGTAACCTCACTAAACTAATTCGTACGTCATATCGAATTGTGTCGTAAGTCCTTGAAAGTTCCATTAGCACGTCATATTCACTGGAGCTGTTCAAGGGCTTTACTTATTTTTCATTCATACTTGTACTTTTTTGTGCCATTCCCTATTATTCCTTTTAAGTTTTCTACAAGCTTGGACCCATCTAGTGACTAGCCTTAGCTATAATTGGTCATGTTTTATGACATCTTAGTATCAAAACGAAGGTTTCATGTGACCTGTAGTTGGTTCTTTTAGAAGTTCTATTATACTCTATTCTATATATGTGAAATAGAGCAAGTTACTGTATTCATCTTAGCTGTTGTATTTGCTAACTGTTATTTTCCTAAAGTATTTGTTTAAACTTTGAATTTATGGAGAAAATGATAGACTCGAGTGTGAATGTTAGTATAGGAGGTGACACTAGTAGAGTTGTCCACCATAGACGATAGTCTTAAGGAACCCGCAAAAGTACTGATGAGAGACTTGGTGAAGTAGCTAACCTCGTAGTAGATTTGACCCGAGTTGTTTATGCATTGTCTTGCCGACCTAATGAGGCCGTGTAAAACACCACATAAGTTGCTTAACCTATTAAAGGTCAAAACCTAGCTTGACCAGTTTAAAGTAAAGGAGTAGGTGGACAAGTAAAGAGAAGGATTGATTTGATAGACATGGGAGACAAGGAAGAAGAGGAGTATTTTAATGAAGAGCACATGAAAATCCCTAAAGCATCTGACCATGTGAAGCTTCGAATTTCGAGCTCTAATGGATCTGGGAATGCTAATGAATATTTGGAGGGGGAAGAGAAGGTAGAATGTGTTTTTGATTATTATTAATACAAGTATTATGAGAAAGTGAGAACTGCTGCTGTTGAGTTCTCTAGATATGCCGCCATGTGATGGAAGAATTTCTAGGCCATGAGGAGATGAGAGGGCTACCAAGAGATTAGTACTTAGCCCAAGATGAAGAGAGTACTCATAGACAGTTCGTGTTGGAAACTTATCTTCAGGATACTTTCATTCAGCTTCAGGAGTTGAGACAAGGAGGTTGGACTATTGATTAGTATGTTCAAGAATTTTAAGTGCTTATGATCTGTTGCAAAGTAGAGGAACGACCAGCTTGAACAGTTTCAAGATATATCACTAGATTGAGAGGTGATAATCATGACATTGTGGAACTACAATGCTTTACCACAATGGGTGAAGCCATCTAAATAGCCTAGCGAGTAGAAAGGTAAAGAAAGAGTTGAGTACCAATGAGGATGCCGACTAGTTGACTCAGATAGGCAAGTCATCGAGCTCATTCGAGTACTAAGTCGAGTCGAAAGATGGATGTCCAAGCTGATCAGAAATGCTAACTAGATGGTGAAGTGTCGACTTGAACTTATGAGATGGGGTAAGGATCTAGTAGGAAGATGAGCCAGATTAAGTGCTTCAAGTGTCAAGGGTTTGGACACATGGCTGCTCAGTGCCCGAACCAACAAACAATGGTCATTAAGGAAGACGTCTCAAAGTTAGATAGATAATACAGATGAGGAACTCGAGGAGAAGGAGATCCCTGCCGAGAAAGAAAAATCCTAGAAAGAACTGATTGAAGAAGTTATGTTCACCGAGGACTTAGACCAGTTAATCATGGTTGTTCGATGCACAATGAACCTAGAACCCTCACGAGATGAAAAGTAGAGAGAGAATTTGTTTCATACCACCTATAAGGTGAATAATTAGGTGTATGCCCTTATCATGGATAGTGGAAGTTGCACCAATGTAGCATTGGCAAATCTTATTTCAAATTTGAAGTTGCTAACTACTGCACATCCGAGGCCATATAAATTGCACTGGTTGAGTGAGAATGGAGCATTACATGTCAATCAGCAACTACCACTATCAATCACTATAGGGAATTACTCTAACTAAATTCTCTACGATATACTACCCATGTGTGCTTCCCATATGTTGCTAGGTAGACCGTAGATATTTGATAGAAGAGTTATTCGTAACAACTACAAGAACACATACATGATCGAGAAGGATGATTAGAAGATTACACCGAACCTGATGCTACCAAGAGAAGTTAACAAATTGTAGACAAAACTTGCTTATGAATCGAAGAAGGCTTTAGTGATGAGTAAAGTTGAGCTTCGAGAAGTCATCAATGTTAATGAGCTGACCCTTATGTTAGTCAAGCACCTATTAAAAGTGAAGGAGAGAGATGAACTACCCTAAGAAATCATAAAGATGATTGATGAATATGTCGACCTATTCCAAGAATAGTTACTTGAAGGGTTGCTCCCAACTTAAGGCATAGAGCATTGCATTGACTTGTTACATGGTACCGTACTGCCGAATAAGTTAGCCTATTGGATGAATCTTGAACAGGCTTTTAAGCTATAATGTCAAGTCAATGAGCTACTGGAGAGAAGATATGTCTGAGAAAGTCTCAACCCTTACACTGTGCCAGTACTTCTGGTGCCAAAAAAGGATGGAATCTAGCAGATGTATATCGATAGCCAAGTCGTGAACAAGATCAGGATCAAATATAGGCATCCGATCTCGAGGTTAGAAGACATGTTGGATGAGTTAAGTGGAGCCAAGGTCTTCAGTAAGATTGACTGAAAGTTTGGTTACCAATAAATCTGCATGAGGTTGGGAGATAAATGGAAGACTGCGTTTAAAACTTGGCATGGACTCCATGAGTAGATAGTCATGCCATTTGGCTTGGTGAATGCTCTGAGCACTATCATATGATTGATGAACTACGTGCTAAGATATCTAATTGGAAAGTGTGTCGTAGTATACTTTGACAACATATTTGTCTACAACGCCGACATACCGAGCCACTGCGAGCATCTTTGAGAAGTATTAGATATCCTCTGTATCGAGAAACTATTTCGCAATCTCAAGAAATGTTGTTTTTGCTAAGAGGTAGTGGTATTCTTAGACTACGTAGTCAGTAGAGGAGGCTTAGGAGTAGATGACGAAAAGATCCAGGTAATTGTAGAGTAGCCGACTCCTATTACTTGTGCTGATGTGAGAAGTTTCCATGGACTAGCTTTATTTTATAGACGATTCATTAAGAATTTCAAAACGTTCGCCATACCTCTTATTAAGCTCATGAAGAAGAACACTGACTTTCAATGGGGAGAAAGGGAGGAGAGGAGCTTTATCATGGTAAAAGAAAGATTGACCTTTGCCTAGGTGTTGGTTCTACTTGACTTCAAGAAAGTATTTAAAATAGAATGTGATGCATCAAGCATTAGAATAAGTGCTTTACTAATGTAGGAAGGCTGACCAATTGCCTTTAATAGTGAGAAGCTTAGAGGGCTACAGTTAAATTACTCTATGTATGACAAAGAGCCCTTGGTGCCGATTTAAGCACTATAAGTATGGCAGCACTATTTACTGCCGAGAGAATTTGTTATATATGTTGACCATGAATCGTTGAGGTGCCTCTGAAGTCAAATGAAGTTATTGAAGTGATAGGTGAGATGGGTTGAATTCCTTAAATGATTTAATTTTGTCATAAAATACAAGCGAGGAAAGAGCAACATAGTTGTAGATATTCTTTTGAGGAGACATGCACTTTTAATCGAACTATAGACTAGATCATCTAGGTTTGCAAGTATCAAAGAACAGTATTCTAGGGATCTACATATTGGACCCATAATCATGCGATGTGTTGATGGAAGGACAACGGATAAGTATCATGTGAAGGATGGTTACTCGTTCCGAGGTGGAAAACTATATGTACCAACTTATTCCTTGAGGGAGTTGTTGATTAGGGAAGCCTACAGTGGAGGACTCTCTAGACATTTTGGTGAAAGAAGGACTTGTAAACTATTGAATGATTGATTCTTTTGGCTGAGGATAAGGAGAGATGTATACTGAGTTGTTAACAGTTATACCATGTGCAAGAGAGCTAAGTACTAAGCTAAGCAAGGGAAAGCAATGCCTTTAACTATCCCAACGAAGCCACAGACTAAATTAAGCATGGACTTTATTCTCAAACTACCATGAACTATTTGAGGCAAAGATTTTATAATGGTCGTCGTGGATCGTTTCAGCAAAATGGCACACTTCGTGTCTTGCTCAAAAACTAATAACGCTTCAACTATTGCTTCTCTTTTCTTATAAGAGATTATGTAGTTACACGGCATACTAAGAAGTGTAGTTTCCGATAGGGATCTGAAGTTCTTAAGGCATTTTTTAGAGGACCTTATGGCATTGGATGAGGACCAAACTACTATTCAGTGCTTCTTGTCATCCTTAAACTAACGGCTAAATCATTAATCGTGCTTTGGGATCATTGCTTTAAGCTACAGTGGGAAAGAACTCGACTAATTAGGGCATTTGCTTGCTAGTGATCGAATTTACTTACAACTGTATAGTACATGACACCACCAAGCAAACATCCTTTGAAGTGGTCTATGGTTTTAATCCTAAGTTGCCCCTCAACTATACCCTTGTACCTGTACCTACACAAGAAGACCTTGATGCAAGAGCCCGAGCACAATCCCTTTAGCACATCTATAATAAAGTCACTCGACATATCAACCAAGCTGCTAAAAGAACACAGGAGAATGCCAAGGGTAGGACGGCTAAATAATTTTAGCCAAGAGACTTGGTAAGGTTGCACTATAGCAAGGAATGGTTCTTAAACAAGAAGAGGAACAAATTATCTACAAGAGTTGAAGGACCATTTAGAATCCTCTAGAAGATTAATGACAAGGACTACAGATTGGAGTTACCTAAAGACTATGGGGTTTCTCATGCCTTCTACATTACCAACCTCAGTTTATATCACCCTGATGGAGAGCTGAACGAAGACCATTTGGATTTGATCCTAAATCCAAAACAACCCGAAGGGAATGATGAGAATCAAGCTACCGAACCATTGACCTATAGCCAAGCCTAGAAACTGGAGGGACTGGCAAAACAAATCCTCCTGTTCTAGCTAACTCATGTGGAGGCTGAATATCTCCTTGCCGACCCATTCTGCCTACCAAGTCGAGTGACTACCTTTTTCTCGCATGTTTCATGTTGAGACAACAACCCATCTTTATTCTTACACATAACTAGCTAATTACTTACCTAGCTATACCCCTGCTAAGATGCCAAGAGAAAGAGTCCAGATTGACCAAGTCACCCCTGCATAAACAAGCAAGTTGTCCATACTTTTTCTCTACATCTTCCAATGGCATCACTAATACAGCATCACCACATGTACAGTATCGTGTATTGAATCCATTACACTAACGATTGCTTTCCTTATATATCCATTTTTTACCCTTTTATATCTTATACATTACTTCCTTAGGAAATACTCTTATTATCATTTCCTTTTTAGGTAAGTTTCCCTAACTTATCGTTAGAAATACCCCTATACTTATAGTTGTAGAGAATCAAATTAAACATTAATACACTTTGAATAATTTTCCTTTCATACATAAACACTACCCATTTACTCTTGGCTTCACTCTTATCTTAACTCTTTAGCAAGGTTAGGTGGCAAGTGACCTCACTGGACCGATTTATACGTCATATTAAATTATGCGGTAAGTTTCGGAAGTTTCATTGGTGCGTCATATCCATTAGAGTTGTTCATAGGTTTTGCTTACTTTTCATTTACACTTGTCCTTTTTTGCACCATTCCCCATTATTCCTTTCGAGTTTCTATAAGCTTAGACCTATCTAACAGTTGGCTTTATCTGTCCTTGGTTATAATTTGCAGTAGTCCACACGCAATTAAATAGTAAAAATGTACATGCAAAAGAATTTTTCAACTTAATCCCATTTTAATAAATTTCGAGTCCTATTTTAATTTGTTTAATTATTTTCTTTAAACTAAATGAAAGTCCATACTTCATGACTCTAAATTTTTACTAGACTTTTTCTAAAATTATATATTTCTAAATAAGCCCAATTTTCCAAAGACTTAAATTTTACTAAATTGTATATATATTCTCGATTATTCAAATTACCTTATTCAATGACCTAACTAAAATACTCTTGACAATTTGTATTTTTTAATTTTATAATTTTTTTTTATTTTCTCAATTCAATTTTTTTTTTTCTATAAACATGGCTAAAATAGAAAATAAAAGTATAGAGGGTGGAAAAATGGGGTATCTATACTCATAAATACCTAACTCAAGTCAACAAATCAATAGCCTTACTTTTACTATATAAAGTACTTAATTTACATCAACTAGCTTTTATATCAATCGATTGGCTTCCAAATATATAATTTCCTCATTTCTAATGTCATTTTAACATTCCATATATCATTGGATTATCATTTGAAGCATTTATCTAAACATGTTTGTATGGGTCTACTTAGTATAAATGATTATAGGAATGCTCTTCAAGTAGTTTCTATTTAATCCCATATCATCTTATTTGGACCAATAACTTATATTAGATCTAATTTTATACTAAGTACTTACTCAATCCCTAATTTTCCAAATAAGAACAAGAGTAGTCATTCCCATATTCCTATCAAAGTTTTGTTTCCATAGTATAACTATATATGTGCATATAACCAACTTTATAGTTAAAATCCAATTAAATAATTAGATAATTAAATATGAATTAGCCTCAAGCTTATAGTAAAAGAGACTTCAAATTGTGTAGTAATTAAACTTACATGGGTGACCAGTTACATGTACTCTTAAGGTTATTACAAAGCAAGGTTCTCAAATGACCTTACATTAGTTCAACTAATTTTTCAAACTACAAAATTAAGTAGCTTCAAGGAAATTAAATTCATTGAATATCAAATGCATTTGCAAATTATAAAATCTATATGCAGATTAGATATAGCCTATCAAGAATCCATAAATTAAAAATCAAGTCAAAACTATGCTGTTAAGAATTCTAAAAAGAAAAGCAATTTTAGTTTTGCATANCACCATCCAATCAGGGTTAGGTTAGAGGTAATTGAGAGAATTGATTCTAACCTAACCACTAATCTACAAAGAAAAATTGATTTTGAAAAATGGCTTTGAAAACCAAAGATTTTAAATCTAAGGGTTACCCTATTAAACTTTAAATGAGTATCACGTAAACCTTCCAAATTTGAATATATTGTTTAAAATACCTTCAATAAGTTTATTTTGCTATTTTCTATTTTTTTCATTTTTTAAATAAAGAAGAAGACATCTTGTTTATTATTATTATTTTTTAAAATGGAAAAACATAGAAATATATAAGAAAAATAGAAAATAAATTTTGTTTCAATTTTAAACTGCTCCATAATTTCTTACAAGTGTCTTCATACTTTCTAATAGGAATCAGACTTTCGACAGTTTCTTTTTTTATAAAACTTTAATGTGTTCATTCATTTCAATTTTCATAATTGGTCGTTTATGTCACTTAACCATTTTATTTTTTACTTGAGAAAAATTTCTAAGAAATGGGTCCTTATTATTCAAGTGTTTATTTTTTGGGAAATTGTAAAAATTTTCTAGTCTTAGAAAGGGGTTCATTAATTTTTTTTTTAAATCATTTTTCTAGGTGAAAAGATGTTTTATTATTATTTACTTATTATTTTTTTTATTTTTAAAGGAAAACTATTTAAAATACTTTATTCATTTATTTTATTTGAAAATAGAAACTTTTGAAATCATTTTTAGAAAAAGGGAAATCAGGTAATTTGAAAAAATGAAGACTTTCCTTCCCTTTTTTTAAGGGATTTTAAGATAAACTGAACATAAAATAGAACATAATGCAAAGATTGTTGGTGGGGTGTGGGGTAGATATGGTCGTGGTAGGGTCAGGCTTAGGTCAAATTGGGTTAGAGTATGGGTTGTTATCAGGTATTGGGTTAGATCTAGGTTTTCCAACCTAGTTACGTATGTAGCGTGTGACTTAAGTAGGGATTAGATGTAGAAGTTAAGCTACGGGACGAAGTTTTAGTTTGGATGAGAACTCAAGTCAAACTTCAAAGCTCTATTAAGGTTAGATCTAAGTCATAAGGAGGAAGAGAGAGTGGTGGCTAAGGGGGCTTCCTAAGGTTCTAAAGGGAAAAACACATTTTCATGTGTTTTGTATTAGCAAAAGGGGGTTTTGCACTAATGCCTTGACTTTTGAAGATATTTTTGTTGGTGTTGAAGAGTAGTAGGTAACGGTAATGTTTAGGTGATCGCAATAGGGGTGCCTTCAGATAAGGCAATGTAATGTCCCATAAGGGAGCTCCGTAATTTTTCTTAAAATCTTTATATCACATATGTACATATGATATAGAAATTACCTTGCAAGTCAAATGTTGCAAAAATCTAACTAGTAAGTTTTCAAGAGTGCTTATTCATTTTACTTACATTTAATTATTTATACAAGTAATTAAGGTAGATAATAATCCACAATCCACTAAGATCATACAGAGTTAGAATCACCTACCAAACAATAAGACAAGATAATTACACTTCAACGACATCACAAGTTACTAAATATTATAAAGATCTAGCTTAACTAATACAATGTACTAAAATAATCTTAATCATCAAATCTAACTATTTAAGGAATACTATGCATTTTGATCTTAGCCCATTTCCAGCTTTTGGTTACCTACAAAAAGGAATTGTTGGGGGTAAGCATACCATAGTTTAGTGAGTTCGTTTCCCGCTACTACCATTTAAGCAAGTTATCAAGTATTATTAATAAACATACAATTTAGCTACATATGAGAAGAATGCACATGCGGTGAATGCAAGCAACACATCCATAGGGCTCTAGAACCATGGAAAGTATAGATTTATGTCATCTAAATGTTGATTATCCCCCGTACTTAACTGCACGGGGTACCTTACCTTACTGGCTTTAGGCTATCTATGGGTACCATCCCAACATATGGAATTTGACTATTACCCTAGTCCAAAATATTATACTAATTAATTAAATGGATTCTATATAGGGCTATCCACTATCAACAATCAATAAAATGCCCCACGAGTTAAACCATGTGAGTCTCATCTCAAGTGACTTGCTTTCAATCAACTATAGATGGTTTACTAGTTTTGCCTCAACAAGTAAAATGTCACAAGAAGCTGCTATGAGTACTCACTAATTCAATAAATCTTTATTTAAACCATAAAGCATTTCAAAAATGCATTTTCACAATTTCTTTTTAGAAAACTTGGCTAAGCTATAGACATCCCAATCCCTAATTAATTGACCATAAACATGTGACAAGTATATCCGGTTAATTTGGCTAAATATTTAAACTTATCAATTTTAATAAGATGATCACATGGATGTTGGCATACAAAATAACCAGTCACTTAATAGACAACCAAGATCAAGCAATAAAACATCAAGTAATTATCAAATACAAGCAAGTAGCAATTCATCAAAACTCCTTCACTGAGCCTACTTACCTACTTGTCCTAGCCTTTAAGGTTCTTGAATTAGAAAACAAGTTACCTAAAACATAATAATAATATATATGTAAGTAACTGGAAGAGGGTTTCTATAAGAACCTAAAAGTCCACATAATTATCGAAACCCACCCTAAATCCTTAAGTACTATTTAAACTTATTTCCTATAACTTCTTCAATTTAAGTCCATTTTTTGCGTTCTTACAATCAATTTTCATCATTTTCTAGTGTTTTCTCATTTGGTGAGGTCCTTTTTAGGTGTTTAGACTGTAACAATTTGGTTTGGGTGAAACAAATTCGTTGGTCAATAATGTTGGTTTAACAATTTAGGCTTAGCTTTGGGCTTTGGGTTTAATTTTATGTATAAGGCCTTACACTTGACCTTATAGGCTTTTTTTTAAGCATTTTAAGTTTAAATTTCTATCTAAATTACATAGCTTTCAATTTGGGCTTTAATATTTCTCTAATGGCCTAAATGTGCCCTTTTTACTAGTTTAAGCCTTATCTTACTAAGGGATTAATAGGCTTTTGGACTTTGTCAAGCTTGGTTTTTCATCCTCCCGATTCTTTTTTATAAAATAAGCCTTTTTTAAACTAATTAGTACTAAACCCTACCTATTTAATACCAATCCTTGACTAGGATTTAGAGAAAACCATTTTTACAATTTGAAGAGGTATTGGAGTCGCCACCCGACCGAAGTCGGGAAAAGAGTTAAGTTATAACTTAGCTACTGGTCTATCAATTAAAAAAACCAATTTATAAAAACGGCTTTTTGAAAACCAGAGATCTAGATCTAGGGGATAATTTTTTAAACCCTAAACGGGTACCACTTTTTAACTTTCCAAATTTAACTTCGCCTTTCAAATATGCCCTTTTTTATTTCTAAAATAGCTAATTATGATACACATGACTAAATTGATTAATTTACAAGAATATCTAAAAACGGGGAAAGAAAACTTCTAGATTTTAAGTCGCTTTATACTTATGTACAGGTATCTACGTACCTGTTATTTAGGATCGGACTTCCATAATTTGTTTGCCGAAAATATAGTGAGTTGATTAATTTGAATTTTTCAAAAACTTCTAGGTTTATGTTTTTACCCATTTTGAATTATTTGAAGAAATTTTCTAAGAGTCCTAAATTGAATTTTATTATTAGAAAATCTAAAGTACCCTAATTTCGAAAAGATCCGTTTTATTTTTATTTATTTGAAAAATATGTTCTTCTAAGTGGTAAAACGTTTTTCTTTATTATATATTTTTTATCATTTTTTTATTTTTTATTTTTTCTTCTTTTTATTACTTATCCTATTTATTAAAATGTGAAAATAACTGAAAATAAAACTAAATAAAAATTTGTTCTTCTTTTCTATTTTTTTTTGTTTTCTTTTTTTTTTCGGTTTTTCTTCTATTCTCTTTTTCCTTTTTCTTTTTCTTTCCATTTTCTTTAGTTGCAACAAACTGCAAGAATGAAATAAAATAAAATAAATAAATAAAAAACATAAACAACAACAACAATTATTAAAAAGGGTTGGACCAAAGGCTTCACATGGATCGAATAAGAGTTGGCTACAAGTCGAACTTGGGGGCTCCAGATAGGCTTTAGGTCAGGTTGGTTCGAACCATGTTGAATTTGAGTTATGTCCAGTAACTAGAGCAATGCAGTGGATGTCGTTTCGAGGCGTATTTTGAGTAGGTGAAAATGGTTTTGTGTTAGACTTATTGGCCTTTAGGGGTACAAGAACAATGTCGCGACTTAGTTTGGTAGGCAGTGGTGGTTGTCGTAGTGGTCTGTGCAAAAGGGGGGTTAGATTGTGACTACAAATTAAGTAGCAATTGGTGCTAATTCAAGGAGAGGATGGGGGTCATACGTAGGTGTCTAGAGTTTTGCAAGAAGGAGAAGGGATGCGGTTGGTTGGGTTGTAGATAGTGGCGAGGGCTTTAGTGGGTGTTCAACGAATAAAGGAGTCATAGCTGTGGGTGTATGTGCATGTGTCTAGTTTACTCTGTGTTTGTGTATGTAGTGTGAGAGAGAAGAGGCCAAGAATGTGTGTGTAAGTCGTATGTGTATTTTTGGTGGTTGTGCCTTCAAGTGGGTGAGGGTTGAGAGGTAGTAGTATGCAAGTCGCATGATCAAAAGTTAGGAGAAAGGGAGGTCTACAAGATAGAAGGTGAGAGTGGTTCGGCCAAGAGAGGGTCTTTGTGTATATGTGTGAGTTTGTAGGTAAAGGTTGAGAGAGAGAGTGGTCAGGAGGTAAGGGTGGTCAAAAGAATAGTAGCTTAGGTCAATGAAGTGGTGGTATGTTAGTTCAATCGTATGTTTGGGTCCGGCAACAACGCGGATTGAAGGTTGGTTGGTATGGTTTGGGAGTGAGTGCAGTATGAGATGAGAGAGAGACAGTTGAGGAGAAAGTAAGGGATCGGACGATGGGGAGAGAGAGTTTACGAGACAGAGAGTGGGGGTGGTTATAAGAGAGGATTAGGCTAAGAAAGAGGTTTAGAGGGAGAGAGGCAGTAAGTATATGTTTAGAGGGAGTGACTATGTAGGCCGAGAAAGAGAGAGCATGGGTCTCCCCTTCCCCTATGCTCTTGTGTGTGTTTTTTTTTTTTTTTTTTTTTTTTTGCTTTTCAAATCCAAAATCCCCTCCCCCCTATGTGTGTGAATGATTTTTTTATAAATGAGGAAATGAGGAACAAAAAAGGAAAGGGAAGAAAGAAAAAAGAGGGAAAGAAATTTTATTGTCATGACAAATCATAATGCACTACATGTTACAATTAGCCTAGTGATATTTTGACATGTGACAATATGTGGATTTAAAAAAGAAAAAGATAAAAAAATCATCCTCATGCCTTAGTGAGTTTTGAACCCCCATCCTCTAGCTTCATCCATACGCTTAGTCTAATTGCTTTACCGTTAAGCCATTAGCATATGCCTTATCCATATGTGCAATTAAAGTGCACATATGGATTAAGTTAGTTTAGGCTAGATTTAAACCTTAGCCCAGATCCAACGGTCCTTTGTTTCAAGTTTAATTAAATTAAAAATCTATTTTATCTAAGCAACTTAAAAATTTATTATTTTCTGAATTCCTTATTTTTTAAAAATTTCTTCATTTTTTTAGGGCTTTCTTTAATTTTCTATCTTTTTGTATTTTTTATAATTTAGGACCAATATAAACTATTCTGAAAAATAAAAAGCGGTCAAAAATTAGGTGTCTACAACTACCCCTCTTTGTAGTGAAGTTCAAGTAAAACTTTACCACAAAAACAAAACAGACACTATTTTTGCCCTAAGAGTGAATTTTATCCTAAGAAGTGCTACAGCTAGCTAGCTATCTTAAGTCCAATCCGGTAAGGATTTGAAGAAGAGAAGAGTAGCTTGCTAAGAGGTAGCCGAAAGATGGAAATAAGAATTGAAGTTTGATTGTGCTTTGAAGAACCGAGGTGAAATGCGCAAAGCACTCCTTTAGCTGGTTAAGACCCTAAACTGAAAGGGAATACTTGTTTATACCCTAATGAGCTGACTAACCAAGGTAGCCAAAGCGCTCCTAGAGCTGGCTAAGACCCTAAATTGAAACCTAGTAGTGCTTTATTGTGTTAACTAAACTAAGCAGGTGCATTTCTTGGGGACTAGCAACCCTAGAATTAGATTGATTTGAAGAACCTAGTCGTACCTTACTAGGCTCACTAACCTAGGCAGAAATGTCTCTTAGGGACTAGCAACCCTAAATTAGAATCGATCTAAAACCTGGTCGTACCTCACTAGGCTTACTAACTTAGGCAGAGGTGTCTTTTAGGGATTAGCAGCTCTAATAGGGGATCGATCTAAAACCTAATCGTACCTCACAAGGCTTACTAACTAAGGTGGAAGCGTCTCTTAGGGACTAGCAACCTTAATGGGGGATCGATCTAAAACTTGGTCATACCTCATTTAGCTCACTAACCTAAGTAAGAGCGTTTCTCTAAGATTAGCAATCCTAATGGGGGATCGATCTAAAACTTGGTTGTGCCTGACAAGGCTTACTAACCTAGGTGAGAGCGTCTCTTGAGGACTAGCAACCCTATTGAGAGATCGATTTAAAACTTGATTATGCCTCACAAGGCTCACTAACTTAGGTGGGAGCATCTCTGAAGGATTAGCAACCTTAATAGGGGATCGATCTAAGACCTGGTCATGCCTCAATAGGCTTATTAACCTAGGTAAGAGTGTCTCTTAGGGACTAGCAACCCTAATAGGGGATCAATCTAAAACCCGGTCGTACCTCACTAGGCTTACAAGTCTAGGCAGGAGTATCTCTTAGGGACTAGCAACCTTAAACTGGGATTGATCTAAAACCTAATTGTACTTCATAAGGCTCACTAACCTAAGCAAGAGCGTCTCTTGAGGACTAACAACCCTAAATTGGGATTGATCTAAAACCTAATCATGCCTCATAAGGCTCACTAACCTAGGCGAGATAGGCAAAACGCTCCTAGAGCTAAATAAGACCCTAAATTGAAACTTAATGAAGAAAAGCGCCTCATAGGCTCACTAAGAGAATTTGATGAAGAGAAGTGCCCTAAGGGCTTGTTATGTGATTACTGAAAGAGGAGCACCTAATAGACTCGCTTAAGAGAACCTAGTGAAAGAAAAAAATTTATGGGCTTACTAAAGGAATAGAAGTGCCTCACAGGCTAACTAAGAGAATTAAGAGAAGATGTGCAACCTGTGGGCTTACTTAAGAGGATTTTGATGAGAGAAGTGCTTTATGGGCTCGCTAAGAGACAATTGAAAGAATGTGCCCAAAGGGCTTGTTGAGAGACAACTGGTGTGGAGACATGCCCTATGGGCTTTGCTTAAGTAGATTTGATGAGAGAAACGCCTTAAGGGCTTGTTAAAAGAAAGTAGATGAGGAGACGTACCTCGTGGGCTTTCTAAGAGAAAGTTGGCAAGGCAAGTGTCCTATGGGCTCATTAAAGACCCTAAAGAAGATGACAAAAGAGGGGTTGAAAGCTAGCTAACAACCTAAAAAGGATAAGCTGATGCCCTAAATGCTAGCAGGATCCTTAAAATGAAAGATGGGATAGTACCCTAAAAGCTAACTGAATCCCTAAGAAGAAAAAAAACAGGAGTCAGTGTTCTAAGAGCTTACTAACACCCTAAAAAGATGGGACAACGCCCTAAAGGTTAGCTAGAATAAAAAAAGAATAATAGAGAGGTCAGGGCTCTAAGAGCTAGCTAACACCCCAAAAAGACAAGACAATGCCCTAAAGGCTAGCTAGAACCCTAAAAAGAAAAGAAAAGGGGACAGTGCTCTAAGAGCTAGCTTGAACCCTAGGAGGAAAATGATGAAGGAATGAAGAACCAAAGTAAGGCAAGCAACCAATTTCAAAAGACTCTTTAACTTAGAAAAGTATTTATAGAGAAATTGTTGAAAAACCATTTATGAATCAAGGAAAAGAGTAAGGATAGGCCTAATGATTTGAAAAAAGAGTTTAAAGGATTTTTAAAAACCACAATTGGGGAAGAATGTCTTAAACTGAAGAATGACGACCTTGAAAAGTAAACAGATGACATGGATTAAAAGCTTAGCAATTCGAGCCAACAAGGATTGGAAAAATTTTGTAACAAGACTTTACTTTCTCTCTCTTCTCTTTTTTCTTTCTTTTTCTTCTTTTTTTTTTCTGTTTTTTGTTTTGAAAGTTTTGCCAACAGGTATAAATTCCTATTAAGGAATAATCTTATATCCACCCCTGTCCTTGGTAATCATGTGGAATTTCTTAATGCCACTAACCTTAGGGCTTCTCTTAAGGCTTTTGTGATCTTAAGGTATTCCTTTCTTAAGAAGAAGGTAACTCACAATTAGTTTAGTCAAAGAGGTCTTCCTTACTTACTCTTGGTCTAGACCCCACTCTTCACTTTAGTTCCAAAAATTTTAGTCCATTTTGTAAGTGATACTCCTTGATTAATTCATTACGTCTTTTTCGGTTAGACCTTATGAATTTAGGCTTTTAGTCTAAGGGTTTTAAAAAGGATCGATGAAAAGACTTATTTTGATATAAATACTTTTATTAATCCTGGGTGTACAAATCAAGAACCTTGGGGAAAAATTAAAAGTATTCTGCCCCAGTTTCAAAAACAATTTTTATTAAAGATAAATTATCTTTCCAGATCGGAAGAGCTTTTGCATGTGTAAAGGTATTATTGTATGTAAGGAGGCCTTACGTGATTCACTCTAGATAAGAGAGGCTTTAAAGTGTTAATTTGGCTATGGAAGTTTAGGTTTGGCTCAAGAGTGTGATTTAGGGCCTTATGTTTTCTAAGGCTATTTGGTCATTGGCTCTTAACCCTTTAACTTGGTTTGATTACCCCTACTAGGATGTGAAATATTTCTTGGGGCTTTTTTATCCTATACTTATGGGCCCAATTCTTGGCCCTCTTTTCTTCATCTTTTTTTTTCTTTTTAATTGCCTTGCCCCACCATCTCTTACTATTTTATCTTTTCTCTTGACCTCAAGAGTGATCGTTTCCATTGCTAAGTTTTTTTTCTTTTTAAACAATTTAAGGCCCAAAATCCGTAGATTTCTAGTGTATATGCTTGAGGTGCTTGAAAAGGAAATTGGCTCTTCTTCATTTCAAAGAAAAATAATTTGTCAGAAATAAGAGCTGTTCTTGAATTAGTGTTACTTAAACAAGCATAAACCAATCTTACCCTTATCTTCTAATCAATGACCCTAACCTCTTAATTGCCCCATTATGGGGTGGTTCTTGACATGGTTTGAATTTAGATATTCTCCAAATAGGTCCAATGGGGTGAACAACAAATGATTATGTTTAAGATCTACAAATGAATGCCTAACTTCACTTTAATCTACATATCACATTCAAAGTGAACCTCCTTTAAGGAATGAGTCTAAAATATCCTCACCATTATATCACTCTACTCTTAAAGTGTTTCAAGGGTTAGTGTATAGGATATAGTCTATCTCTTCTCATCCTAAACTTTTCAAAAAGTGAGTTACCGGTTTCTTAAGAAGGAGTTTGTTTTTTTATTTGCCTAGGATCAAGTTTTACCCCCCGGTTTCTCAAATCATACCCTAGTATTTGACTTTATGTTTTGGTTTGGTTCATGATTGAGCTTGGCTTTCTAAACAGATCAAGGGTTTCGACTTGGCTTGGTTACTTTTGGGGGTTGAGGATTGTACTCAGGTCTGTTGCCTTGATGGGCTGTAGTTCATGTTTAAATTGGATGCCTTGCCTATTGGCTTATGTTTGGGTAGGCCTAAGGTTTGTGTTTAAGTTGAATGCCTAGCTAAGTAGCCTGTATTTAGGTAAGTTACCTGAATGGGCCTAAGGTTGGTGTTGGCTATGTGGCTTATGTTTGGATCAAAGGGCTTATGTTGGCTTCTTCAAGGATTTTGTGTAGGTTGAAAGCCAAATGTTTAGGCTAGTTGCTTGAGTAAGCCAAAGGGCTTGGGTTTGTTGAATGGGCTAAATGGCTCATATTTGGCTTCCTTATTAGGTTGAGGGACCTCATGTAGTTTATAAACCAAGTATTTAGGTTACTTACTTGAATGGGCTAGAGCCCTGACCTTGTGTTAGCTCCTTAGGCCCATAAGCATTTATAGTCATTAGCAACAAAATTTACAGTCTTTCTCGGATTGGCCTCGATGCTACATCGTATGACCATATACTCAAGAAATTTCCCTAATGTTGCACCAAAGACGCACTTTTATAGGTTGAGTTTCATGCAATATCTTTGCAATGTGGCAATCGTCTCCTCCAAATCTGTAAGATGCTAATCTTCTTTCATGTTCTTCATAATCATATTGTCCACATATACTTCAACATTCCTGTGGATCTGAGATTTGAACATCTTCATTACTAATCTCTGATATGTGGCATTAGCGTTCTTTAGCCCAAAGGGCATTACCATATAACAATATGTTCCAAAATTGGCAACGAAAGATGTATGGACTTTATTTGCTTTGTCCATCTTGATTTGATTATAACCAGAGAAAGCATCCATAAAAGAAAGCAATACATATCCTGCGGTTGCTTCTACCCTCTAATCTATTTTTGGCAATGGGAAATAATCCTTGGGATAAGCCTTATTGAGATCCGTGAAGTCTATGCACATTCGCCACTTGCCATTAAACTTCTTGACTAGCACACAATTTGCTAGCCAAGTCAGATAAGGCTCTTCCTGGATGAATCCTGCCTTCAATAATTTCTGGACCTTTTCTTCTATTGCCACTTGTCTCTCTGGTGCAAAATGTTTCTTTTTCTATTTGACTACCTTTACATTCAGGTCAATCTAGAGCTTATGTATAGTAACATCTCTCCGAATACTCAGCATGTCTAATGGTGACCATACGAACACGTTAGCAATGGGTTGTTGGAAGTCAATCGACTTTGCCAAACATCTACCGACATAGGTTTTCCTACTTATGTTGTCTTCTCAGGATCATCTCTTAAAGGAATCTCCTCTGTTTCATTCTCAGCGTTTTCTATGCCAACTGACTTGCCTTCTGGGTAGGTCTCGACTTGGAATACTTCTTCTTACCTCAAAGCCCTTATATATAAGGAACGTGACATTTGTTGATCCCCTCTGCACACACCGACCCCTGTAAGAGTAGAAAACTTGGCTTTTAGATGTGTTGTTGAAGGGACGAAACTGAATAAATGTTGGCATGGTCGTCCCATTATCATATTGTAAGGGGACCAACATTTGACGATGATAAAATCCACTTTATCTCTGCAACACGCTCATCATCACCGATTTGTATCGGCAAAGAGAAAACTCTAGCTACTTGGACAGGTTGATTATTAAAAGCATAGAGGTCATACTTGTAAGAACGTAATTACACTTTGATCTTAGGCCTCATTTCATCGAAGGCATGCTAAAAAATGATATCAACCGAACTTCTCGTATCAACAAGAATCTTCTTTACCTTAAAGTTAGCAACTCTCACAGTGATGACAAGTGCATCATCGTACGGCCTCTATATGCCTTCAAAATTCTCTTCCCCGAAAGATATTATATTGTCAATTCTGACCTTCTTTCCATGAATATTGCAAATGTAATTTCTAGTGTTAATCGAGTTTGAAGAACTCGATTGGCCCCTACGAGGTCTACTGACAATTGTATTAATTACTCCATTCGGTACTCTGTTGGGATTAACATCCCTTGCATCTCTCATGGCCATTGCTGGCCGAATGTCATCATCATGTTCCTCTCTTCTCCTCTAAGATGGTCTTTTGATTCTTTCGGCATCATGCACTAGAAATTTTTGCTAGTGCTCGCGTTGTATTGCATCTTCAATTGCATTTTTGAGTTGAATGCACTCATCTGTATTATAATCCTTGTTACGATGGAAGTCGCAATACTTATTCGAATTTCTTCTTAAGGGATTCCCACACATTCTTTACGACCATTGGAGGATACCTTTCTCTCTATAGACCTCCATTAAAATATTTGAGATTGGACAGTTAATAGGCTTGTGGGATGAGAATGGTGGTATGGTTAGTGGAATGGTGGTGCCTTAGTTTTGTTATGTGTTTGGGTCATGGTGCCGTCAAGCAGTGAAGGTTGGGTAGCGTGGTTTGAGAGAGGGTGAATGTGAGATGAGAGAGAGACGGTTAAGGAGAGAAAGAGGGATCAAACGGTAGGAAGAGTGAGTTTGCAAGACAAAGAGTGGGGGTAGTTATAAGAGAAGATCAGGCCGAGAAAGAGGTTTAGAGGGAGAGAGGTGGTGGATGTTTGTTTAGAGAGAATGATAGTATAGGCCAAGAGAGAGTGTATGGGTCCCCCCTTCCCTTATGCTATTATGTGCTTTTTTTTTTTCTTTTCAATTTGAAAAACCCCTCCCCCCTGTGTATGTGAATGGTTTTTTTATAAATGAGGAAATGAGGAACAAAAAAGGAAAGGGAAGAAGGAAAAAGAAGGGAAAGAAATTTTGTTGCCGCAACAAATCACAACGTACCACGTGTCACGATTAAACATGTGGCCCAGTGATATTTTGACATGTGGCAATATATGGATTTAAAAAAGAAAAAGATAAAAAATTGTCCTCATGCCTTAATGAGTTTCGAACCCTTATCCTTTAGCTTAATCCATGTGCTTAGTCTAATTGCTTTACCGTTAGGCTATTGGCTTGTGCCTTGTTCATATGTGCAATTAAATTGCACATATGGACTAGGTCAACTTTGACTAGATTTAAACCTAAGCCTAGATCCAACAATCCTTTATTTTAAGTCTAATTAAATTAAAAATCTACTTTATCCAACAACTTAAAAATTTATTATTTTCTAAATTCCTTATTTTTTAAATTTCTTCATTTTTTTTAGGGTTTTCTTCAATATTTTTTTGTATTTTTTCTGATTTAGGACCCAATAACCTATTCTAAAAAATAAAATGGAGGCAAAAATTAGGTGTCTAGAGACTTCATGGGCCTTTTATGTTTTATTTTACAAGCCTTTTAATTTCGGGATTAGATTTAGTTGTTAGGTTATTAGGCTCTATTTTTGGTTCTTTTAAGGTCTTTTGGGTTTATCTTACTTTTCAGAGTCATAAGCCCAACTTCACTTATTATTTTGGGCTTAAGCTCACCAAAGACCTTAATATAAGTCCATTTTCTATTAGGATTCATATGTGATTCTTTTTATTTATCAGGCTCCTAATTATATTTCTAAGGCCTTAATTACTAGTTAAGCTAGTTTAGGCCTAATTTGCATTTTAGGACCCTAAACTTGATTCTAACTTATTCCAATCAGCCAAATATCCTAATAGGTCTATTAAATAACCTATTTTACTAAGTATTTTAGATTTGATACTAATGGTTTATTGGGTCTCAAATGGATGTTTCTAAACCTAATGTCCATTTTAGACTTAACTACTTACTATAGATCTTGTTTAGCCTATTATCTTTCAAGATTAAGTCCTAAATCCTAATTATCTTTAATTAATCATGTAATTAACCCATTAATAAACATTTTATAGCATGATGTTTAATATGTTTGAGGTGGTTTAAGATGATTTCTTAGAGCTTTCTACACATCATGTACTTAACTTGCTCGAACATGCATTAAACTACCACTAAAATGCACCTAAAACCTTTTCCAACTAAAATAAACATAAGAAATAAAAAATATAGTGGGGATATACATACATATGTTTTGGCCTTAGCATGTGAATGAAGATATCATGATGAATATTTTACTTTTCTTTAAGTTATCATCTTACTACAACTTATGTGCTTCTAAGTTACATGTAATATGTTTACTACACTAAAAATTTAAGAAAATTCACATGTATGGGCTTGCAAACACGATAAACAAAGGTGGCATTTTAATAATTTTTTTCCCTTAGTTTTTAATCCTAAGAACCATACTCATAAACTTAAACTAGAAAGAAAGTAGAAAAGATGCATGTTTACTTCAGTGGAAATCCAAAGGGTCTCTTTTCACTTCGTTTTTGGCAAAAAAAAAAAAAAGAAAGAAAGAAACCCTTTTGGTTAAGGATGTTTATTAGCAAGAGAGGGGGATGAAAGAGGATTCAAATGAAAGTGGTTTTTTGTCATTTAGAGTTAGTGGTAGGAAGTTATATCTTAAGGCGTTTAGGTGCACAGCTAGGTCTAAGAAGCTTACTCTTGTTTCCTTTCTCCTTGTTTTTCTTTTGTATTCAAATTGTGTGTTTAGACAGTATTTCTACAGTTTATTCTAAGGAAGAAGATGTGGTAAAATGCAAATGGAGTGGTCAAAGAAGGGGTTGATTATGAGTTGGTGTGGTGAGGAACAAATCCCTTCCACTCTTGATTGCACGGTATAAGCATAAGTGGTGACCATTTTGCTTTTTCTGATTTTTTCCAGGTGAGGCAATGGTTTGTCTACTAAAAGTAAGTGGTCCCTTGTTTTCCTACTTGATTTTCTTATCTTATATAGTTAATTATGATTATCTTTAGCTAATTATGATGGATGAATGCACATAAATGATTAGAATGCAATTTAAGCTTAGGACTCTAATAATTAGACATAGTTTAGGGTTTCTCATATTTAAGTAAGTTAATCAAGCCTATTGTATCATTTTAACTAATTAATTTAGGGTTTCTAAAGGTTAGAATCAATTATTGCTAATTGATTACGATTTTAGAAGGTAAATTGGGACTATTCTAGTAATTTAGTGAATTATTAGTAATTACTTAATGATGTAGCTATATAATTAGAGTTTATTAATTTAATTAGGGTTTTTGACACTAAATGAGAGTTTCTAATTAGTTTTTGGGCTTCCCACATTTAAGGTTTTATGAAGGTTTGACGGCTTTGAAGGTATGCTTATGATTTTAGCTTTACTTTTAGAGAAAATGTATCATTTAGGGTAACTTAGTAATCTTGTTAATTTATTACCTTAAATGACTTAATTTGATTGGTCGTTATCATTTGTAGATATCTCCTATCGTTTGTTATCAAATTAATGCAATTTATGTAATTCATGTTAAATGCTTTAATTTAGGGTTTTCATCACGTTTCAATTTTAATCTATGGTTTTACGACTCTAGGGTTTGGTCTGTAGAGTTTCTATTCCATTCAGATTTTTAATTTATGGTCACACATAATTGGGTTTAGAGTTTTTCTACCCAATTAGGGTTTTTTGAACTTTATCTTTAAGGTTTTTCGAGTACATTTTTAAGGTTTTGATTTCAAATTTTGTTGGTTTTAATTTCTTTAGTTTGATTAAGCCTAAGCAATATCATTGGTTCTCCAAATTCAATTCTACATCCAAGACGTAAAATTCGTAAGGTTTACAAGTAAGGTGGTGGTTACAAGTCTTAGGGTATGGTAATTGTTATGCCCAAAAGTAGTTGAGTCATAATAGTCTTGCTATGTAAAGCAACCTAAGATAGAAGCTAACTGTACAGTCGCTATCGTAGACTTGATTTACATAAGACATCCATGACTAGCCCATTTTAAAGTAGCAGTTCATGCAAAAATACCAATAAGATTACATATAAAGGTATATATATATATATTATCTTTAACATCGTATGTGATATTTACATGTCATAATAGCTTAGGATACGAAAGTATTTACACAACTAAGTTCACAGAACTAAAAGTTAAGAGCAAAGGCTATCAAACGTCCTATAGTTCTCTAATTTAAGTCCTTATTCCCTCGAAATATTCAAAAGTGATTCACCTTAGGGAAGTTATAAAGTTAGTACCTATAAAAATATCTATAAGGGAGTGAGCATTGTAACCACTTAGTAAGTAGGGATAAAGACATAAGACGATATAACAATCATAAGCAAGGTTATCAAATAGTTAAATGAATGCAATGCTACAAAAAAAATGTCATCACACAATGTTGTCTAGTCTGTTGTGAAATTAAAGAAATTTTACCTACTCTAAACTAAGTTTGAGGAGTTTCAATACATATGTAACTACTCGCAACTAAACCGAAGTTTGTGCAATGAAGTCAATCTCTCATCCTATGTCTATCCTTCGAACCACTGCCCTCATCTTTACTGCGACCTCCTCTCCTATCATTTTGTTTGATTAAGAATGAATAAGAGACCATTATGCTACAGTGCTTGTTACACCTCGAAATGGTAAAGTCGTAACAGTCCCATCATGCAAACCATTCTAAGATAAAAGATGACACTTCAACTGTTATCTTATACTTGATTTACATAAGGCGTTCACGATTAACCCGCTTTGAAGTAAATAGTTTATAAATAAACGTTTTATTTACCTATCAAATCATAAAGAATACATATTTACTCTAAAATAATTTGAGTATATTATAAGATTTAGTACCCAAAACATAATCTACTTGAGAAGCACATAAATTATTACTTAAGGCTTTAAAAATAAAATCTAAACTTGTAAGTGTATCAAATCCTAGGTTTTATATTCTCACTACCTAGGATCCAGCAGTTATTAGCTTTAGGATAGATATATAGCTACTTCTTTGATAACACCTACAACAACATCTATAAGGATGTGGTAACCAACCATTCAGTAAGTTGGGATGGAGACTAAAAACTATACATTAAACATAAACAAGGTTAACAACCAAATTAGTCAGATGCAATGAATGTATAAGTAAATATCATCACATAATGTTGTCCAACCGGTCGTGACATTAGAGAAATTACACCCGCTTTAATCATAGTTAAGGAGTTTCCATGTTATGCAATAACTTATGACCAAACCTAGGCTTGTGCAATAAAGAAACTACTACTCCTATGACTACCTTCGAACCAATGAATTCACCATTATTGTGACCTCCTCACCTATCACTTTGTTCAATTAAGGATGAAGAAGGGACCCATTATGCTATCTAGTGCTATTCCTTTCGAAAGGGTTGATATTTGGCCAAAGAACCTTAATGTTTTCCCTAATGGGTTACTATGTTGGTCCAATTTAGAATTACAAGTTATATATTTAGTTAAATCTAGTTTAGGGTGTTCAATTATTTCAAACAAATTACATAAATACATGCTAGAGTAATAAACAAAAATCATATTATGAAACTCAAAAGCAAGCACATACAGGCATGCATACAGTTAACTATTTAACAAACACAATCAAGTACAATTTCAAGCCTTCGAGTGCTACAAATTAGTACTCCAAAATATAATAACGTATTAATCCCAACTTACTGAGACTCCTCACTTGCTTACTCAAGATACATGTCGCATAAGCCATTATCGGTAATCCCTATAATATAATTGTTATTTTAGTACTTGTATAACTACCATAGATAGGTTTTGTTCTATAATTCTTATTATTATCTTTAGTTTAGAGTTTTATTACATGTAATTATTTAGGTTTTTAAGTTTTTTACTATTATTCTTAATTTAAGCTAGGTTCTTATTCAATTTCCGGATCAATTTCTAAATTAGGTTCTAATTCAGTTTCTGATTATGAGTTTTATACATGAACCTTAGGAACTTATTCCAATCCATTATGTAAAATTAATTACATTAAACTTAGGTATCTTAAATCTCGCATTTAGTTTCAAATTAACATTCTAGTTCATACGATACATTATAATCCTAATTTAACTACCAATTTAGCTCATAACATGAGAAAAATTTATATTTTTCGTATAATTATATAAATTTATATTTCATATCAGATTTATTTTATATTAATATTATTATAAAATTGTCAATTTTGACGTAATATTTTCAACTCATTAATTTCTTATATTTACACATTATGTGCTATTACATAATTCACTCCTAAATTACTTATTTAATATTTCTAACACTACATATATCATCCTTCAATATCCAATAACATATCAAATGTCTAATTATATCCTCAATCAGAATTTTATACCTAATTACCCTAAATTACAAAATTTTTACCCACATATTATGCATAAACTCTAGGTAAATATATAATAATTAGTATCCAAGCTCCATTAAAGCTGCAGAAAATATATTACACTTAGTAAATTATGGTTGTTATTTTATGATGATGAAAAGTACTAAAATAGTTTAATATAAATTATTTTTGGTATATCGATTTTAGGTTTGATTTTACAAAAAATTAGCTTAAATTAGGTAAATGACCAAATAAAATTAAAAGATTCAAATTGAATATTCCCAAGATCATAAATAATCTTTAAGAGTCATTACAAATTAGATTCATTAAGGAATTTAATTAAAAACCTATTATTTATTTTATTTGAAAAACAGGACAAACTCAACAAAATAATTTTAATAAATACTAAATGTATAGTTTATCAAAAATTATTATTATGAAAATTAAATATAACATATGAGGAATATTTACACTAAAGAATAGATTGAAATAACATTTTTTACTATTTTCGAAAATTCATACAAAATTCGTTGGAATCAGGTCTGTTCTTAAGGAACCTATATAACCACTTATAATTTTAAAAGTATGATTTGATATTCTAACTCTACACACAAAATGACCTATGGAAAACGAATTTCATAACTTTTCATACATATTTGATATTTTTACTAAATTAAATAAATTTAGAAAGGAAATCGTAACTCACCAATCGACAAGCTTCTAACTACCATTGATGGCTCCACCATTTTCTATAGCTCTATGCATAGTTTCCATTATCTGGTGGTGGTGGCTATTCCTTTCTAGGTGATCGTCGAATGTGGATTCCCTTTATAAACCCTAATTGCTCTATATTTTTCTAATTTTTCCTAAAAATTCTTTCTTCTCTCTTCTCTCTTTTCCCTAATTTCTCATGGGCTCCAAACTAACCAAATGAAGTTTGGGAAGTGATTTTCTGAATTTATAGTTGGGTTTGGGATTTTTCTTCCATTTTCCCTTGCCAAGTGTCCCTTATCTCTTACTTTTTTACTTTCTTATTGGCCTAATCCTATTTGTTGAATATTTATCTTCTATTTCTATCTTTTCACACCTACTTTCTAGATAATTACATGCTTTTTCATATATTTCTTGATTTTTTAATAATTTTTTACGAATTTTTAGTGTTATTTTGACATATTTCAAGTATTTTAAATAATTTTGTATATTTTTATCTACACGTAAATATATATATAATGTCATACTCCTAAATATTATTTATGTTATTTTATGATTTTTAGTATGCGTATAATTTATCTCTATCGATTTGTTAGTTATTGAAACTCATTTTATACGTTTCCAATGAATAATGAGAAATTTACATATATTTCATTATTATAATAATTAATTATTTTATCATTTGTTTTTCTAAATCCAAACTCATGGGATTACTTCTACTAATAATCCTAACTTTGTCACAAAATTTAAACTCGATCAAACAACTTACTTGACCACCTTAAATTCACAAACTGAACCTTGAATACTTGATTATGGGGCTTATAGCACTATCCCTTTTAAAAGTATCAGTATTTGGTTAGAAAATCCTAATTGTTTCCTAGTGGGTTATAATGCATTTCTAATTAAAGTTTTAGATCAAATATATTTAAGTCTAGTTTGAGGTGATCAACCAAGTTTACAAAATACAAACAGTTACCGACCACAACAGCATACTAACAAATTTAGTTAATCTTAGAGACACATAAGCATGTGCATAAGCTTACTACTTACAATTACAATCAAGTTCAATCTTAAGTCTCCAAGTACTATGAAACAGTACCTCGAAATATAGTAACATATTGATCCCAACTTACTTGAACTCTTGCTCTTGCTCTTGCTCACTTAGGTCGACTTACATTGTACCTTCATCATTAGACTTTATAATAGAAATAACATTTTAGTATTCATACACTTGCTGCATATAAACTTAATTCTTGTTACTTAGATTACTATTTTTGGTTTAGTGTTATATATTACTTAGTTGTCCAGGCTTCATGTCACTTATAATTGGGCTTATCCTAAACTAGTATCAGATTCAATTTCTGATTCATCCTCAAATTCCGGTTCTAATTATAGTCTTATTCCCAAGCCTTAAATCATCTACTAATCTACTCTCCAAGCTTATCTAACCACGATTTAGGTATAAGAGTCTCTGAATTAATACTAATCATTTTCCTATTCCTATTCACTTTATATACGTAGCCTCTTATCAATCTTCTAAATCAACTTTTGATCAAAGTGTATACTACATTTTTAGCATAATTCCCAAAATTTCTTATTCATAACCAAAATCATAGCCCATTATTAATGCCATCATCCCCCTCAATTTGATTCGACACACCTTACCTACCTATTACAATATTTCGCATATTATACAATTACCACATATTATGCTCATATTATCCACATCTAATACTCTAAACACTACAAATATCATCCCTCAACATCATTTAACATTTCAAGGTACCAAAATAATCCTCAATTCAAAATTTAAATCAATTTTTTAGAAAAATCACTAAATATACATAAGAAATTAGTCATTTAACAAGATTTTAAGGCTTAAAAATTAAGTAAAAATATGGAGACTGATTTTCAATAAAAAATGTTCATGATAATTTAATATACTTCATAGGTAGTGTACAAAAAAATTTTGAGGCCAAAATAACATTAATAAGGTTTTTGAAAATAAAAGTGAAAATTAACTCAAGTTTAGTAATTTCTTAAGAGTAACATATTTTGAGATGTAATTTCATTAAAATTATATTATTCCCTAAAATGACATACAAGAATATGTCAAAATACCAATTTTCATAATTTTCTACAAAGATTTTGTATTTTTTAATAATTTGTGCATAAATCAAGTGGTAAATTGAACTTATGATTTTCTTAGCTTCCACCGACAACTGTGGTTCTAACCCTATTGGCAGCCCTAGATGGTGGCTAAGCTATTAGGTGGTAGTGGCCATTTCTTCCCAAGTCATGGTTTAGTTATTTTAGTCGAAATTAGCTCTAATTACATTATATTTTGTATAATTTTTGTAAAAATATTCACTCTACTCTTTTTAACTTCTCTTTACTTTTGCAGCACTCTAGACTACTAAAAATGAAGGGATTATGAAGTTATAGGGTTGGTTTGATGATTTATTTCATTGCCAACTGTCCCTTTTACTTTTACTTTTACTTTTTACCTCCTTATGTGTCTTAATTTGCTTCATCACCCTATTAAATCACTACCCTACCTTGCCATATCCCATGCTAGAGTTTTCCTCAAGTGTTACCTATTTTTCTCAATTTTTATTTATTTTCTTTAGTTTATTTTGTATATTTTAGTATATATTAGGCATTTAAAGTAATTTTAGGTACTTATACCTATACGTAAATACATATATAATACAAATAAATACCTATGTCTATTATTTAAATTATTGTATAATTTTTAGTGTATATATTTTATCTCTAGCAACTTGTTAATTATCGGAACCCTTTTTACACATTTCTAGTAAGCTATGGATAATATATGTATAACTTAAATATATAATATTTTATTGTTATAAATCCATTAAATCTCATATCTAATAGGGCAAGAAATGTGCACTTTTTGTTAAGCGATCAACAATCACCCAAATTAAATCATATCTTGTCTTAGTCCTAGGAAACACCATAACAAAGTCCATCAGAATATGATCCTATTTCCATTTTGGTATTTACAAAGGTTATAATAGACCACCTGATCTTTGATGTTCTACTTTAACTTGTTAACACTTAGTACATTTTACCACGATTTGTGCAACATCTTTTTTCATCCTATTCCACCAAAACATAGATTTTTAATTTGGTGCATTTTATTTCCCCCCAAATGTACCGTACAACTCATGATGTACACTTCATCTAAAATTTCTTTCCTTATGTTAGGGTTTAGTGGCACGAATATCCTTCCCGTAAATCTTAATAAACCTATTTCATCAACCTTGTAATCAGAGATAATTCCCTTGTTTAAGTTGTCTTTTATTTCCTTTAAGTTCCTATCCTCCTCTTGTTGCTGCCCCTAAATTCTCTCCAACAACGTAGGTTACACAACCAAATTCATCAATTTATTATTGGGTTTACACTAATCAAATCCAATCTATAGCTTTTTTAGTTCTCACACCAACTCACATTAGGAAGTTAACAATAATGTGACCTATTAATAGTTCTTACAACTTAATGCATCAGCCACAAGATTGGCTTTTTCAAGATGATAATTTATATTTAGATCATAGTACTTAATTACGTCCAACCATCTCCTTTGTCTTAAATTCAACTCCATTTCCTATTGCTATTGATATAAGTAATGTCTCCAAATTTTTAGAGCAAATACCATAACTGCAAGTTTCAAATCATCAGTTGGATAATTCCTTTCTTATAGGCTCAACTACCTTAATGCATATGCAATAACATTTCTATCTTATATCAATAGATAACCCAATCACTTCCAAGAAGCATCACTATATATACTATACAGCTTCTCTAGATCAGGTAATATCAATATTGGTGCCATAAAAAGTCGCTTATTTAGTTCTTAGAAACTCTACTAACATTCTTTACTCCACTCAAATTTGACATCTTTTTGAGTAAATCGAGTCAATGGCCTTACAATCTTAAGGAAATCCTTTCTAAATCATCAATAGTATCTAACCATGCCTAGAAAACTTCTTACCTATGAAATAGTTGTTGGTTGCTTCCATTTCGTTATTACTTCTACCTTTTCAGGGTCTATAGAAATCCCTTTGCCAGATACGATGTGACCTAGAAATGACATCTTATCTAACTAGAGATCACATTTAATGGACAAAGTCATGAAAAGCAGCGCGCATTCACAAGAAACACACCCTTGAAAGGCAAAAAGCAAATCGCAGCACACTTAAGTTGATAAAAGTGCCAATAAGCTTTACTAATTGAAACTGATTTGTACATAATCATTTTCGTGTGTAGGAAGCCACATGAGAGCTGTAACTAGTAGTAAAGAGTTCAAACATAGCAAATTGGTCGGATTCTAGCTGATCTGAATTCGGCTTAAACCAATCAGGGTAGCTAGGGACTTTTCTGGACCTAAAAGCAACTGTATGTGTCAAGAACATTTAAGCCAAGCAGCCACGGAACAACAGCATCTGATCTTAGCACCATGTGATAGTGACTAGCAGCTAGATGAGAATAATAGAAGCTCCACACTTCATTGAGCAGCTCATTACTTGAACTAAGCACAAGGCTACAAAACTCCTCAAGCGAAGTACGCATTGCTAACCTGTACTTTAAAACTGAACCGTAGTCATAACAAGAAAATAGTTGAGCTCCACAAGACAAGAACCGAGTTGCTTATTTGAGCGCATAGAATGAGAACAAAGCACGAGTGACCAAAGCAACTCCTAAAGTAGTAGCCCCAACCAACAACAAAAGGCATTCCATACAACTTGTTTTCTCTTGACTTTTGTAATGCCAACCATAAGTGCTCTATATACTCTTCCTTAGTTTTAGAATAAATCCGAATGTCATTAATAAACATTACAATAAATTTATCCAAATATGGTTGATATGTATGATTTATTAAGTTCTTGAATGTAACTGATGCATTAGTTAAATTAAAAGGCATCATCAGAAATTCATAATAACCATATCGAGTCCTAAATGCAACTTAAGTACATCCTTCGACTTAACTCCTAGTTGATGATACCTTGACCATAAATCAATTTGGCAAAATAAAATTGCACCATGTAACTAATCAGATAAATCATCAATATGTGTTAATGGATGCCTATTATAAACAGTAACCTTATTTATTTCCTGGTAGTCTATACAAAACCTCGTAGTACCTTCTTTCTTCTTTACAAACAATACAAGCGCTCCCCATAGTGAAACACCTAGAAAAATAAGCCCTTTATCTAATAACTCTTGAAGTTGTTTCTTTAACTCTTAAAGTTCTATGGGTGACATCAAATATGGAGCTTTAGAAATAGGCTTAGCTCAAAAGACTAACTCGATAGTGAAGTCTAACTCTCGATGCGGAGCTAAAACCAGTAAACCCTCTAAAAACATGTTCGAAAAGTCACATACTACTGGTATATCTGTTATCTTGGGTGCCTCTTTCTTCCCCCTAGTAGTAAATACTCAACAAAACTTTAAATTTTTCTCTTTTACTTTTGTTCCATTCACTTCATCATATATCTTAATAATAGCTAACTTCAGCTTACCTCTACCTGCTTTCCCCTGAAATACTACGTCTCCATCATTTGAGGTAATAGTCTTACTAGTATAATCTATATTCATGTTATGCTTAGATAACCAATCTATTCCTACAATTACATCATAACCTTATAAAGGTATAACCACAAGACTAATAGGATATGCTTTGTCTTGAATTTTGATTCAACCCTTATCCATAACTTTTTTTGTCATTACCTTTTCTTCAGTAGGTGTTCTAACTCTATAAGTAGTGTTAATTGCAATTATATTAATTCCCTTCTCATCTACAGACTTTTGAATGGTGAAAGAATGAGATGCATTAGTATCAAATATATCTCCTCAAATATTCTAATACTATGATTACCAACCAACTTTGCATTCAAAATTCTTAGAATCTAAGACCCTTAGTTTAACTTGCATTATAATTATTACTAGGATAAGTAATCCAAATACATACCTGTTATAAGTCCTTTATCAGTTTCCTCTTCAACTCCCATAATTTCCTCAATATCATCATGATAATACTCCTCCATCTAGTCAATGAAATCTTCATCATCTTCATTTTCTATATCTTTTATACCAAAATCATGGGCAAGTGCAATTATGTTACTAGAGCCTCTAGTCTTTCTAACTCCTTGTCCATATTATGAACAAAATCTAGAGAAATACTTGTTCTTGCCACATTTGTTACATTTCACTAATTTCATTCTAGGGTAAGCTTATAGCACATGGTTTTGGTCACCACATATAAAACACTTTCCCTCGAGCTTAGCACAATGTCTAGGGAAATGATTTGCTCCAAATTTCTAACATTTGACAATGCCATCCTTATCATAGAAACTTAAGTCGGTACCAATTGTGCAACAAATAGTAGAATCCAATAAAGTCAGAAACAAATCCTTGTTTAGCTTAGGGTTATCCTAATAAGAAGTAGGTGCATATCGCAACAACTAATTAAACTTAGTTTTATATTGGGTAACAATCATGCTTCCCTTCTTAAGCTCAAATTGGTCTTATACCATCTTTTTTTGAACAATGTGAGGGAAATACTCCTTCCTAAATTCTTCCTTAAACATCTGCTAAGTGATATTATCTCTTAATTGTCTTAGTCTTAGTCTTAGTCTTAGTCATAAGTCCTACTAAACTTGAGAAACCAATTTTAACATAAAAGTACCATATGCTTGCTTTTGAGATTTTGGAATTCTAAAAGCCTCAAAACTCCTCTCAATTTGAGCTACCTAATCAATAGCTAAGGCTGGTTTACCTATTTCGCCTTCAAAATACCAATTTGCCTTTATGAATTCAAGAAGCTTACCTATACCCTAAGGTCATTCTACTCTTTGTTTAGCCTCTTAAGGTCACCTATTACCTGTATTATCCTTAGTAACAAGATAATAGATCAATATTCTTTGTTGTCTCATCATTATATGAATACTAGCAAGTAACTATCCATTAGGAATAGCTTCCTATGAAAGTGGAGGTATATCTTGTCTAGGTTGCTCCCTCAGTGGTGATGGAGCTCATAGTGGAAGGTCTTGATTTCCCTTAGACCTTCCATTTCTAGTTTCAGCAATCACTTGTTCAATATTTATATCTTATAAAACCTATACACATATTCATTCATGAGTCATCCAATGTCTCATTCTTATAAACATTTTACAAATTGTCGAATCCTTATGACCTATACATGTGTAAAATAATTCTAGTTTTCTATCCAACATACTTGATGCACTAAACTTCCGCTATTCACATGATACTTGTTGTACAACATTACATTTGTTTATAGACTATAGAAAAAAAAAATTGTAGACTCAATAAACTTTTGATTGTATACATATGATTTATAACTTAAGTACACCACTATTTGCATCACTTATAGAGGCTTGATATTTACAACTTTACATTACAAAAGTTTTACATAATTGGTCTCTAAGATACATGTGATTTGATAGCTTAGACTATTTACAATACCTATACATGATCAAAAGCTTTAAAGTACATCAAAAGATCAAAATATACATCAAGATCAATCAAAATGCCATTGGATCATCCCTAAGGGTTTAGCAAAACAAAGTCAACCATCTAAAACTATTCATCATCAAAACTATCTATTGCAACCACTTACTCAAAAGGAATCCATTTCATATGCCTAGCTACTATATTATCTTCCTCTCCACTTGCAAATTCGTAACTTGTTGATACTATGTTAGGATTATCAAGAATTGTAATTACTTCATACACTTTATCATCATTAGACTCATCAACGTTGTCATTATCTACTATCTCATGCACTACATTCATTTCCTATATTAGGTTTGGTTCAAAATTAGGTTCTAGATGAGCCTTTAATATAGGTTCTAAATTACTTTCTAGATCTACTTCTGATTACTCACTTATGCCATTTCTTACCACTCCATTCACTTCAACATTAGCTATGGCTTGCATCACCATAACATGCAAGTCCTCACTAGCATCTCCTTCTTGCTCCTCTTCCTTTGTTTCTTCTTCTTTACGATCCTCTTCTTTTGGATCCTCCTCTACATTGTCCTCATCTAACTGGCGATTACTCTATATTCTTGATTGAGCATCACCATAAGGTCCTACAGGTTGCTGGTTTTCCTATGATGGTTCAAGCATTATAGGTTTATGGTGTGGTTCATTTGGTGATAAAAGTATCTTTATACCTATTCCTGTGGGTTTAGGAAAACATTAGAATCAATCAATTACTCCTGCAAGATAATGCCTAGGAATGTAAGGTATACCAATTCGAAAATGAGTGACCCTAGTAGGATAAGATCTTGCTTCTTCTAATCTCACTAGAAAGCATCTTACTAGCATCATTAAAGCTACAATAACTTCCTTATCCAACCATCTTTGCTTAAAAGCTACTATTGCAATATACCTATTCTATTAAGGGCCTATATTAGCCTCCATCAAAGTCTACTAATCTTGTCAATTATAACGTATACTATCAATAATGATCATATCTGTAGTTCTGAACATGTTCAAATAAGCCATTTCTAATAGTAATTGTTGCATCTTAACTCGATAGTCAATAGTAGGGGTAACTACAATTCAATTTGGTATGATTCGCCCCCCTTTATCGAACGAAACATAATATAAAGGTTCGGTTTTTTTTTTTTTAAGTCGAACCTAGCCATATGGTTTAGTTCATATATTTTTCAAATCTAATTAAAATCAATTCGGTTTAGTCTACAGTTCAAACCATTTGTGTCAAATTTTTACTAAACATTTTTATTTCTAATAAATATGAAATTTTAAATGAAATTCTCTCAACTTAATCTTAATATTTGACACAAAATTAAGATAAAGAATAACAAGATATGAAAATTTTGATAAAATTTATGAAAATTGATGGAAAAAATATAAAAAATACAAAATAATTGAATGAATATTTTTTATCTAACTAAACGGCTAGGTTCGATTCAAAACAGTACGATTTGGTTCCCTTCTCTGAACCGAACTACGAATAGCATATATATAACCAAATCAAACCATGAATAGATTAGAAACTAACCTAAACACTTACTGGAGCAAGGAGTGGAAGTGGCCTCGTTAAGGGTGTTGTACCGTGAGCTTGTGTATGTATGATGGTGTGTGTATGTGGCGTGATACTTGGTGGTGGGTAGTTTGCTGAAGTGGTGGTGGTGGTGGTGGTGTAGTGGCCAACAATGGTAGGTGTATGGGTGGTCAAATGCGAAGTTTGAGAGTGTCTTGGGTGTTTTATTTTTTTAGAATGTTTAAAGGTTTGGAAAAAAATGAACAAAATGAGTGAGGGATAGAGGGATGGTCAACGTGTAAGGAGAGAGTATGGGAAACAATGTATGTATTTTGGGTAGTAAAGGACTTAGCTAAAAAGGGGACCATGTACCCTCATACTTTATTCTCAATTTGGGGAAGATCTTGTCTCCCTAAGGTACAAGATATACTAAATGTAATTAAGTGATTATCTTATAGCCCTTAATCATGTTTGACATGTAGTTAATTAAGATGTAATAGATGTTGGTTGGGGATTAGGGTCTATTTAGGTTGATTAATAGTAATTAAGTACAATTAGCTTAATTAGGTGCAATCAAAGTGTGTTTAGGGTTTTATTGGATTTTTAATAATACACTTTAGTTAATTACAATCACTTACACATGTATCTAGGGTTTACTTAGGGTTTAATGTCCACTTATAGTAATTCGGTTTGCGCACGAGCACGAAGGTTAGGGTCTTAGTTGTTTACTGATATTGATCACTTTTATTGTTGGATTTAAACTTACTATGAGTGCTTATTTGTTGTGTTAAGACATTTGATCATTTGACTAAGGTCTAATGATCTTTTTAGGATTTTATTAACGTCTTAGGGTTTTATTATTATGTTTGAGTGGTTCTAGGGATTATTCGAGGACTTTTTCATCTGACTTTGCTTTTCAATCATTGAAATTTCATAGGGTTTATAGATTTTGGTATAAGAGTCTCTAAATTATACAAATCCTATTCCTACTCCTATTCACTTTATACATGTAGCTTCTTATTGATCTTCTAATTTAGCTTTTGATTCGAGTGTACACTAAATTTTTAGTGTAATTCATAAAATTTATTATTCACAACCAGAATCATATCCCACTATCAAAGTCAATGTCCCCTCAATTTGATCTAACACACCTTACCCACTTATTACAATATTTCACATATTATGCTCATATTATTTGCATCTAATATTCTAAACACTATAAATATCATCCCACAACACCATTTAACATTTCAAGGTATCACAATACACCTCAATTCAGAATTTAAATCAATTTAATGGAAAATCACTAAATTTACTTAAGAAACTAGTCATTTAATAAGATATTAAAGCCTAAAATTTAAAAAAAAAATTGGAGAATGATTTTTATGAAAAACTTTTCATGAAAATTTAATATACTTCGTAGGTAGTGTATAGAAAAGTTTTGAGGCCAAAACAACATTGATAAGGTTTTTTAAAACAAAAGCGAAAATCAGCTCACGTTAAATGATTTGTTAAGGGTGACATATTTGGGGACTTAATTTCATCAAAATGATATTTTTCGCTAAAACTACATTAAAAAAAAATGTGCTAGAAAGCCAATTTTCATAATTTTCTATAAAGATTTAGTATTTTTAATAATTTGTATAAAAATCAGGTGGTAAATTGAACTTGTAGTTTTCTTAGCTTCCACCAACCAACGATGGCTCCACCCTTGTCAGCAGTCCTAGACGGTGGCTAAGCTATTAAGTGATAATAGCCATTTCTTCCCAAGTCATGGTTTAGCTATTCTACTCGAAATTAGTCTTAATTACACTATATTTTGTATAATTTTTATAAAAATATTTGCTCCACTCTTTCAAACTTATCTCTATTTTTACTGCATTCTAAACTACCTAAAATGATTTAAAATGAAGGGTTTCTAAATTTATTGAGTTGGTTTGGTTTTTTGGTGATTTATTTCATTACCAAGTGTCCCTTTTACTTTTACTTTTTACCTCCTTATGTATCTTAATTTGCTTCATTACCCTACATTACCACATCTCATTCCAGAGTTTTCCTCAAGTGCCACCTATTTTTCTCAATTTTTATATATTTTGTTTAATTTATTTAGTATATTTTATTATATATTAACCATTTTAAATAATTTCAAGTATTAAAGCTACACGTAAATACATATATGCCGTAACTATTATTTAAATTATTTTGTGATCTTTAGTATGCATATATATATTATCTCTAGCAACTTATTAATTATCGGAACCCTTTTTATACATTTCCGATAAATAACAGATAATATATGTATAACCTAAATATATGTATTTAATTATTTTATTGTTCTAAATCCAAACTCACAAGGTCACTAGTATTAATATTCTTAGCTCTATTGTAAGATTTGAACTCAATTGAATAACTTATGTGATCATCTTAAATTTTACATATCGAATCTAGAATGTCTGATTATGGGGCTTATAATAACTACTATAATGTGTTTGGCTTAGCAACGAGGTGAGTGGAGGTATGGGTTTCAATTGGGGTAGTTGCGACTAGGGTCTGTACGAAACCCCTAATGGTGATGGTTACATCTAAGGTCGTAGCAAGGTGCAAAATGGGTGGTATTTTAGAGCTTAGGGTTTAGGGGTGCTTGCTTGAGTAATAACTAAGCTCAAGAACTCCTACACATGAAGCAAAGCTAGAGAGAGAGAGAGTAGTCACAACTAGGGAGTTTAGAGAGAGAGCTTAGTTTTAAGCTTGTTGGAGATGATTTATGTGCTACTTGATGTTAGAATGACTTCTCTTTATCCCTTTTTTATACTCATTGAAGCTTGATTTAACTCGGGAAAGTAATAGAATGACATTAATTTAAAATAAAATTAATATGTTAGTTTTTTATTTGAAACTCATGAAATCATTTTGGAATAATGGTCAATGATTACATCCAATGCTCCATTCTTTCTTAAAATGATCTTTAGAAGCTTCAAAACTTAATAAGATAGCCCAAATCAAGCAAAATCATATTAGAGAAAAATTCACGTTTTTGGGTTTTTTTTCTTAATTTTCAAACCCCATTTTAATCCTCTAAAGACTAAATCTAGATGTGTTTCTTTGTACCAATTCATAGTATCCTGAGTGAGAAAATGGGAGAAAAGGAGTGAAGGAGGAAGAAAAACATGCTAACGTAGTGCCACATGACTCAACCAACGATTGCCACATGTTACGAGAAGACACTTAGCCTAATAGGATTAGTAGACATGGCAAATAGGGGTAGGAAAAATAAAAAGTGCAACTTACACCTTGTAAGGATAGAACCTAAGACCTCTCTCTTCTTCCAAATGCGAAGACCAAGCTCTAAGCTAATCGATCAATTGGCCTATGCCTTTTCATCTCATACAAACAAATTATGTATAAGGTGTAAAATGGCTTGTCTAAATTCAGATTTCAAATTGTTCCCAAACCAACCTAACATAAAAATACCCAAAGACCATTATTATTCTATTCTAAGGTTTTATTTTATTACCCTAAAATCTTTATTTCTAACTTTACTAGTTACTTAATTTTCCTAAATTTTCTAATTTTTTAATTTTTCCAATTTTGAACTTTTTTTATATTTTTCCATTTTCAATCTTTTTGTGATTTTTCTTAATTTTCAATTTTTCTTGTTTTTTTCTTTAATTTTCCCATTTTTTGGAATTTCCAAATTTACATTTTTTTTTTGTATTGTTTAAAGTTTTCTAATTTTTTTTTATTTTCCAATTAGGGTCCTTTTATTACCTAAAGTAAATTTTTTTTTTAAATTATAGGGGTACAAAAATAGGATATTTGTAGTTATCTCTCTTTGCGATGAAATTTAGGTAAAATCACTAAAGATTTAGAAAAGAAGGGGCTTGTAGTTCTTATGAGGAAAAAGGCTCTTACAAAAAATCAAACAAGAATTGGAAGAGATTGTAAGAATGGTATGCATTGCTTATCTGGGAGGGACAAAAAGGGCTCCTTGATGAGCTACTTCACCTTAAAAGGGGTCAGGCCCTTTTAGACGAACTGACAATCCTAAAGGGGTAGATAGTACTAAGGACCATCTACGAGTTAGAGAGGGCTCCTTTTTTGTTAATCTTAAAGGGAGAGATAGTGTTAATGACTATCTTGAAAGTGGTAGAATTTTGAAAGCTAACTTCCCCTAAAAAGGGATTGAACTCCTTTATCATAACCTTTTTAACTAGCTAACTTTCCCTAAAGTGGGATCGGCTCCATTTCCTTAATCTTTAAAGGGAGAGTTAGTATTAATGACTATCTCAAAGGTAACAAAATTTTGATGAGCTAACTTACCTAAATGGAATCAAACTCTTTTTTTCTTTAATCTTTAAAGAGGGAGGTAGTACTATTGACTATCTCAAGGGTAGGAAAATTTTGACGAGCTAACTTAACCTAAAAAGCGTGGGGCTCCTTTTCATTATTCCTTTCTTAACAAGCCAAGTTATCTTAAAAAGGGATTAGGCTCCTTTTTCTAGATCTTTAGAGAATGAGATAGTACTAATGACTATCTTAAGGATAAAAAGGGCTACTCTCTTATTGGAGTGCTCTCAATCTTAAATTTTAGCATGCTTACTCAGGAAGACTGAATAGGATGCAATTTCATTGGAATTTTTGTTGAAGGGAAACCTCAAGATATTCACTAGGGGACGATCTTAAGGGAGACAAGCATTGTCTCTTTAGAAAAAACCATTTCTTTAAATCTATTTAGATTTCAACAATTCACCATCAAGGATTAATGGATTTCAAAAATCTGATCACCATTGTAGATTGATGGATCTTTTGTGTTTGATCACATTTTTAATTGCTTTGGGAACCATGAGATGTTTTGGACATAAATTCAATGATTAGACGACTAGGAAAGAGCCTTAGACAAGACTCACTTTGAGGATTGATTTGATCATTTGAAGGGTTAAGTCCTTTGTACTGTCATGAGTGAGCCACTAAGGCTACTTAATTTGGTTGTTTAAGAATTGAGTCCTTTGCTTTGACACAAGAAACTATGAGGCTGGACAAGGAAAAGCTTAGGGAAATTGCCAACACTAGAACCGACAATGAAGAGAAGAATGACTTAGGCATTATTGTCTTAGATCAAAATGTTCCACTTCAGTATGTCTTAATTGCTTGCATAAGTTGACTAAGGTAGATTCAAAGGATTGAGTCATTAAGACTACTTAAATTGGACATTGACAAACTAGGAAAGGAGGACCTAGGATTAGAGGACTGAATGCATTTAAATCAAATAATTGAATAACGGTTAGACATTGGAAATTTTGGGAAATCTCTTTTTTTTTCTTCCCTTTTTCTCTTTTTTTTTTTCTTTTTTCCCTTTTTTTTCCAACAAAACTCCTAAGTTAGACATGCCTGAGGTGAAATCCTAGTTTTCTTGGCTCATTCTAAATTGAGGTGGACTCATTACTTTGTTTGTTAACCCTTTGAGTTCTCCAACAAACCAATCAACAAATTTTGTTGGCATTTCAACTATTGTATTCAACTGCACTCCTTTTGTTTCTTTAAAGGAGTATTTGTTGGTGGATCTTTATTCTTCATCCAATTAGACCATAAAGCTTTGCTAATAGGAGTGCTTTGGTCATTATCCTCAAATGCTGGCTCTTCAAAAGTAAAAGTATTCTCTAGAGATTCTAACATATCTACATTTTCATTAATCATGTCAAGATGGTCAATATCAACTCTAAGATAGCTCGTGCTTAAGTTTATTGCTTTGTCTCCTCTTACTGTAGGGAGACAATTTTATATGTCACCAACAACCTCTTTCTTTCTATCTACCTCATCATTGCCTTACAAAAGTTCAAATCCTAATCTTGTTCTAATAGTTCCCCATCTTACTCCAATAGTTACTCATTTGCCATGTGATTTTTGGAAGAGGCCTCCTCAAAACATTTTCTTAGTCTGAAAAGGATTGCCTTAGTGATTTGGAACTTTGTACATTTGAAGATTTGGATAAATCTTTATAACTCACAGCATTAAACATGCCAGCTACTTGCTTAAAGAATGAGATGCTACTTTATGTAACTTTTGCCCCATAAACATTGAAAGGCATTGCATTATTTGATCAAAAGAGATCCTAAGTATAGGAAGGCAAGGAATTATGGACATAAATTTTCTAGTTGCATCAAGATTGGTCAAATAGATCCCTAATGTTATTTGGACCTATTGGAAATGACCATTAAGGAATGTGAACTTAGAGGTCATGACTAATATACTTGGAGTAACCAGGGTTGACTTGACAAGGAAATGCCTAAATGAGCTTAAGAAAAGAGTTTTTCTTTTTTTTATTACTATTATTAACAAATTGACTTAGTGTGTTCAGAATTTGGAAAATGGGACCTATTGATAGGCATTTTTGGAGAATGATGGCATAGGCTTATATTAGTAGGCCTAATATCTAAACCTAATCCAGTGGCCTGATTTAGGGACAATCACCATTGATTTACTATAAATACTAAACAAGACCCCTAGGTAAGGGACTCTCTCATTATCTTCCTAACTACTTAATATTTCTCTCCACATGACTAGAAGGCTAACTTAGGTATTGAAGTGGCTACACCAGAGCACCCTTCAATGCCCCTTGAAGCCGTTTTCTTATTTTGTAGGTATTTGCACACCAAGAGGAAAATCAACCATCAACAATTCGCACCGTTTATGAGAACGTATAATTATTGCTACGATTCCCAATGTTACTTTTAAAATCTCCTAACAGGACTTTCTTTCGAAGGGATGAAATTATTCGCATCTAATATGTTGGGGGATGTTGGCTCCTTTAAGTAAAACTTTCCAAACTCAACTTTTCTCTTCGGCATCGATTTTTATATTCTCCATATTTACATGCCTATAGGGGTTTGATGAGAATCATTGGGTTCCTTGAGTAAGCGGTTTTTGCATTTCCTAACGTTTGCTTATACCATGAAAGTAAAAAACTACCTTGATTGACCACTGCACCGCATCCATGTTTTGGAGAATTTGTGAGTCTATATGTTGATAACCGCCATTTTAATGCAAGCATACATAATTTGTGAGTTTACATGTCTATAGCTGCCATTTTCACGCAAGTGTACGTGCTTGAGTTAACCGTAATCTGAACTCTTTGTTGATCATAACTGCTACCATTTGGTGGTTAACGGCAAATTCATGTATCACCTATATTTCGTAACCACGCTGTATTCCACATTCTCCAAGTTTTGAGCTTACGTAGTAATAAGGTTAAGAAGTATCCGAAGTCAAAATTTAAAAGCCCGAAGCTAAAATACAAAAGGAGCTTGAAAGGCGATGCATTGAATGTGACAGCAAGATTTTTAACTTAAGCACTTATAATATGGTCTCCAAGTACTCATGAAAAGAATGCCCGAGTCTCATAAGGTTGCCAAGCATCATGGCTAAGTAGTCTAAGTTTTGCAGCTATGCCAAATCACTGAGAATAGTTTATCTAAGCTATTCCTCAATAAGGTAGAGTTTCAATGTATTGGATTTAAATCGTGCCGAGCATTGGATGTCCTGTTTTCTACCACTAAATTGCTTATAGCCGAGTGCTACTTATGGCTGAATTGATCTTCAAGTTATTTATGACCAAGCTGCTTATCTCTTGAAACTTCATTAAGTTCTAAGTGGCCAAAGAGAGACTTTAGTTCTGAGCAAGTCCTCTAAACTCCATGTCGAGATGACTAGGAGTCCATCAACTTAGTGCTGAGAAGCTCACTACCCTTCGAGATGCACAATACAGGGGGGATAATGTCAAGCCAAGTTGCTATGTGCCTAGATGTCGAGAAATGGATGTCGAGCTATTTCCATTGACCTATAGTGATAGCCGAGAAAACGAGGGGCATAGGAAGCCAAGAAATATCTCGCTAAACCATATTGTCTACGATTTGTTGAACGGCAAAGAGTGCCGAGCCAAAATGAACTCCTTACAAATCAAGCTTTGTGTCAAATGGCCTAAAAGCCAAGTATGTTTAAGCTACTCTAAGGTGCTGAGAAGTTCCAAATCTAGAATAGTCCCCTATAGCCAAGCAGCCTCAATGGAGCTTTAAGTTGCATCTAGTGTGCTAAGCAAGTGCCATCGATATGTCGGGATGATGAGAAGCCGAGCCTTTGACTCATCAAGTTGCCAAGCTATTGGTGCCAAAAAGCTAAGTTGCTGAGAATTTTAGCCGAGTAACTCTACTGAGAAACTCTGCCAAGTCATTCATCTAATACAGTAGAAGTTGCTTTAGGCAACTCAACTATGACCAATGCCAATCAAGTTTACAACACCTTATCGATAAATTTGATTTGCATTAGAATTTCATGGAAAATTAAATTCCAACATTGGGCTCACAGCACACCCATCATACTTGTAGCAACTTGCTCCACTAAGTTACGATCGAATCTATGCTAAACTTTGAATCTACATACTTTCTTAAACATCAGCTACTGAACTTATTTATGTTGCTGCATATTGATGAGAAACTACAAGTATTGATATAAAATTAAAGCCCAAGTTGCCATGGTTAAGCTTTTAGCTACAAGTTAAACCTAAGCTATTTAACTACTTATGCTGACCTAAGCTGTTCTACGGCCAATTTCTATTTATCTAAGCTTCTTAATTACCAGGTTTAGCACATACACAACCATCGATCAATAATTCAAAGCCAACAACTTAGGTTTGAACAATTCTACAAGAATTGCATTTGAAGAAGCCGATATTGAGGACAAATGTGAATATACCTATTTGAAAGCCAAATCATTCATAGTCCATGTGTCCATCATCCAGGTATGTATCTCATGTTAGGCTTTATATTGTGATATTGATGATATTCACATTTAATTTTTGGTTTTTATACCTAATTATATCTATTTACATTCATGACACTTTATTAACTCTTAGCAAGCTTACTTCAACCTTACTTTAGGATGAATGCAAGAACTCAAAAAGAGATTAGGGATAAGGAAGCCCCTCTACTTTAAGCCCAAGAAAACATAATTCGCTAATAGGAAACACTCAATAGCTCTAGGTTCTACACACTATGGACAATGAGCTAGTATAAACTCACGTGCACTATCTAACAAATAGACAACAAACCACTTGAAAACCCTCAATCGTCAAATGGTAATAGGTTAACACTCAAATCCAACATTTGGCACTAAAGTCTTATATATTAACGAGCTAGAAACCAACTAGCCTATCTTACGGCTCTACTTAGCACAGGTCATGTCAAACTTAGATAACCTATAAGCTTCCATAACCTCTTCAAGCATATTGGTCTCTTATGGTGCTCCAGCCTCTTTAGGCCTTCGCCTCCTTAAGCACTCTCACCTCTTCAGGCGCTCTCGCCTCTTCAGGAGCTCCGACTTCTTTAGGTCTTTGCCTTTTTAGGTGTTCTGGCTTCTTCAGGTCTTTGCCTCTTTAAGCATTCCAGCCTCTTCAAGTGCTCTCGCCTCTTTAGGCCTTTGCCTTTTCAAGCACTCTCGCCTCTTTAGGTGCTCCCGTCTCTTTAGGCCTTCACCTCTTCAAGCGCTCTTACCTCTTTAGATGCTCCCTCCTCTTCAAGCCTTTACTTTTTCAAGCACTCTAGCCTCTTCAGGCTAAGATTACAAACTTTTCCAAAAATCCCACCAAATCAACCTCCTTAAATACTCTCTTTTCTGACTTTATCACCAAAGAGAGTAGAGGGCAAGCGTTGATAGGAATTTTTAGAGAATGATTATATAAGCTTATATTAGTAGGCCTAATATATAAACCCAATCCAACAACCCGATTCAAGGATAATCTCCATTGATTTACTATAAATACTAAACAAGCCCCCAAGTAAGGGACTCTCTCAAACTCTCTCATTATCTTCCTAACTACTTGACATTTCTCTCCACATGACTAGAGGGCTAATTTAAGCATTGGAGTAGTCATGCCGAAGCACACTCCGATACCCTTCAAAGCTGTTTTCTTATTTTATAGGTGTTTGCACACCAAGATGAAAACCAACCATCAACAGGACCAACTTAGGAAGGAAGTGTCAGAATGGACTTTGGGAAGGGATTTAAGGTTGTCTCAAAATGGTTGTTAAGGATTGACTCTCTTGAGTTGACAAAACTATTCTAAGAGGGAAGTAGAATTACGTCTATATCCTTCTAAGTTAAGGCTAATAGCTTAGAAAAAGACAATGAGTGGTCATTAAGGCATTCTGTATAGGTTTTTTTTTTTCTTTCTTTTTCAAAAACTCAAGAAAAATTGCATCCTTATCCTTCTAAGTTAAGGTTAATGGCTTAGGAAAAGACAATGAGTGGTCACTAAGGCATTCGATAAAGGGTTTTTTTTTCAATGAATAGAAAATGGATTGTTTTGTCACACCTTGATATAACAAAGGATGCTATATCATAGAAGAACACCTGCTTAACTTATATACAACTTAAACATTTGAACATTCATTGCATAATTGGTGCTTCCATCAAAGTTCTACTTTAAACTTTTAAGCTACAAGTATGTACCATTGCTACATATTCATTAGATCATAATATAGACTGGTGCAATTTTTTTTTTCTTTTCCCATTACATACTTCTAATAATTTCATACTTCAACTTGTAATATTCTCCTTCAAAAGTCATTAGCTCTTCTAACACACTCCAAAATAATATCCCTAACTAAGTATATTGATTAGCTTGTGCTTCAAAACCTAAGGTAAAACAATTTATCTCCTTAGCTTATTGTAAATTAAGTGAGAATGGAGTGACAAGTAGTAATACAAGTAAGAGTATATCACAAACATGAGAATAACTTCATATCACAAATGAAAACAAGTTCATATCACAAACATGATTGTGTGACAATGGAATGCTATGCTCATGCACATGGCATGCATTAGTATCAATATCCTAACCCAGCGTAGTACTTATCTAGTTGGTTAACTTTAATCCAAGCATCTAGATAAGTTTCTAAAAACCTAGCAAATAAAGCTTAGCAATGACCACAATTGTGGTCATGATTATTGGTCAATGTAAATCTATATGCATGAAAGCCAAGCTTTAATAAAACAATTTATTTGTTGAGCAAAACTCAACTTTATAGTTAAACTTAACCTATCAATTTCTCATGTTTAGAAAACTTGACCCATAGATCTTTTCCATGCCATGCCACAAATATATCAACTAATTGACATATAAGTAATAAGTAAATTTATTTCTTAATCTAGGCTTTACTTTACACATCTTTTCTTTTAAATTCTGTAGCTTCAATGTCAGGTTCGCTTAAGTGAACATCTTAATAAGCAAGGCTAGTAACTAATCTCTTCGTCAAGTTAGTGATGATAGTGGATTTTTTCCCTCCTTAACTACTACTTGGCACATTCCTTGCCAACTTGTTCTATCTTGTTGGGGTCACTCTGCTAACCTCATCTGATGATCAGAAGGACTTTAGGCCTTGTCATCTAGTGGGCGAGAAAGCCTGGCTTGCCTTAATTAGATACTTTGAATTTGAATAGGGGTACGAACAACTTGGCACTTGCTAAACTTAACTACATAACTACCCACTTCCCAAGACTTTTGGCATGTGATCAAATTGAGGAGTTGCTAAGTGTCTTAAGCGGTTGAACTACCTATCACTACAATTATTAGATAAGCACCTATAAATATGGAAACGAACTACTATAAGAACCCTCTACGTACTCTGAACACCTATTTGCTCACTTCTCTAACTTCACTTAAGCAAAATCTAGCTTAAGTATTAGAGTAGCTACATCAAGCTAACCTCTAGCACCTACCATAGCTTAACTTCTTTCTCTCTTTCAAGAATTAACATTCACTACAAATTTCAACCAAAAAGATTTCGCGCTATCCATTTTGAACCATTCTACTAATGGCTAGGACTTAATTAACTAAAAGTGCTAATGCTAATAATCCTCCCTTGCAATTTTAAGGGGGGAGTAAGCACCATCTTCATGAGGATCAACTAGCCAAATTAGAGTAACTTTATGTAGATCTAGCTAAGGAAAATCAAGAATTATCCAAGAAATGATGAGATTTTGAATCTAATTTGAAAGAATAGCTCGCCTAACTAGAATTATGAGCATGGTAACAATAGTGCTAAGGATTATGGTAACTTAGTTCATTTACCTACATCATTAAGGAAGCATTTTAGAGTAACGCATGGAGCTCCAGCCCCTACACTTAAGAAGGCAAACAAAGGAAAGCAACCATAACAAGCGCATTATGCTAGTCCATTGCATATAAGCCCTCCTGCTTCAACAAATCATCAATTCATAATTAAGAAGAGTCAGTTTGTCTCATAAATTCTTGAAGTACTATCTTAGCACATTAAACTACTGTAATTTGAAATGTACAATGGGACAAAAGATCCTCAGGATCATCTTGAATACTACCACACTCTTGCCAAGTTGCATGAATTAAGTGATGTGGTGACTTGTCAAGCATTCCCCTTAACATTACAAAATGCTACTAATACATGGTTTACACATTTGAAGTCGAACACTATAATTTGTTTTAGGGATTTAGCATGAGGGCTTTTACAATGCTTCCTTACAAGTAAACTACCTTTTAAGGACTTCTCTATCTTTAACACCATCAAACAAAGATCTACTGAATCGATTAGAGTTTAACTAGCTTAGTTTATGGTCGAAATGGTTTAAATCCCTAAACTTAACAAGAGCATTGTAAGCCCCAAACTTTTGCAATTAGATATCGAGCAAGTAATTTAAGACATTGATGAAAACAACCTAATTACAATAAAAGCTTACGACTAGACTCAAAACATAAGTTAACATGACATCACAGACTCAAATCTCAAAAATATAACAAAATAATAATAATCTAGTTAAAATAATATGATTTTATCATACTATTTAATATTTATCATAATTGCATAAAATAAGCTTCGATAGCTAATAAATTTTTTAGAGATAAATTATATAGGTAATAAAAATATTATATGACATGAAATAATACATAGAATATATGTATATACCCCGTGTGTAATTATTATGTGCAATTATATACATGTGATTAACTAAAATACCCTATTAAATACTAATTAAGTTAAAATAAGCAAGTGAATATAATAAAAAAAAAATGTCAAAAGCATAAAGAATAGCTAGGAATAACATAACAAAGGCATAGAAGCATCTAAGGACAACCATTGGTGTTAGGAATAGCAATTTAACACCTAAAGGATGAGTTTAAAAGAGTAAATTTTACATGGGAAGAGAGAGAAAAACCATAATTCAGCATCAAGATAATTTAGAAAAATTCAAGAACCTTACTACAAGTTTATCCATGCAAAGGGGAGTCTAGGAAAAATAAAAGGAGGTGATGAAGTTAATTGGTAAAATTTAGGAAAAATTATAGAAAAATTAGTGTAAATCTAGGATATAGTAGGTTTAGAGGCAAAAGTGGCAACTGGGTGTAAACTGATCACACCACCACAAGAAGCAACCAACAACTATGTCTGCTGACATGGGTAGAGCAATCACTGGTGGCCAGAGATAGTAGTTTCACTAAGTGTCCTTAAACTAGCCAATTTTCAAATATTTATTAAAAATATCAACTTAATTTAGAAAATTCTGGAAAAAAAAATTATTCTTAAGTATTTTCATGTGTATAATTTAAGAAAAATATTAGTTTACATAAATTTTCTAAATATATTATATGTTTGTAAGAAATCGATAAAATTAAGCTATTTTCAATATTGAATTAAATTATTTAAATGATATAGTTTTGATCCCTAAATTTTTCTATAAACATTCCTATACTTATATTAGAATGTTATGAAATTAATATATTCTTCCTATGGACCTCACTTGGAATATGTAGTAGGTTGATTATTGAAATAATTTGTGGTCTATTGATGTTGTTGGAGTAAATTTTAAGAGTAGGAATTACGTGTATCAAGAAATGCCCTTATAAGTGAAGTTTGGTAGTTGTGGATTTGATAATTAGAGAGCGATGATATGCTAAATGTGAGTTTTGGGAAGTAATTAAGCTAAGTTATGTTTCATAAAGTGTTAATGTGTTGCTTTAATTAAAGTTTTAGGTAGAAGTGGACAAATCAATAAGTCATACATAACTTGAACTTGGACAGAAGATAACTCAAAGGAAGTTAAGGGCTAATGTTCTACTGGAAGTTAACTTAGAAGCAAATTTTTATGAGAAGTATATTTAGGTGAGGCCTAAAGTTTAAGTCAAAGGGTACACTCTTAAGAAATTTGAAGTTGAATGAGCTCAAAGAATAACTTAAAGGGTGTTCTACCAAAAGACCAAATATTGAGTTGACTACCCAACTAGTATAGAAGGAAACTAAAAGGATATTTGAGATGAAAATATATGAATGTGAGTACTTAGAAACTATATCAAATGGTGTTGCTTCAAAAATCTTATGTATTTACTAACTCAGAGGTTAACTTAAAGGCTAAACCTGATTATGAGCTTTAACACGCATATAGGTCAAAGAGTAGCTTAGACGGTTCTCCAGTTGAATAATTCAAGGGTATCTTAACCCAAGGAATAGCTCAAAAGGTAATAAAGATAAAATAAACTTACATCACTATACTAAACTTCCAATACTTAAGGCATATGATAATAAACTAACCAGCTTAATTCTTATATATAAGACTAAAATAGCAATATTTCATAATTTATATGCAAAATAAAGTACTAAATCGAGTTAAATATCGAGGGATCACCAATGAGGACATGTTCAACAACCAGGTTTAGTGAGCAATCAAATTCCAAGTAAGTTAGACTAGTGCTTCACCACACTACAAAGTATTAATTTTGAATACTTAAAGACTTTGGTATGTATTTGCTTGTGAATGTAAATAGTTGTGTCTATGCAATGCATGTGATTGAGATTTGATTTACTTTTGTAAGAGCAAAGCTCCATGTTATGTTTGCGCTATGAATTGTTGTTTTTCCTAAATTGCTTGAACTTGGTTGATCACCTTAAAAATGAACTAATTGAAACTCAGCCTAACGTTTGACCTAATATGCACCAAAACCTAGTAGGGGTAACGGTTAGGATTCTTAGGCCAAGCATGGACTAATGGGTTACCAACCACTAGTCCTCTCATTAGTACGTGCCTTCAAGGCCTTCAGTCACTCACTCGAAGAATTCTCTTTGATCAAGTTGCCGAGGACAAGGTAAGATTTACAAAAGAATGGTGAAAGAACTCCTTGAGGGCTCATCTCGGCCATACCTTACTTTATAAGGCTCCAAGTGTCGAACATTATCCGTCGAATGCTAAGGCCAAGAAGCTGAGTGCTGAGGTCAACCAACCTAGTGCCGAAGCCAAAGACCATATTCATACAATACTGTACCTATTACCTGGACCCCTTTTATGCTAAGGCCGAAGTGTTAAGTGCTAAGGCCTACTTGTCGAGTGATGAGATCCCCTTCACATCAACCCCCACTCGTTAGCCTACTATCTCTATTACCTCTATATGGCGTCACCTACATTTGTTGCTAGTACAAAACCAATATCTCACTACCACTTATCCTTTTTACCTAACACTATACTATTTTTCCCCTTTTGTCGTTTGTCCTTTGTACCCCTTTTTGTATGTACTAACAATCTCTTTCATGAATACCTTTTTGTAATTTTCTTTATTTGTAATAATATCCTAGGGACTTACTAGAAATGGTCCCTTCTCTTTGTAGCTAGAATCATCTTACGTTCCTTATAAACATTTTGAATATACTTAGTCTTTATGAGACATTCCTCTCTAAGCCCATTTCTATCTCTTATCTAGTCTTGCCGAGTAGCTCAAGATTAGTGGTGGGTGGACCTTGGCAATAGCTTGTGCATGACATTAAGTGAAGTTCCAAGTCATGTTGTGTTCGTAGGTGATTCATATCCTCCGAGTAGCTTCACGTCGGCTACTGCATTCAATTCGCCAACCTTACCATTCTACTTCCTTTGATATTTTGAAGGATCCTTTCGGTTTTCATCTCTTACAATAAGTCCTATAGATAATTGAGCTCCTTAACATATCATATAATTCTTGGTATCAGAGCTTGATGTTGGGACTAAGAGCTATGTTGCAATAGTCCCTATTAGTCTATTCTTTATTATACTCTATTTTCATTTGGAAGAACAGAGTAAGTTGCAGTTCACTATTCAATTGGTATTTTCTGTGAGTATGGCAATTCTTGTATGAAGATTGTCTTTTGAAGCTTTATATTGAAGATTTCAAATCCTAATGTACAAGGAGAGATTAATGATGTTGAGAGTGATGCCCATGATCATGGTCGTATTACCCAACAAACACCACATATGACTAATGAGTAGATATAAGACCTTATTGCTATTGTAGCCAATTTAACTGTCTTAGTGCAAAGAGACTTAGAGACTTGTCTGCAAGAGAGAGATGTCAATGAATAGGGTCAAGAAATGAGAGATAAGCCAAGACAACAAATGAATGAGCAACAAGCCCTAAAACCCATTCCTTTAAACCAAGAACCACCCTATCATGTTGATAGAGTTATGAGAAGGAGACTTAAGGTAGATGAAGTCAAGGAGTTTGAAGAGGAGGAACAATACAATGTTGTTGAGGAGCATAAACTAAGGGCACCCCGAGAAGCCGAACATCTCAAAGTGTAGATTTTAAGCTTTAATGGATTTGGTAGTGCTGATGACTACTTAGACTAAGAGGAAAAGATTGAAAAGATATTTGACTTCTATGACTATGAGGTTGTTGTTCGTATTAGAATAGTTGCATTAGAGTTTGCTAAATATGCATCAATGTAGTGGAAAAAGTTGCAGAACTCACACCAAAGAGCATGCCGTAAGATTCGGACATGGAATGAAATGAAGAGAGTTTTGAGAAACTGGTTTACTCTAGAGTACTATAAACAAGATACCTTCCGATGCCTCTAAGATTTGAAACAAGGCAGCAAGTCAATAGATGAGTATGTACAATAATTACAATTATTGATGATTCGATGTGATGTTGACAAATGCGAAACCTGAACCTTAGCTCAATTCATTTTTGGGCTCAGAATTCAAATTGGTCGTATTGTGAAGTTATAGAGACTTAGGAGTCTAAATGAGGCCATTTAAGTGGCACAGAGGGTTAAGAGGTAAAGGTAAAGCTAGATTAGCCAACTCGGACTGCCGAGCCAAAGTAACATGCCTAACTAATCAAACTATGGCTAAGCACCAAACAATTCCGAAGTAGACTACCATAGGTAAGTGCTAAGTCAACTTAAAGAGGGCCGAGGTAAGAGCAAGATTAAGGAACCTGTAGTCTGAAGAGACTTAGGGTACAGCTTAAGAAGGAAGACCTAAGAGATCCAATGCTTTAAATGTCTCGATTATGGACACATGGCTAGTCAATGTCTAAATTAATGTGTCATGACAATCAAGGGAGACAAGCCTCAATTCAAAGTGGAGATTGCTAGTGAAGGAGAAGAGGAAGTGGAGGTTGGCCCAATGCTAGAAGAGTTTCAAGAAGACCCCAATGCCCTTCTACCTCTTGAAGTAGAAGCCGAGCACTATTTTGTTGTGCATCGATCTCTCAATACTTTTGTTGTCGATAAGAATGCACAAAGGGAGAATCTCTTCTATACGAATTTCCAAGTAAATGGTAAGCTATGTACCTTAATCATAAACGGAGGAAGCTATACCAATGTTATAACATAAGGAGTAGTTAACATCATAAAGTTGTCGAACCTTTTGTACCCTAAGCCATATAAGATTCACTAGTTGAATGAGAAGAGAGGTTTACTCGTTGTCAAGTAAGTTAGAGTACCGATTGCCATTGGTGAAAGATACAAGGATGAGGTGTTGTGTGACATCCTTCCCATGTGTGCTTTACACATCATACTCGGCCGACCCTGGTTGTTTGAATTAAGGGTATTACACGATGTGTATAGGAACATCTGTATGTTCCAAAAGAATGGGAAGAAGGTTATACTGACCCCTATGAGCCCTAAGGAAGTGTTGGAGGCACAAGATAAGGTTGTTAGGTCACTACAGCGGAAGTCCTCAATAATTTTCCAAGCTCAATTTGCCTAGGAAGTCAAGGCCGAGGAATGTATGCTCCTTTTAGTTTGGAAACTTTTGGAGTTGGGGTAAGCTAAGGGCTTACCTATCAAAGCGTAGATAATGCTATAGGAGTATGTCAACCTATTTCCTATCAAGATACCAAAAGGCTTAATACCTTTAAGAGGCATTGAACATTGCATTGACCTTTAGCTAAGAGCTATGCTACTGAACCGACCAGCCTATAGGCTCAATCCTAAGCGAGCAACTGAGTTAAAGAAATAGGTGGATGAGTTGGTGGATTGTGGATATGTTTGTAAGAGCATGAGCCCCTATGTTGTACCAACTATACTAGTGCCGAAGAAGGATGGCTTGTGGAGAATGCGCATTAACAACCAAGCCATCAATGTGATTACTATTAATTACTGATACCTAATCCCATGACTTGATGACATGCTTGATGAGTTACATGGTGCTTGCATCTTTTCAAAGATTGACCTAAAAAGTCACTATCATCAAATATGAACGTAGCCTAGTGATGAATGGAAAACTGCTTTCAAAAAAAGGGATGGCCTGTTCGAGCAATTAATGATGTCGTTTAGTTTGACAATATGTTGAGTACTTTTATGCGGCTCATGAATCATGTACTAAGGTCACTAATTGGCAAATTTGTTGTGGTCTATTTCGACAACATTCTAGTCTACAATACCAACCTCATCTCCCATATTGAACATTTAAGATCAATATTCAACATTCTCTATGCCAAGAGGTTATTCGACAACATGAAGAAATATGTGTTTTGCCAAAGCAAAGTCGTATTACTTAAATATGTTGTATCAAAGGGAGGAGTCTGACTTAATGTCGAGAAAGTTAGAGCTATTCTTGAATGGCCTACACCGACTAATACTCTAAGGTTTAGCTTCATTCTATTAAAGATTCATTTGAAACTTTAGTTTCATAACGGTACCATTATCTAAGCTGACCAAGAAGAACACTGTATTTAAGTGGTTAGAGAAAGCTTAGAAGATTTTTGAAGAGATAAAGTCCAAATTGACATCAGCCCCAATACTTGCACTATTAGATTTCGAGAAAGTTTTTGACGTAAAATGTAACGCGTCTAGAGTCAACATTGGTGTTATCCCTATGTAGGAACGTTGCCTCGTTGCGTATTTCAACGAGAAACTCAGAGTAGTTGCTTTGAATTACTCAAACTATGAAAAGGAGTTCTACGCCCTTGTCTGAACACTATAGAACTGGCAACGTTACCTATTGCCGAGAGAATTCATCATCTACTCAAATCATGAATCTCTCAAACACTTTTGAGGGTAACAAAAACTTTCTTGGCGTCATGCCAAATGTGTCAAGTTCTTGGAGTCTCTCTATTATGTCATCCGATATAAGAAGGGGAACACAAACACTGTGATTAATGCTCTTTCTCGTCATCATACCCTCATTACTTCAATGCAAGCAAAGGTACTTGGATTTGGCACTTTGCCTAATCAATATGAGTATGATCTGTATTTTAGGCCTTTATTAGCCAAGTGAAACATTGGAAGAGTTGTAAATGGGTTTGACATAAGCCATGGATTCCTAATGAAAGGTAAGTAGGTTTGTGTACCGAGTGGTTTGGCTAGAGAGTTACTCATTTGAGAAGCTCATGTTGGAGGCTTAGCTGGCCATTTCAGAGAAAAGAAGATCGCTGAAATATTGAAGGAACATTTTTACTAGCTTAGAATAATGAAGGATGTGCACCGAATTCTTGAAAGGTGCAAGGTGTATAAATAAGCGAAAGGAAAGAGAATGCCATATGGAGAGTAAACACCCCTACCCATTCCTCGTTGCCCATAAACTAACCTAAGCGTAGATTTTATGCTTGGCCTTTCTCGAACGCTGAAAAGACATGACTCAATTACGGTGGTGGTCAATTGGTTCAGCAAGATGTGTCACTTTATTCCATGCTACAGAACTAATGATGCCTTATTTATCACTAACCTCTTTTTGTAGGAAATCTTGCGATTGCATGGGGAGCCGGGGAGCATTCCGTCTAACCATGACTTGAAGTTCACGAGTTTCTTTTGGAAAACCTATGGAAGAAACTCAGCACTAAGTTTATGTACAGTACTTCTTGCCATCCTCAAACAAACAACCAGATTGAAGTAGTAAATAGGATAGTCGACAACCTCCTATAAGCAGCTGTTGGGAAAAACTTACATGATTAGGACCTATGCCTACCTGTCATTGAGTTTGCTTACAACCAATCAGTTCACAACTCGATAAGAAGGTCACCTTTTGAGGTCGTTTATGGACTTAAGCTAAACTTACCCCTAGATATGGCTATCAGCCCAGTCGTTCAATGGGAAAGTCAATCCGGCTTGCAGTACACCAAGGAATTCCAAAAGTCGCATCAAGAGGTTGCAAAACAATTGGCATAAATTATTGCCCGGTAAAAGGAACAAGGAAGTCGAGGAAGGAGATGAGTGGTCTATAGCCTTGAAGACGTTGTTTAGGTCTACCTCAGTAAGGAACATTTCCTTAGGAAGAAAATGAACAAGCTTTCCCCTAGATCAAACCAACCTTTTAAGATCCTTAAGTGCATCAACAACAATGCATATGAGCTTAAGCTGCCTGATGGATACAGTATATCTGCTACTTTTAATGTAGCTGACCTAACACCCTATGTACTTAATGAAGAGAGTGCTAAGATTTAAGGGCAAATCTTCAACAACCCCAACAAACTAATGGGCTACCAACCACTAGCCCTCTCACCCATGCGTACCTCCGAAGTCTTCAATCACTTGCTCAAAGAATTCTCTTTGATCAGGTTACTAAAGACAAGGCACAATTTATAAGAGAATGGTAAAAGAACTCCTTGAGGGCTCATCTTAGCCTTAACCTACTTTATAAGGTTCTAAGTGCTAAACATTATCCGCCGAATACCGAGTGCCGAAGCCAAGGACCTTATTCATATAACACTACACCTATCACCTAGACCCCTCTTATGCTAAGGTCGAGGTGCTGAGTGCTAAGGCCTACTTGTTCAATGATGAGATCCGCTTCACATTGGCCCCTGCTTGTTAGCTTATTATCTCTATTACTTCTATACAACGATGCTTACATTTGTTACAGTATAGAACCAATATCTCACTACCACGTGCCATTTCCTCCTAATACTGTACTATTTTTCCCCTTTTGTCTTTTGTCCTTTTTATCCCTTTTTGTATCTACTAGGAATCTCTTTCGTGAATAACTTTTTGTAATTTTTTTTATTTGTAATACTGCCCTAGAGACTTACTCTAAATTGTCCCTTCTCTTTATAGCTGGAATCATCTTACATTCCTTACAGACATTTTGAATATACTTGTTCCTTGGAAGACATTCCTCTGCAAGTCCATTTCTACACTATATATAGTCGTATCGATTAGCTCAAGATTAGTAGCAACGAACCTTAGTATTAGCTTATGCATTACATCAAGTAAAGTCCCAAGTCGTGTTGTGTTCGTAAGTGAGTCATATCCTCCAAGCAACTTCACGTCTACTACTGCATTCAGTTCATTAACCTTACCATTCTACTTTCTTCAATACTTTGAAGGACCCCTTTAGTTTTCATCTCCTATGGTAACTCCTAGTAATAACTAAGCTCCTAGGTACATCACAAAACCCTTTAATAAGGATAGTTGAAATGATCATTTCCCTACCCTTAGTAGAACTAAGTGACAAGAAAGGAGGTCATAATAAGGTTATGAGACGTAGTTCGAAGGTGGTTTTAGATAGAGAGTGTTCTTCGTTGCATAAGCCCCTATTTAGTTTTGATTCGTATTCGTTGCATAAGCCCTTATTTAGTTTTGATTCGTATGTGAGACGTTAAACTCCTTAATCTAAATTAGAGCGGGCACAATTTCTCATTTCGTACGATAGATTAGACAATGTCCTGCGATGATATTTACTTAAACATGTATTTCATCTAACTAAAACTCCTTGAAAACCCTAGTTGCTCTATGTTACATACATACTTATGTCTCCTTCCTACTTAGCTAATTGATACTCATTCCCCTATAGTTTGTTTTACAGGTTCAAAATGGATTTACAGTAACAATACCCAAAAGTAGAGTATTAGCAAGTCAGGTCAGGGAGTGAGATTGAAGAAGAAATGGCTGGATTCTTATTCTTACTATTTTCATTGCTATATTTTTAGAAAACTACATGGGTTTCCTCAAGTGACCTGGCAGTTTTCGGTCTCTTAGTCTGTGAACTAATTAACATATATTTGTGTGATTTCTTATTATTCCTAGAAAAGTTAAACCACAAGCTTGGTTTAACTATTATTTCAAAGGATTATTCTGCTAGTTTATAACCAATATGCAACGAATTGGAAGCTTCAAAGCGGTTGAGTCAAGTATGCATAAGATAGACTAGGTCTACGATAGCAACTATGAGGCCAGCTTTTATCTTAGAATAGTTCATACTATGAAAATGTTATGACTTCACTATTTTAGAGCATGACAATTCTAAGTTAGTATCAGAGTATTATTCTTATGAGCTTACTTAGAGCATAATTCTTAAGACCTTACTTAAAAGCATCATAAAAGAAAATAAAATAAAATTGGTTAGATATCATAGGTGAATATTAAGAGCAAGGAATAAGTGGGTAGTAAAGGATTTAGACTTTAGGCTCCTATCTAATATAAATATATGTAAGAGAAATATAAGGAGCACAATTAATAATCTTGAACCATAAAAAATGATTAACTATTATAAAATTTATTTATAAAATCATAGTGGAATACATATAATAATTTGACTAAATCTTGAATAGTAGGGGAAGGAAATAGCCTATAAAAGGTAGAGTGTAATTTATAAGGTTGTTGTTAGAGGTGATCAAGTTTTGAATGATAGAGGAATGCTTTGTAAATCTTATTTGGTAAAGGTAGATTTAATTTTCATGAGATAGTACATATTTAGATGGTAACCAATAAGTTTAAACAATTAATTATCATGTTCTCATTTCTGACAAAGTAATGATTGGTAAGTTGTTAAGATCCACGAAGTTGAGTCTGATAGTAAATTACTTGTTGTATTAATGCATCACGTGTTGAATTAAATGACCTATAATTTGTAAAGTTCAGGGAAAGCTGGTAGTAATTGATGAGAAGTGTTGAGAAGGATCATAATGAAAGTTAGGGATGAACTATAACCTAAAATATGGTTATGGTTAAATGGTGAGGTTTAGATTTTGTTAAGCTCATCATAGTAAATAAAGCATGACTTGACTTAGAGAATACTACAGAATCTGATTTAGAAGATTAAGCAAAGGATTATGAGGAATGAGAATTAACTTGTGTGGAATGATAAGGCTAATTGGAAGATGTTTGTGCCCTTGGGGAGATCATAGATGTATATTGCAACATTTATCTCATGGTTGATAGAAAAATGAAAAAAATGGAGGAGCTTGAATTTTTATTACAAATATAATTTTGGAGAAAAGATACTTGTAGATAAAGGAAGGCATGTTTATAATAACTTCAATATAGCATTTCTAGCAAGTGTGGAGTTACAACAAAACTATCCTAATGGATTGTATTTAAGTTCCCATAAAAGTATCTTAGATTCCTAGGGATTGCTCCTTTATGGTGCTTCTTAAAGTGGACATGGAATCAATTTTTATGAGAAGTTATGATGATTTTGAAGAGATCAACAGTTTGTAAAGTCAAAAGTTAGTGGGGAAAAATAACTTTTAATGGTTTAGCTCCTTAGATGGTGATATGGACTAGAAACTCAAATACCATTGACATGTTTAAGCCTAGATTTATGAAATGAACTCTTATTGTTTTGATGTATTTGGTATTCTTTGATGTGTTTTGGTTCTCTTGGTATTATAAGTATAATCTTGTAAATAGTTAACCGAAATAGTATTTGCAAGCAATGTATTTGGGGAATTGACATGTAATATTTCAATGTGTACGAAAGTTTATGTGTAGCTCTTTGTTGTATAAAGTTCATTCTTGATGTGAAATTCTATGATGTAAAGCTATGTTCTAATGTAATTTTGTTTCTAATGTAAAGTTAAAGTTCCAATGTATGCTCCTGGGTTGTGGAATTGAAATTGAATGCTATGGAGGTAGAAAGTATACAATCTTGAATGACACCAAATGGACTTTAAGTTTAAAATGCATATGGAGATTAACTTAAACATGTCAACTACCGAAAAATAATGATATATGGTAAGTGAACTTTTTCCCTTAACTTTTATTCAAAAGATATTATGATCCTTTAAGATTGAAGGTAATGTTATATTACAAGATTGAATACAAGTTACATGATATTAACAAGATTGATCCACTATTGTTTACTATAAGCAAAGACTTGGATATCATATGAAATATTTCTTTATCATTATGTATATACAGGAAGTGATTAATATAAATGATTGGTGAGGACTAAAACATGAATAAAAGATATATTATTAAGGATAGCATGACTTTGATTCAATAGGGAGTAATCACTCAGAGAATAGTTCAAAGACTTAAATTCTATACACTATAATGTTGAAATATAGGAATAAGTTAAGCATAGGAGATATCTTATTAGTATTACTTGTATGGAGAAATATACATATTACAAGTATTATGTCAATGTTGAAAAGTTAATTGGAAGATTTATTATGGAACTATTATAATGTTAGAAGAGCAAGAAATTTTTCACCTAAAGGACTTAGTTGAACCTAAATTGCATACTATATAGGATCATGAATACATGGTTAAAAATCATTTATGATGGCTAGAAATATGGTTAACAATGTGTCTAGACACCCTAAAGATTGACCGGGGAACATAAACCTAACTTTAGGTTCTCCTATATCATAGGATCAATTAAGAGTTAACTTACCATCACTCCTAAACTTAATAGACTCAACAATTTAGGTAGGCGATTACTAATGTAAATATTATGACTTAGTGACAAGGAGCTTTATTATGGTATCAATAGGTTAGCAAAAATATTGTAGGTCAAAGATAGTAAAAAGTTGCACTAAGAGAAAACTGAATCCAAGGGAATCATTCGACTTTTGAAATTCCAAGAGTAAGATTGATACTTAAAGGGTAGAATAGAAAGAACCTACCATAACTAAGGATTGACTAGTTTAGGTTAAACTAAGACAAAAGCATTTAAGACCGTTGAGTACTAGAAGAAGGTGAACACAATATGTAAGTAAATAAATAGGAACTAAATTTTGATAAGATTTGTGTCATGCTTATGCAAACCGTAGCCAAGAACAGATAAGGCTGGTTACAAAGATGGGTCTAAGCATATCGAAAGCTTGAAATGAGTGATGGGGAAGCATGCAAGAGAACAAAAACAAGAGAAAGTAACCAAACTCACGGATAGCTCCAAAAAATATGATGCACTAGTGAAACTTTCAAAGACTCATGACACAGCTCAATATGACATACAAGTTAGTTCGGTAAGGTTACACACCATCTAGCCTTGCTTAAGGATTAGGATAAGAGTGAAATGAGAGTAAACAATATAACAAGAGCAATGTTCACAAAAGGAATATTCAGTATATTAATGTTGATAATGTCTCCTGTGGCTACATGTACAAGGTATATTTATACCCGAGAAATTAGGGCAACCTACCTAAAAATGGAAAAGACAAAAAGGAGTACTGTCCCAAAGAAGCAATGTATAAGGAATACAAAGGGTAAAAACAAATATTCAAGGAAAGATAATTATTAGGGTAATAGATTCTCCATGTGGTACTAACACATAGTAGCAATGTATTAGGGATGCTGTTGGAAGATGTGGTCAAAACAGTATGACCATGTTTAGTAGCTGAGTAGGGGTGGTTAAGGGTTCTTGCAAGGTTGATACCCAGGCTTCTCAACACCAATGTTGCTGAGTAAGTGGTCCGTTTAGTCAAGCCGAGCAGGCATATGGAGTTTGGCTGTTATCAAGGCATTCCTCTAGTCATCATATGATTGCTAAGATATATGTAGTCACATGACTCGACATTAGGAGTTAGTCGACAGCCATGATCAGTTCGGCCTCAATAAGAGTCGGCTGGAGTAGGAGGATTCACCATGTTAGACCTTTAAGGCCTCAGGCTCAACTGCGAGTTAGGGGTCCGGTAGCCTAAGTCCCATTACATACCCTAGGTGCCAATATCATAATAGCCCTATTGTGCATACTAATGGTCGATAATAGTATGAGGACCATAGCAACTATTACACCATTGAAATACACAAGGCTTTACATTTAAGCTGGCAACATTTAGTAGAAACAAAACATGCCTACCAATAACCCCAAAGAACAATGCCTTCTTCACCTTAAAGTTCCTATTTAAATACCTTAGCAAAGTAGTTAGTCAACTTCTATTGATTGAACCAGACTAGTGTTCTTACGCTTTTATAGAATTAACCTGCAAAAGAATAACTATAAGGGTATGAGAAAAACTACGTATCATGTGCTCAGTAAGTAGCAAGGAATAAGCGTTATATGTAAATAAACAAGGCAAGCAAGTCCTTTTAAAGTGTAATGCAACAGTCAATGTACCATCCACAGAACATTAACCGATACGTCATGAGACTAGAGAAAATAACTCCACTTTAGCATAGGTTTTTAGGAGTTTTACTACTGCTCACCACTTAGTAAGTCTAAGTTTCCCATCAATCTAATTATGTTTAATGAACTCTTCGTCCCTTCTATACCCAATTCTACACTATTCTACTTGATACTTTCAAACCTAAATGGTGACCTCCTCTCTTGTCACTTAATTTCACAAGGTTGAAAGAAGGAAACTCTATTTCCTCATCGTACGGGTGGTACTGATGAGAAAATGCAAAAAAATGCTATTATGCTATGCATGTATAATTGTTATAGTCAGATATTACATTAGTCTAGTTACTTAGGTGATCGAGTAATAAATCAATACCATTTCAAAATGGTATAAAGCTAAGCTATGAAGATTATCAAGCAACTTTGTTTCACTTACATTCACTACATACACAAATATAGCTATGTTACAATCACAAGCAATATATTAGTACATCAAAAACTACCATAAGGTAAGCCACATACCTAGAATGAAGTTGCCTACTACCTTCCTAAAAATGTGTTGAAATCCTTAAAAAAGTTCAATATTAGCTTTATTTTAGATTTTACTTTTATTATACCATGGTGTTAATAAATTAGTAAACTTTTACTTATGATTGTTTTATAAATCCTATTATTTCCCTAAGTACTAATAAAAGAAGCAATAATAAATATTTACTAAAAGAAATATTAAATTTTATTTTAAAAAAGTGTAATTACTATATATAGTTTTTGTATATATATACTAAAATTTCAAAACGTAGTTTTAGAATAGTTAGTGTAAAAGAATGAAAATCAAATATTGTTATTATTGTATAACTCTTGTAAATGGTAACATAAGGTTATATGAAAACTTAAAATACACGATAATTAATAATGGCTATTATTTTAGAGTATTTATATATTATGTATTTTATCGTATATTCAATATTTAAGTGAAAATTAGGCCAAAATGCCAAGAATATTAAAAAATAATTTAATAATTATCAAAGATGGAATCAAAAATATTATATTAGATATAAGAAAGCATAGGCAAAAGTGTAAGGATTCTAGGAAGTTAACAAATAGGGTTTTATGGTTTTTGTTTAAAATAGACATTTTAAACAAAATGGATAAAAATTTAGAAAAATTATAACAAAAATACTAAACATGCAAAATTAATTCTAGGAAAATCACAATAATAAGGGAGGGATATATAGTACTTACAGGTAAAAAAACTCCAAAATTATAGAAGCAAAAGCCACCAATATGGCCAAAACCATCACCAAGTAGCAACTACCACCACTTTAACCTTATCTAACCTCTTAGGAAGAATATGGAGAAGCACTATAAATTTTCCTGTAACTTTTAGAGGCTTAGCTTAAGTGGTGTGAATTTTTGAAGCAAAGAGAGGGGCATTTATAGTGTTCAAGAATTAATATTAAATTGTAAATGTGTCCAAAAATCATGGAAAATTAGACACATGTTTCTTATATTGTTATACATCTCCCATTAAAATTGTACAATTTTTAGGCCAACGTATGAATTTTGGTGAACTTTTGAAAAATATATAATAGTTTAATAATTCACTAGTAAGTGTAAATTTATGGAAATATTTCTAAATGTCCTTGACCTTAAGACATGTGTCTAGCTAAATTTTGAACAATTTTTTCCACTTGTACAATTTTTTTTTTTAATTCTTGAAGAAGTTATCAATATATTTTATTCATTTTATGAATTTCCAATTTTGATAACTTTTTGTTTAATTTCCTTACATGTTATTTGAAATTTTTATGACATGTCTTTAGTTGTTTGACATTTGTAGAGTGTTTTTCATATTTCTTTAGTATTTTACAATGTTTTATAGGTTACTTTTATCATATTTTAGCATTCTATACAATTATTTTATTACTTAATTTACTTTTCATAAAATATTCTTTACTTTTACTTGGGATATGTCATGATGATTTCTTTATATGTAAAGGGCATGTGTCATCATTATGCTTTTTACTTTTATTTATTATTTATTTACCTTACTTTATTACTAGTTTACTTATTTACTATTCTATTTTTACTTTTTAATACCTACTTTTACTTCTAGTGGCAAAATGGTTTTTTTCACACTTTCTATTATCTTCAATTCTTGACTTTTTATTTTATAATAACTAATCCTTTTTTACTATTTGTTAATAATTTCTACCTCCTATAGCTTATTATATATATGTGGGACTATAACATTACTATCATCTTTTGAAAGCCACTAACCACATTGGCCTACTTTAAACTACCTACTCTAAGTAGCTTTTGCTCAAGGTAACTTACACTTTACTTCACTAAATAGCTCTTTCCTAGCTAGCCTTATCCTAAGTTGCACCCTTTCTAGGTAGCCCCATTTCGTAAGGTTAACCTCTCAACAAGAGTAGCAAATGTTACAACCCCAGTCAAAGGAGTGCACCCTAAGTTTTCTTTTTTTACTAATCTAATTTCTGCTATCATTTTTAATGTTTTCTACAATTGTCAACTCTATAAGACCCTAATTCTACTTATGGATCGATGTTCTTAGTCAATTATCATATTCTACGGTTATTTGAGGCTATGAATTGATGATTGAATTTGTCTTACGTCTTTAAGAACCTAAGATTTAAGGTTTATATCCTTATGTTGGCTTAAGCAAGTTAGTGGGTCTTACATTCTACCCTCCTTCAAAAAGTTTTGTCCTCGAAACTTCGGATAGTTAAAATTCTTTAACTTCCACTACATACTTTAATTGCAGCTTGAACTTATCAACTGTTAAGTTTTAAATAGTTAGGAATGAAGTCTTAGCTTGTAATATAAGGAAAGGGTATCATTAGTTCTCATATTTAGAAGAAGTCATTGTAAACAAGGTGGTACATCTTTAGTTAGAAAGAAAAGTAACAATAGTTGAAAGATATCGAAGTAATGGATAGTGATAAGGTTTAATAAAACATACAAAATTCTTTTTAGAGATATGGTGATCTTAGTCTTGATCTATAAGTGAATTCAAAATAAAAGTTGGTGAGGAACTTTTAGGGAAGTTCATTGGTATATGGTCAATTAGATTGACCTCTGAATGATTCAAAGCTAGGTAAATACATGAGAAGATCAAATATGATCAATCTAAAACAATTTCAAATCATGTGTCTTTTCTTATGGTATAAATCTATTTAGAATAATTTAAGAAGAAGATTATAAAGGGTTTATAAGGAAATCGATAAGATATTCATATTAGGGTCATAACTAGATTGTCTTAAGCCTAATAAGATGGCCAAGTATGTTTTAGATTTTCCAATAAGACAAATCAAATTGTAATTCAGAGAAATAGAAAAAATGGTGATCCAGAAAGATGGTAAACAGTTTAACAAAGTAACATTTTTCTTTTTGGAAGTATGAAGAAGATTGGTTAATTGTCAATATGGGACTGCAAGAAGACTTAGCTTTAATTGATAAAGTTCTATTTTAGATTACAGTTTGTGTTTCAATAAGTTTAGATGTAGAGATTAAAAGATTTGATAGTTCATGGGAGGTCTAGTTTAGAGAGATATATCAAATTGCAATTTCGGAGTTTAGATCCTAAATGAATGTCATGGAAGATAATGATAAAGGAAAAGTATATCAATAGGCTTGCATGGTTGTTTTTACGATTATCATATGATAAAGGAAAAGATGAAAATTTTTTGTTTATGTCAATTAGAGAAAGTTCATGTAAGAGGGCGAAGTCAAACTGGTTTTAAGAAAGGATTTGCTAGGAAATTTGAATAATTTGAAGAAGCGTGTAGAAATAGGCAAGGTTTTTAATAAATTCAAATGGATCATGAAAGAAGATCAATAAAGGTGTTCATAAAAGGAACTTGATAATGAAGAAACTGGAGTTGGTGCTACTAAATTAGCCAAATGATGAAAAATGAATTAGAAGTTCTTCTTCCAAGTTCATCACACTGAAAGCTTATTGGTAATTTTGAATGCTAAGATCCATCATATCTTTAATAAAGCAAATAGAGTAAGTTGATGATATCATATTGAAACCAAAGAAGCTCTTAAGGAAGGTTAATATTCAATATGGAAGAAAATTTTGACCTTAATATGTTAGAGGTAAGATCTAAATCTTTTGTTTGACATCATATACTATATCTTTTGAGTAGTTAACCTATGTCTTAAACTTTTATTACTTAATCTTACCCTATTACCCACTGATAGTGTGATCTAAGTCCTTCATCTTTTTTTTTTTTCTGCATTGTTCTTGAGGGTTATAACCTTCTATTAATACTTTAAGATTGTCATGCCCTAAGTGCTAATATCATAATAGTTTCGTTGTGCATACTAATGGTCAATAATAGCATAAGGCCTATAACTACCATTACACCGTTGATATATTCAAGGTTTTGCATCTGAATAGGCAGCGTTTAGTGAAAACGAAGCATACCCACCAATAACCTTGAAGAACAACGCCTCCTTTACCTTAAAGTTCCTATTTAGATTCCATGCCAAAGTGGTTGGCTAACTTCTATTGATTTAACCTCACTTTATGGTCCTATTCCAAGCTTTTGTAGAATTAACCTATAAAAGAATAACTATAGGGATATGAGTGAAACCACATACTTATTAAGTAGCAAGGGATAAGCGTTATATGAAAACAAGCAAGGCAAACAAGTCCTTTTAGAGTGCAATGCAATAGTCAAAGTGCCATCCGCTCGACATTAACTGTTACATCATGAGACTAGAGAAAATAGCCCCACTCTAGCCTAGGTTCCGAAGAGTTTTACTACTGCTCACTACATTGTGGGCCTAAGTTTATCATCAATCTAAGATGTTCAATGGACTCTTTGTCCCCTCTATACCCAATTCTACACTTTTCCACTTGATACATTCAAAACTAAATGGCAACCTCTTCTCTTGTCACTTAGTTCTGTAAAGTTGAAAGAAGGAAACTCCTTATTTCCTCATCATATGGGTGGTGTTGCTAGAAAAATACAAAAAAAAAAAAAAATGCTGACACGCTATGCATGTATAATTGTTAGAGTTAAATATTACATTAGTCGAATTACTTAAGCGATCAAGCAATGAATCAATACCATATTATAATAGTATGAAGCTAAGCCATAAAGATGATCAAGAGACCTTATTACACCCACATTCACTACATGCAAAAATATAACTAAGTTACAATCACAAGCAATATAACGACTTAATACCCCTTATTAATATATCAAAAACTGTCATGAGGTAGGCCACCTAATATGTAGTTGCTTAATACCCTTTTGAAAGCTATGTTGAAATCCTAGAAAAAGTTCATTATTGGTTGTATTTTAGAGTCTAGCTATATTATGCCGTGATGTTAATAAATTAGTAAACTTTTACTTGTGATTGTTTTATAGATCATATTATTTCACTATATACTCATAAAATAAGCAATAATAAATATTTACTAAAAGAAATCTAAAATTTTATTTTAAAAAAATGTATATATAGTTTATATATGTATATATACATATATATATATATATATATATATACACTAAGATTTCGGAATGTAGTTTTAGGATAGTTAGTGTAAAAGAATTAAGATAAGATATTATTATTGTTATATAACTCTTGAAACTGGTAACATAAGGTTATGGGAAAACTTAAAATATATGATAATTAATAATGGCTATTATTTAGGAGTATTTATATATTATATATTTTATCATATGTTTAATATTATAAGTGAAAATTAGGCTAAAATGCCAAGAAAATTATATAATAATTTAATAATTATCAAGGATGNAATGTCTTGACTTTTTATCTTATAGTAACTAATAATTTTTACAACTTGTTAATAATTTCTACCTTCTATAGCTTATCATATATATGTAGGACTATAACATTACCATCCTTTTTTTGAAAGCTACTACCCACATTAGCTTACTATAGATTGCTTACTTTGGGTAGTTTTCACTCTAAGTGGCTCACACTCTAATTCACCAGATAGCCCTTTCTCAGGTCGCCCCAGTCCATAGGGTTGGCCTTTCAGTAAGCGCATGAAATGTTTCAACCTATGTTTAAGGGGAGTGCCCTAAGTTTTCTTCTTTTACTAATTTAATTCTACTCTCATTTTTTAATGTTTTCTACTGTTATCAATTCTATAGGACCCTAATTCTACTTATGAGTCAGTGTTATTAGTCAATTATCATATTTAGGGTAATTTAAGGCTATGAGTTGATGATTGAATTCGTCTTAGGTCTTTAAGAACCTAAGGTTTGGAGTTTATATTCTCATGTTGGCTTAAGCAAGTTGGCAGGTCATATAATGTGTGAGCAAAAGAATCGCAATAGGTTAATAAATCAGTAGACTTTGAATGATGCCTAAAAAGAGTACTTTTGAAATAACTTAGAGAATGATAGTTGGATCAATAGTCGTGAACAAGAGTAGCAACAATATGAAAGATAAAAGCCCTCTTATTCAAAGTTAAGGTATGAACTTACCTTGGTAAGTAAATAATTAAGGTAGTTGATAGTTCCTTATTATATGGACTTGTATATCATACCATGTCAAAAGATAACGACTAGAAGTGTAACGAGTAGTAAAGTTAAGATGTGGAGTGGCTTTGGTGATTAGGAATGAACATAAAGGGGACATTTAAGGCATGACTAAGAGTATGGAACAAGTCTGCTAGGAAGAGAGGGTAGGTAATAGTGAAGAGTATCATGGGTAGAAGTGAATAATAGTGAGGAAAAATAAGTAGAAGTGGTCCTTTCTAGGTTTGATGACCCTAAACAAATATAGAAAAAGGGGAATGTTCAAGAAAACACAAAAACCATATCCCAAAGACAATGCTTGGAAGATTTTAGTACCCATATAGGCTAAGATCAAGACAAAGGTGCATTAAACTATGTTCAAGGATATGGAAATTAGATCATTGTAGAGAATGTTATAGGAGGAGTATGTATGAAGATGTTAAGGACGAATAAGGTAACTCAAGGAAGTAAAAGAATAACCCTCCTATATAGTTTGAATAGGTTAAGGAATAATTTGTAAAGTTATATATCGGGCATTAATCGCAAAGGCAAGAAGTGAAAGAGGAAACCGAATCTTTCATATATGTATCTTGGGTACGTACAAATAAGCAAAATGAGGATGGCAAATCAATAGTCTCATGTGTCTCTTACCAAATTCCTTATCTGTTATAATTCTTATGTCTCTTATGTAAGTCTTTTATCCTCATGATGATTCAATTATGTTGCAATAATTGTAAGATCAAAAACTGGTCAATGTCTCTATATATTCTATTGGTCCTAGAGTTGTGTTGATAAGAATTAGGCTACTAAGCCTTTAACTCATAGTCGAACCCATGGACTAGAAGGACTGGCAAGGTGAATCCTCTTACTCTAATCGTCTCCTACCGAGGTCGAGTTACTCCTTGATGCTAATCGAATCTTAATGCCATGCCAAATAACTATCCATCTCTCTGAAGTTGTGTGTTGACTAGGAGATTGCCCTGATAGTAGCTAATCCTTTCGTACCTACTCAGCTATGTCCAAGCCAACCACTGACTCAACATCATTATTGCTAAGAAGCCAAGAGAGTCATCTTACACTAATCCTCAACTACTCTTGTTCGGACAAGTCCATGCCTGCTCGGCACTCTTGTTCAACTACCCAACTAGCTCGTACTACTTTATCTACATCCTCCAACAGCACCACCAATACAATGCTGCCACATATCTGGAACTACTTGTAGAATCTACTACTCTAATCATTGCTTTTTCCATGAATATTCATTTTTACCCTTTGTATACTTTGTACCTTACTTCTTTAGGATAATACTCTTTTTGTTTTTTTCTTTTTAGGCAAGTGGTCGTAAATCCTTGAGTATAAATACCTCTTATACATGTAGTTGCAAATAAGCAATTATATCATTAATATACTAGATACTTTTCCTCTCATAAATATTATTTATTTACTCTCATTTTACTCTTATCCTAACCCCTAAGCAAGGCTAGGTGGCGAGTACCCTCACCAGACCATCTCATGCGTCATATCTAGCTATGCCATGAGTTCTCAAAAGTTCCATTGGTGCATCATATCTTTTGGAGCTGTTCATGAGTTTTGCTTACTTTTTCATTTGTTTTTCATCTTTACATGCATTTCCCAATCACCCTTTCAAGTTCTTAGTAAGCTTGGACCCATTCTTGCGACCGGCCTTACCTATCCTTGTTTACGAAGGTTTCATTTAGATTGTAAGAGTTTGTTTTGAAGTTTTGTCTATACTCTGTTTTAAGCGTATGAAACAGAGCAATTATTTTGTATTGATTTAGCTACCGTGTTTACTGATTATTGAGCTTCTAGTTTAAAGGGAGTGTATATTGTTGATTTGGAGAAGTAGTATCAGTTGTCGCTCCGACTTGAAGATTTAGGCTCGAGTTTATTAAAGAAAATAACTAAACTAAGTATCAATGCTAGTGTTAAGAATGACTATAGTGGTGTTGTCCACCATGGTCAACAATCTTAGGGCACCCCCAGAAGTATTGACGGGAGACTTATTGAGGTAGCTAACCCCTAGAAGTACCTGAGCAATTCATGCATTGGGTTATCATCCTACTAAAGCCATGCAAAAAACCCAACAAGTTGCCTAACCTATTAGAGATCAAAAGCCAACTCAATAAGTTCAAGGTGAAGCAATAAGTGAATGAGTGAAAAGAAGAGTTGACTTAGGAGAAATGGATAACGTCGAGGAAAAATAGTATGAAGAAGAAGAAGAATAAGCTCGAGCACCTCGAGCATCTAACCCTGTAAAGCTTCAAATTCCATGCTTTAATCGGTCAGGAAGTGCCAATGAATACTTAGATTAAGAAGAGTAGGTTGAACGTGTTTTTGACTATTACCAATATGAGGATTATGAGAAAGTGAGGACTATTGCTGTTGAGTTCTTCGAGTATACCACCATACAATAGAAGAATTTCTAAGCTATAAGGAGACGAGAAGATATAGAGAGAATAATACTTGGCTTGAGATGAAGAGAATACTTAGAAACAAATTTTTGCTGGATACTTATTTGCAATACACTTTTACTTAGCTTCACGACCTAAGATAAAGAGGCCAAACTATTGATGAATATGTCCAAGAATTTGAAATGCTTATGATCTACTATGAAGTCGAGGAACCACTAATACAAATAGTCTCTAGGTTTCTTACTAGATTGAAGAGTGACATCTAAGACATTGTGGAACACTAATGATTCACCATAATGGATGAGGCCATACAAATTGCTCAATGAGTGGAAGGGTCAACTAACCGACCTATTCAAGGAAGCCACCGAAGTCAGCCGAATACCAATCCGATCAGACAAGTGGATGTCAAGATTAACCAAAAGGGCCCATCAGAAACTGACTTGTTGACCTAGACATATGAGAAAGGGGAAGGATCTAGTAGGAAGACAAGCCAAATTAAGCGCTTTAAGTGTAAAGGGTTTGGACATATGGCTACTCAGTACTCGAACCGAAGGACTATAACCATCAAGGGAGACGCCCCAAAGCTTGAGGTAGAGAGTACTAACAAGTAACCCAAAGAAGAGACTCTTGCCAAGAAAGAGACTACTCGGGGGAATGAACTTATTAAAGAGGATTTGTTCACTGAGGACTTGGATTAGTACGACGTGCAATGAGCCTAGAGCCCATACATGAGGAAGAGCAAAAGGAGAACTTGTTCCATATCACCTATAAGGTGAATGACCAGTTGTATGCCCTTATTGTAAATAGCGGTAGTTATACCAATGTGGCATTAGCTGATCTAGTCACGAAGTGAAGTTGCCTACTATCATGCATCTAAGGCCATGTAAGTTACATTGGCTAAATGAGAAAGGAGCACTCACGATTAGAAATTATTCCAATGAGATTCTTTGTGATGTGCTACCCATGTGTGCATCACACATGTTACTTGGCCGACCATGATTCTTCTAAATTTGAAACTGTTTATTCATTGTAGTAGGAGTGCTAACATGCAAGGGTCCACTATGGTGCACCTACTACGGTTCCTTACCTTTATCATTTTTCTTAAACATAGGGGCTGAAGGTCCCATTATAACTTTAGCTTGCTTTTTCAACAATTCAGGTGAATAGATTGAGTCATTGCTATTCTCGATACTATGATCATCTTCCCCTTTGTTTTGATTTACATAGATATTATTATGAAGGAGATTAAGGATCTCTTCATGTTTTTTGCTTAATTCATGGTTTTCTTTAGCCAAGTTAAGGCAAAGTTGCTCTAACTTAACCAAACGTTGTTTGTTAGTGTACTTACTTCCCCCTTTAAGGTGATAGGATGAAGTACAAACACTTATACTTCTAATTAATCTTGTCCTAGCCATGTGGATGGGTAAGAAAAAACATATGGCACCAAATGTTGTTAGGTGATTTTGGATTAAGATTTTAATCCTACAAAGAAAGAGAAGGCTACAAGGTACCGAAGCTAGTCCAGTGCGGCTATGTTAGCAAATGTATGTTGGAAGAGACTGAGTGAGTGATAGTGAATTATCATATATCTCTTACCATGTTTATTCTTTATATTTATAGGTAAATATTGAGTATCTTAAACAAAGTTAATGGCATGATTATCGAGATACGTAAAGACCTCTCAATCAAGTACATTCCTAGATTGTAGGAATAAAGGGCAGTACAGGTAGTACTATATTCCGTATGTTATTGTGTTTTTTAAAGTAAAAGGATTTCAATAAAACATTTATTTAATGTCCAAAGTTATATTAACATTAATATATCATGTAAATTATTTTATAAGGCTAAAAATATGTAGAAGTTATAGGAAATCATTTTAAACACAAATACGCAGACCTAAAATAAGCCAACTTTTAGAGTTAACTTCGAACCTAGTTTCTAAGTATTAAGTTATTTCACATTTTCATCTACCTGACCTATGTAAAACATTTTGTAAATCACCAACTCACCTGACTTTAGCATCCACTACCCTGTTTCCATACTTCATCAATCTAACTTAGTATTTCATAACTTAACTACAATTATATTATAGCACTTGTGAGTCAAATTGCTTAATTAAACTTCCATTTTAAGCAATTCCAGCACATTACTTCAACCAAGGTTGAAAGCATTGAAAATTCAACTTTTGAATTTCACAAAACTCCTTTCTTAAAATCAAAGTAGACCCTTAGTAGTAATTGTACAAAAATTTTGAAATCAAAACAACATAATTTTAGCTTTTGAAAAATTGATTGAAATTTTGTTTTTAAGCATGATTTCTTAAGAAACCCATATTTTTTTATCTGAATTTCAAAAATTTAATTTCATTTTTGGATTTTACATGAAAAATTACCAAGGCAAACCAATGGTCATAATTTTTAGAGTCCATTTACTATTTTTAGAATTTTAGAGAAATATTGGACAAAACCGAGCACTTATTATCCCACTACTTTCTAGCCACCATGAGGGATGGTGGGCATATCGACCACACGAGATGCCGCCTCCTCTATCACCGAGTGGTCCAAGTTTGTTTCCAAAATATGCTTAAACTCTTAAACTTGATAAAACCCTAAAATTGCACTATTTTTTTTTTTAATTTTTGTAAAATTTCTTTCTCCCACTTTCAATGCTCTCCTAAATTCTCCACCCCCCCATAACCCACATCAGATCATGTTACTTTCTAGTTCAAGGTAAAACACTTATGAAATCCATAGTTACATGTTCATATTTCCACTCTAATATAGGTAAAGGTCTCTAGAGCCTACTAGGTTATTGGAATTTAGCTTTCACTTTCTAACAAGTTACACATTGTGATATATATTGTGCCACATCTCATCCACTAAAACTTTTGTTTTAAGCCCTTATACATCTTATTATTCTTAGGATGAAGGGAATGCTTCACTTTATGAGCTTCCTCTAAGACCATCCTTGTAACTTCTAAGTCTCTTGAAATATATATTCTTTCTTTAAATCTCAATATTTCCTAGGCATCTACTTCAAAATTTGGATGTTTCTCAAGATTGCCCCAAATCTTCTACAATTCTTCATCAGTCTTGTGATCTTCCTTCATGTAATTTAGGATCGCGAGTTGTACTTCCAATCTAGTTAACATAGACTCGCTTCCTTTAATTATAACTTCTAAGCTCAAATTCTTTATCTCCTCAATCAACTCTTGCTTATTAGTAAGTAAGGTTCTTCCTACTTAAGACACCACAACTACATTCACCTTTCCAAAGTGATAATGAATTGACAAGCCGTAGTATTTCAACAATTCTAACCATCATCTTTGCCTTATGTTCAACTCCTTCTATGCAAAAATATATTTGAGGCTCTTGTGATCATTGTATTATTTACACCTCTCACCATATAAATAATGTCTCTAGATGTTTAAAGTAAATATTATAGTTGACAATTCCAAATTATGAGTCGAATAATTCCACTCATGAGGCTTAAGCTACCTTGAAGCATAGGGCATCACTTTGTCATTTTGCATCAGCACACATCCTAACCTATTCCTTAAGGCATCATAATAAATTGTATACTCTCAACTGTCACTAGGAAGAGTTAACACTAGAGTAGTAACTAGTCTTCTCTTAAGCTCTTGAAAACTCTTCTTACGTTGGTCACTCCATTCAAACTTAACACCTTTTCAAGTTAGCTAGGTCAATGGCATCTTAATCTAAAAAAAAAAAAATCTTTTATGAATCTCAAATAATAACTAGCCATACCTAAGAAACTTCTAACTTCAGTTATAGCAGTCAGTCTTGACCACTATATTACTGCCCTCACCTTTGTAAGGTCAACAAATATTCCAACTCCCAACACTATGTGACCTAAAAATCTCACTTGCTCCAACCAAAACCCAAAATTCTTTTATTTTACATACAATTGGCTGTCCTTAAGTGTCTAAAGCAGGATCCTAAGAAGTTTAGTAGGCTTTAATCTCCTTGTCTCTTGAATGTACTAAGATAACATCTATAAATATAACCACAAACTCATCAAGATATTTCCTAAACACTTGATTCCTCATATCCATTAAAGCAACTAGAGCATTCATCAAACCAAATGGCATCACTAAAAAATCATAGTGGCCATATCTCATTCTAAAAGCTATTTTGGGTATATCCTCCTAGTTAACTTCAATTGATTATATCCTGATTGTAAATCAATCTTTGAAAACACCATAGCTCCCTTCAACTAATCAAATAGATCATCAATTCGAGGAAGCGGATACTTGTTTTTAATTATCACTTTATTCAATTCTTGATAATATATGCATAATCTCAAACTTTCAACCTTCTTCTTAACAAAAAGCACAAGTACTCCCTATGGCAACATACTTAGTCTAATAAATCCTTTATCTAATAATTTTTGTATTTGCTTCTTGAGTTCTACCAATCCAATTGGTGCCATACCATAAGAGGTCATAAAAATAAGCGTAGTACCTAGTATAAGATCTATTGTGAACTCAATTCCCCTATCAGGTGGCAAACTAGACAAATCTTTAGGAAAGACTTCGAGATACTCACATACTACAGGGATATCTTCCAATTTAATTTCCTTGGTTTAGGTATCTAATATTGAGGCTAAAAACCTTTCACTGCCACTTTTTAACAACTTCTATGCCTTGCTTGCTAAAATTATACAGGGAATTGCTTTACTCGAACCTCCTTTAAAATGAAATTCTTTTCCATCAAGTCTCCTAAACACTACCATCTTTCCTTCATAGTCCATGTTTACTCAACACTACATCAAAACCTTTCATGTATAAGAAAACTAATTCAATAGGCATTTCATGGTCCTCTATACACACATTTCCACCTTTCAACTACCATTGTACTATTTGCTCTCCTCTTGAAGGAGTTATGACTACTAGTCTAAGGAAACCTTAGATTATTAGTGATTTTACCCTATAATATCCAATTATCTAACTTTACAATTAGGATTATAATTGAATAGACAATTAAACAAAGAACAAAAATGCTTAAATAAGAACAAATAAAATAAAACAACGAAATTAATTAAAATAACGAAAAAAACTAAAAATACTCAAATATTTAAAATGAAAGAATTAATTAAATAAAGGGGAATGGATAATCCTTAATAAATCTTATGTCATCTATTACCTAGTTCTACGTAACTTTTCAATCTCAATAGCAAATTTAGACCAAGAGATTCCTAATACGAACTAACCAAACTTGCTTCTCTAATTAATTCCTAGCTCAAAGTATACCTTACCCAAATCACTTCTATAATAACATTTCTCAAGATTGCACTAAGATCTTGAATCCCTCTATTAAGTTACCCTAATATGAAGAAACCAAAAAGCGAAACCTCATTCAAATTAATTACTTCTATTTGTATCAATCAATTATATGAAGAGATCTCGAAAACTTTATAGCAAACTTCCTCATTAATTCAATCACCAGTAAAGTTGAACTAAAGAACACTACAATCTAATAAAATTAGATCGCAAAACACAATATCATATATCAAATAGAGAAAACATCAATAGTGACATAAGAAACTAAGGTCCAACAATGATTTACTAAGAATGACTAAAATCATGACATAGTAAGTAAAAGAAGGAAAAGAAAAAAAAAAGACAAAAACCTTTATGCAAATTTCCCTTAAAAGCTCTTCTCAGTTGAGCTCTCTTTGCAACATAAAACTAAACACCTATTTATAGAGACGAGACTTACATTTACAAAGAAAACTTGCTAAAATTAGAAGATTTACAATCCATGGCATCACCATGCCTTAAGATCATGGTTGTGATCACTAGGCGTAATCTTATACTTTACATGCAATTTCATCTAATTCAACGGAAATTCTTAATGATAGGTGCACGACCATGAGTACAGTAGTGGTAGTTGTATGTGGTCCTCTCTAGACTTCAATTCTTGCTTGAATTTCTTTACTACAATTACCCAGTCAATGCACTTCCTCAATCAAAGCTCCAAAACTTTATAAAAATCTCTAAAAATTAATTAAAAGCTTTCAAAGCTCCTACAAATGAAATATTAACTAATTAACCTCCAAATCATTATAAAACTAGCATAATCAATAGATAAAATCAAGCAAAACTATCTTAAAATGCATATGATAAATAAGTGTTATCAAATTTCCTCACACTTAAGCTTTTGCTTATCCTTAAGCTAAACATCAAAACTATTATGTTTTAAGGAAAAAATCATCAATTTTTCTTATAACTTAGAAAATTACACTCTCAAATTGAAGAGCTTTGCAATTTCCTTCAAAATCACCCTTGCTTCATTTATTTTATAATGCCCTCAAACTACTTGGATAATAATTCTTGTAGAATTACTAAATTTCAACAATCAATCCAAATAGTCTAGAGTTGGACTTATCACTTAAACAAATACCAAGCTAGAGATCAAAACAAATATTAACAAATTAAGAAAGAGTTATAAGAATTTCACCACTCTAACTTAAGAGGAGAGAAATTTTCCTTAAGCTAATTTTATTACGAAAACTTATACTGGGCACATATTGCATCGACTCATCCTCTAATTGTTTCCTTACTTCTTTCAATTTTCATTAGAAGGTTTTTTTAATTCAATTCTATTCTAATACTGAAACTCATTAGTATTAGGAAAGAACCTCACTCTTTTGATGGACTAAAGCCAATGCTTACTAATTTAGCCCTTATTTTTGTATTGATTGTGAGAAAGTACCTTACTATTCTAAGGGACTAAGGCAAATCCTTGACAATTTTTAATCAATTTCCTTTTACATTGGCAGTAGAAAAGAATCTTAGTCTTTTGAGGGATCAAGATTGATCCTTACCAATTTTTTTCGTTTGCATTTCTTTCCTTTCTTTTCTTATGCCTCAAATTACTTTAATTTTTCAAGAAACCTTCTAAAGACAAATGTCATTTGTTCATCCAATCTGAAATTTTTTTAGAAAAATAGAGATAAATGACTATCATCTAAAATTAAGCTTAAAAATAAAAATAACTAGTCCTTAACCTATCAATATCTATCCTAATCTTGTGTTAAAGTTTAGGATTAAGCAATAGGGAACTTTGAATCATAGGGATTTAACTACTCAAATTTAGCAAAGTGACCAAAGGTCATAAAGAAGCATGGGAAAATTAAAAGAAAATATATTTCTTGCTTATATATATATATATATATATATATATATATATAGGGATGTAAATTTCTAAAGTTAATCTTAAACAAGAAAGCTTAAGTGTATGATATTCAATCAACTTATACTCATTAACATATGTAATTCTTATTCTTTCCCCCTACACTTAAATTTTACATTATCCCCAATGTACACTATCATTGAAGCACATTGTAAATGAAATGGAAAAGGAAAGCAAAAAGAAATCGAAACTTCCTTGATTTTGTGGCATTGATCGTGAAAATGGTCATGTGTAGATCTATGAATTCCATTCAATCTATTCAAGCTCGAAGTTTCCTTTGTAACCAAAAAAATAAAAGATGAACTAACTACAAAAGAAAAAGAAGTTAACTATAAAAAAAAAAAACTAAATAATTAAATAAACTGCTAAATCAAGCATGTCATATCAATCGCTATAAAACTATCAATGGATGAGAAGTCAAACAGTTAACGGAATAGAAGCAAAGATTAATTGTTAAGGTTTATAGTCATCCAGATCAAAAAATAAGTAACTGGGTCTTTCAAAAAGAAAATGAAAAGAAAAGGAAACTCAATCTTCTTCCTCATCCTCGCAATCATCCTCTTCAGTAATCTCTTCAGTATCATCATTGGAATCTTGGGTTAGCAGTGGTGGTACTGGGACCTCATAGTGAGTTAACAATGCCTTAACAACTGTAAAAGTATGCTACACCTCCTACACAAGAGTCTTTTTCCACTTCATCAACTTTCCCAACATCCTCTTAACTTTTTTCAACACTAAAGAAGATTGGGGTTATTGAGATGAAGTGGATAGGTCGGCTCGAGGTGAGTTAGGTAATGGTGCCATAGGTAAAGTAAGGAGCTTAATAGTTGAAATAGAGTCAAAACAAATTGGGGTAGGGAGATCTATCCTCTCCATAGGCAAGAGATCATGAAAATAGAACTATATTCTTCACAAGCTACGCAATGAAAGGACCTACGAAAATATGTCCTACTCTCCCCTTTGTGGCCTGCTTTTTGAAAAAGAAGGCTACGTGAATACCTAGATTTATTTGGCATCGCTTTACTATACTATGCAAATATATGATATCCCTCTCATTGAAAACCCCTATACTATACTTTCCCCCTATAATACTCCTTCGAAGAACCTAATGAACAATCCTGAGATAACAGGATCTATGAAATTTGAAGCCTTTTATTTCCCTAGGTCATAGATAGATCTACCAAAACTCAACCTTAACCATACTTGACCTTTACTTACCCCTTTTGGTATCTTGACTAGTAAGTGCATATATTCATTGATGCATACAAAACTCTTGGGATATATTCTAAATGATACCAATATCCTATCGAAAGGCATACTCACCTTATGACCATTGCATCGAAAATACATGGTATTTTGGGGGTCCCATTCTCAATTGTATGAAACTCTAAAGTAAGAGTACTAAGGAACTCTAAGGTAAGTTCCTTGTAAGATGGTTCATCATTGTTTAGGAGCCGATCCCATCCCCTAAAATCTAAATACACCCATACCCAAAAACCATAACCAACTCAAGCTAAAATCTCCCATCCAATAACAGCATTAGTTCCAAACTCCTTCTTGGATAGCTTGGTGTATCATTTACTTTGCTATTCTTCATCAAAACTTAGCATAGGGTAGCATGAGATAAAGCTAGAACTATTTTTTCTAGCAGCATGCTTATAGCGAAGCATGATCTAAAATAAGTAAAAAAAAAAAGAGTTTAATTTGATATCATGTTTCTAAAAGATAATGATAAGAAAAATCTTACCAACCAATTCAAAAAATCAAGGATCTCTACATTGTGATGCTAATTTGTTACCACTATGGATTAATGAATCCCTAGGAACAAAAAAAGAATGACATCTTACCTTAGTTCATAATCTCTTTCAATGACAAAATGTAGCACTCTACTAGACATTTCTATGAAGAGCATGAACACGAGCATAATCTTAGCAATTCAAGTGCATTCAACAAGTTTCACATAAATAATGTGAATTCATAGCAAACAAACACTAACAATCCCTAAACAATTCAAAATATTCCCTTCTTCTTCATCACCACTACAACATTCTTCACAATCATCCTCTTCTCAACTTCACCAATCATGGATTTTTAAGAGTAATTTTGAACAAACAATGCATACACAACGTTTCTTGTCCCATAATCTTTCACTAATCACCCTTAAAATTAACAATCTCCATACATACAATCATTACATTATCTAACCAAACCCTTAAAAAATCTAATTTTTATTTAAACAAACAATAAATTGACAAGTCTAAGTGAAGAGTGAAGTTTATATACCTTTGATTTCTTGCTTTGAAAGAAAACCCTAAAAAAATCATGAAGTTTAGGTGCATGATAAAGAGAGAAAGTTAGAGGAAGTAGTCTATTAGAGAGATAGTAGGTGTTTAGAATGAGGGGAAGAAGGAATACCCAAGGTTTTTCAACTCAAGGATTGACCACAATCAACAATCATGGTCAAGGTCTATCACCGTAGTTCTCCCCTTATCGAATATTTTGCATAAGGGGTGATGATGGGTAAGGATTATAGGTACGATCCTAGCAATGATACCCATGATCTTATCAAGCTCTAATTTCAAGCTTTTGTTTCATTTTTGTCTCTAAGGGGATTGTAGGCATGCCCATGGGTGTAAACTTTAGCAGTAATCCTCTTTAGATCTTCAATCTAACTTTTGCCGATTTTTCTTATTTCTTTACCTAAAATTGTTGTGTAAAACCTCAAAAAAAAAATAGATTTTTGTTTTAAAAGATCAAATTCAATTAAAGAACTACTGAATTGGATGAGAAATAAGTTCCAAAAGATACTACATCATAAAATTTTTTACATTAACTACTAGATAAAAGAAAAGAGTTCATGTAAGGAAAGACTAACTAATCTAAAAAAAAAAAAATACTTGATCTGACTAACAAATTTGAAATAGCGATAATTAAAATAAAACAACTTAAATAAAGATAAGCTTAGGCTGCCTCCTAAAAGCATTGTTGTTTTACGGTGTTAGCTCGATGATTCAATCCTTCCTTTAATTTTTTTCCAATCTCACTGGTCATAGATTCAATTCAATACTTCTAAGCAGACTTCCTTGCTGCATCTCAATAACGTTTGTGACTAACAACCCCAATCGATTCTCCAAATTCATGAGGGATGCTTCAGTATTCATGATTACAACTTCTATAGCATGGAATCCAACATCTATGTTTTGTATAAACCTTTCAACACTTCCTCCAAAATTGGTATTACTATGAGCATTCCTATTCTACTACTACCATGTGCCTCCCCAAGAAAAAATTGGGTGATTTCTCCATCCTTGGTTATAAGTGTTGCTAAAAGGGTTGTTTAGAGTTCTATTAGCAATAAAATTAACATCTTCTATATTGGTCGGTATTTTTTCCTACACTACATCACTGATTGAATCTACTTCAAATTTTCTAGTTACCTTAACCTTAGCTCTTACATTATCCTATTGTGAATAATTCATTGTTATGCCATGTATCAACTTTTAGGCTTCATCTAGTGTCATACTACTCAAAATTCCTCCAGCTGCAACATCAATCATCTGCCATGTAGGATAACTAAGACCATTATAAAAGATTTGAATCTACATCCATAATGGTAAACCATGATATGGGCAACACCTAAGCTAATCCTTAAATCTCTCCCAAGATCGTAGAGCATCTTTCCATTGATTTAGGCATAGGATGATATGTGGTTCCTAAATTTTGTTATTCTATCAAGTGGAAAGTATTAACCAAGAAATTTTTCAACTATCTCTCTAGGTGGTGATTGATCCTCTAAGAAATGAATTAAGGCATTGGTTAGCCTTACCTCTAAGTGAAAATAAGAAAAACCTGAGTCTAACCGCATTCTCTATGACTCCATTAATTTTGAAGGTGTTGTAGAATTCCAAAAAGCCTAAGATATGATTGTTTGGATCTTTATCAGCTAACCCATTGAATTGGACAAACTGTTACCCCATCTAGATTACTATTGCTTGTACTACTAGTCTAATGATACTAGACTCAACTTCAATTGCCTTAAGCTTAGCAAATTCCATCAAGGTTTTGTTAGCATCCTCATTGTTCATTGCCACGTTTTCAATTTCTCCTTCTTCTTCTATATCTGCATCTAACTCTTCCTTAAGCCGAGGTAGTGAACCTTGATTAATTAGATCTACTATTTCACATACCCACCTATGTATGTAGCAAGAAGTCCTCTCAATTTCATGATCAAATTCAACAAGACTTATACTGCTATTCCTAGTAATACACTAAAATAATCCAAAAGTTGGAAGCAAACAAATAAAGAAAATACTTGAAGAAACTATAGGTAAGATATAGTATATTGTAAACATGTTAACATAATTGGAAAAACTAGGGTTTTACGAGTATCCTAATTAGTTCACTACGTTCATTTCTCAGCAACGGTACCAAAAACTTGATTAAGTGGTATTAGGAAAGTACAACTAGTTAAGTTACAGTATAAACATGGATTTTGAGTCCAAGTTATCAATCATATAAGGAACCATGAATATGAAGAAACCCTAAACACCTATTTATAGAGATTAAACTTAAGTTTACAAAGAAAACTTGCTAAAATTAGAAGATTTACAATTTATGGCATCACCATGCCTTAGGATCACAATCGTGATCACTAGGCATAACCTTATACTACACATGCAATTTCTTCTAATTCAATGGAAATTCTTAATGAGAGGTATATGTCCATGAACACAATCGTAGTGGCTATATGTGGTCCTCTCTAAACTTTAATTCTTGCCTAAATTTCTTCACTTCAATTGCCTAGTCGATGTACTTCTTTAATCAAGGCTCTAAAACTTCATAAAAATCTCTAAAAATTCATTGAAAGCTTCCAAAATTCCAACAAATTAAATATTAACTAATTAAACTCTAAATCACTATAAAACTAACATAATTAATAGACAAAATCATGCAAAACTACCTTAAAATGCATATGCTAAATGAGTGTCATCGCATACTCTAAGGTTTTAATTGAAAAGTCATTTCTTTCAATATGCTCTTTTGATACATAAGAATGATGGGCTTCTATATCAATTAAGGTATAGGCATAACTATTCCTTATACGTACTAGCCTTAACAATTACTTATAACTACATTAGCTTGAGCTTAATCTTATCTAGCCTATTGCTTAGTACATAAACCTCTAGGGTTTGGGTTTTGACAATTTCTAACCAAATGTCTTGCCTCTTCACACCTAAAGCACTTTCCTCATAACTCTAAACAATCCATAGCTCAATGCCTAACATTACACTTCCAGTATGGTAACACAATTCCACCTTCTCTTCAATTCTTATTCAAAGGTTACTTTCCTTGTTTTCCTTTTATTTCCACATTACAACTGCTAAAGCTTCCCACAAATTTCCACTTCTAACTCTTTCTTTACTTAACTTCCTCCCGTAGAGCACAAGCTTATTCAATCAACCAAGCTTTGTTTACCAAATCAACATATCTTACAATTCTACCCCTTTTAATTCCACTTCAAAATATAGATCAAGTCTAGCCTTAAATCTCCCAACCTTAGCTAACTCATTATTTTGAACAGCTTATAGAGCAAACTTCAACAATCTATTAAACACTCATTCATATTCCTCAATAGACTTATCATACTATTTTAATTTATAATATTCTTCACACATTTGCTCTCTTACATATTCAAGAAAATATTGTTCTAGAAGGGCATCTCTAAATGCTTTCCATTCAACAGGTTGTGCTAAGAATTGCTTCTTACCCTTTGACCAATTATTTGTACGTCCATCCTATAAAATAGTTATGATTCCTACCTTTCTATTCTCTTCAACTTCATGGACTTTAAATGTTTTTTCTAAGGAATCAATCCACTTTTTAGCATCTAAAGGATCAATACTCTTACCGTCAAATGACTTTGCTATCCATTGTATACAAGCCAACTTATCTCCTCCTCCAACTCCAGCCAAGGTTACTATAAACTATTGCATCAAATCCATCGTTGGCTAAGGTTAGGCCAGATATAGTTGTGGTTGTGGTTGAGGCTCTACCTTTTGCTCCTAAGGTACACAACTTGCTTATGGTCTTCCACGTCCTCTTTGTATCATTTTCTGCACAAACACAGTATTATAACTATCTCAAATAGTCATAACACCTTATCACCTCTATCCCACACATCTCACAAATCTAAATGCTTATGGTCCCTAACTTATGTTTTAATACCACCTAAGGGATGTCACGTCCCAATATAACAAAGGATGCTACATGATAGAAGAACACCTACTTAACTTACATACAACTTAAACATTCTAACATTCATTACATAATTGGTGCTTCCATCAAAGTTCAACTTCAAACATTAAAGCTATAAATATGTACAACTATTTCATATTCAAAAGTTGTTGACTCTTCTAGTATACTCCAAAAACGTATCCCTCACGAAGTATATTGCCTAACTCCTACTTTAAAACATGAGAATAAAACACTCTATCCCCTTTACCTACTATAAGCTAAGTGAGAGTAGAAGAGTAAATAATAATATAAGAAAGATCATATCACAAACGTGAGAGCAAGTTCATATCACAACTTGAAAACAAGTTCATATTGCAAACATGAATGTGCAAAAATTAAATGCCATGCTTATGCAAGTGGCATACATTGACACCAATATCTTATCTTAGTCTAGCACTCATCTAGTTAGTCAACTTCAATTTGGGAATCTAGATAAGTTTCAAGGAGCCTAGCAATAACCATGGTTATGGTTATGATTATTGACTAATGCAAATCTATATGCACGAAAACCTAACTTTAATAAAACAATTTGTCTAAAGAGTACACGTCATGACCTATAAGATAGTTTAGTAGTGATAGACCACCATGTACTAGTTAAAAGTAATCAATTAGTGCTTTCTTAACCAATATTTACTTGCAAAGAGTACATGAAGTGTCAATTCTAGAACAAATGATAGAGTAATATAGATTTAATGGTACATAATAAAATCTCACATTATATTATAAAATAGATGGTATAAAACTTATGAAGTTATAAAGTCTTTTTAAAATTGGTTATTACAAACCATCACAAATAAAGTACTTAAGATGTATACTAAACATAAATTTTATAATCTTTCCACACACCCCCATAGCCCACTTCTATCTTCTTATAGCTCATCAAAGGCTTAGACCTTCTTAGATACTACCAATAAGGTTCCTGCAAAAAGTTAGAACTATAGGGATGTAAGCTATAACCAGCTTAATGAGAAACCTACTCGTACCACCTTTTAAGCATAATAATCAAGTTTTCATGCATATGATATTAAGTCAATCAATTAAGCATATGAGGCAATACATGCGGCCAACTAATATCCAGTGTGCAATCTAAAGTTTATTTCCTCCCTTGACCTTAGGTTAGAGATTAGTAGTTCCATCAATGCTCTGGTGTCTAAATTTAGTGAATAAAGTCTCTTAGCATAATATCCTTTCCACCACAACAAATAGCTGTAGAATTACAATTCTTAGCTAAACACATATCCATGTCATCATAGTGATCAAGAGATAATACCCCTTAATCAATCCTAGGAGAACCGAATGAGTAACATTCCTCTTGACCCCACAAGAGAACTAATCCCTTAATCACCTAGGAGAATCGAATGACATATATTCATCCAAGCACCAGTACAACCCTAGGAAGACTAATCTTTCGGTTAGCTGAAGGAATCAAATAAAATATTCACTAAGGCCTAAGTATGAGTCACAAGAGAAGGATCTCTTGATTGATCCTAAGAAGGCATAAATGAATTATAATTAAGAAATGAATGCCTTTCCTAACCACTAAATGAGCAAGGATTGATTAGATCCCTAATCAACCTCCACATGCATGCAACCCAACACAAAACAATGGACACGACCCCATCCAATACATGACCATCCTCAAAGTCACTTAGTTTGTAAAAGACAGGGAAGATTCTCACCTTACCATCCTCTATCTAACAATGGCAACAAAAAGTAAGTTTATGCAATATGCTATGCATGACCATTTGATACTTATGTTGTGATATACTTAGGGTTAATTTATGAGCGATTAACTTATCGAGCTTGATTTTTCCTCGGTTTTTTAAATTGATCTTCTTTAAACTAATCAATATTAAAATCTACCCATTTAATACCAACCCTGACTAAGGTTTAAAGAAAACATGTTCTTTTATTTTTTGAAAACATTTTAAAGTCGTACCTAGACCGGAGTTAGGAAAATGAGTTAAATTATAACCAATTGAGTGAGTCAATTAGAAATTAACTATAGGTCTTTTAAATAAAACCAATTTTATAAACAGTTTTAAAACTGAAGATCTAAATCTGAGGGCTATCATATTAAACCCTAAACTGGTACCACTTTTTAACTTTTCGAATTTAATTTCACTTTTCAATAATACCTTTTTTAGATTTCAATTTCTAAACAACAAATCATATCACATGCAACTAAGTTAATTAAATTGATTATTTACAAAAGATGTAAAAAGAAAATTTTTCATATTTTAAGTCGCTTTATGATTACTACGAGTGCCTATATACATGTTATTCGGGGATTAGACATACGTAGTTCTTTTTTTATAAAATTTTAGCTAGTTGGTTGATTTTAATTTTTGAAAAAAATTGGGTTCATGTTTTTACTCATTTCAATTTACTTAAGGAAGATTTTTTTTTACTAAAGGGTCCTAATTGGGGTTTTATTTCTTAGAAACTCTAAAGTAATTCTAATTTGGAAAACAGGTTGGTTTATTTTTTATTTATTTGGAAAAAGAACCTTTCTAAGTGTTCAAATAACTCTATTATTTTTTTTATTTTTATTTTTTTCTTATTTTGGCTAAAGAAAACAAGTAAAATCAAACTAAGCTTTTTCCTCTTTTTTTTTTCTTCTTTCTTCTTTTACTTTTTCTCTTTTAGTTTTTTCTGATTTTTTTTTAGTTACAAATTACAATATTACTACATAAAATAAATTAAATAAAAAAAATTACAAACGCGAAACAAACAGGGTCGGACTTTGATGCAATGGGTCAAGGCAGATTGGAATGCGAGTTGAGTTTAGTTCAATTGGAGTGCCATGAGTTGGATCTAAACTTCTGGGTTGAGCTCAAAAGAAGAAGAAATAAAGGGCAGCTCTAACGTGCTAAAGGCGGATTCAAACACCAAATTGAGTAAGGAAAGTTGAATTCATGTGTTTCTCATTGATAAAATGCTATTTAGCATGAGTGCCACCACGAATGGTGGCGAATTTATGGTTTTTGGTTAATAGCGATTGGTGGTGGCTCTTCATGATCATAGCCAGGGAGTTGTTTGAGTAAGAAAGTAGTTGAGGTAGCCTTTTCTAAATGTTTTGGTTGTCATGGTGTAGATAGTTCAAACCTAGGTAGCATCATTAGTGGTGGTGTATGAGTAACAATGGGCGGCGGTCAAGGTTTGGTGAATGGTGGCTTGAGAGATTGTGGCGAATGTTGAAGCTACATAGGTTCTAGGTTTTAGGATGCCACGAACACAACCATGGCATCAATTTTGATCATCAAGTGGTGTTTCAAATGGGCCAGGTGACTTTATTGTAGTGCTAAGGGTTTGGTTACAATAGTGGCAAGCATGGGGTACTGCTATGTGTTAAGGGTTGTTGGTTGGGGTACGATTGTTGGGTCAGGAGGATGGTTAGTGTTCATGCAAGCGAGTGAAGTTATGGCTATGCGATGGGTAGTAGGTCAAGAGAGTGCAATCAACATAGGTGAAGCAGCTTCAATCATTAGAGTATGTGTGTATTGGCTAGCTTTCATGGATCAATTACTATTGAGTACGTGCTACAGTAGGGGTAGGATTGAAGAGAGAGAGATGTGGTCTATGTATGAGCTATGGTACGCATAAGAGGATCATGGGGGTTGTTATGTGACTGTATGTATTGGCTTGTATAGTAGGTATTGTTATACTATGTTCAGATCAGGCAACAATTGATTTGTACGTGAAGTGTTTAGGTAGTGAGTGAGATGTACGCCAATGGTATGGGCGCGCGATGGATTTGGGGGTTACATGTTTTCCTCTTTTTTCCATTTTTCAAATCCCGATTTAAATGAGGATATGATGAATTTGGACTTGGAATTAACCCTAATGCAAACTAAGCCATGCAATCTTTGAGATTTCACCATTAATTTGGTGAAATTTCAAAGGAAAAGGCATCAAAAAAGGTCTTAAATTGAGCTACTTAAACATGGAAAGAGGAAGAAAACCTAGGGCAAAACTAGGAAAGGGCAAGAAAGGTAAAGGAAAGTGCTGACGTGGTGCCATGTTAACTACAAAATCCAATAAGGAATTAGCATCTATCCTATCATGATACGTGGCAGTCGGCATGACATGTCAGAGGACACATATCATGTCACGTGTACACTATGTAGCTTGACACGTGGATGGCATGCTAACATGGCATGCACGTGGTGCTATGTCAGTTGCGATCCAATTACCAAATGCCATTTGTCATTACATATGGCACAATGAAATCCTAACATGTGGCAATGTATTGTGTGTATGTTTGTGAAAAAACAAAAGCAAAAGGCATGTTGATGTGGCACGTATGTGGCACCACATCGACTACAATTTAATTACTAAATGCCATGTGTCAAGACATGTAGCATAATGAGATTCTAACACGTGGCAACTCGTTGTGTGTGTGTTTGTGAAAAAACAAAAGCAAAAGGCATTCTTATGCCTTTGGTGAGGTTCGAACCTAAGGCCTCAAGTTAAACTAATGCTAAATCCAAGTGCTTATCAGTTAGGCCGTTAGCCTGTACCTTATTCATATGTACAACAAGGTCAGCTTAAGTTAGATTTAAATCTAAGCCCAAACCTAGTAGCCCTCTCCTAATTTTTATCTAAATAAAAAATTATATTCTATTAAACTATTTAAAAAGTTTGTTATTTATCATTATTTTGTAAATTTCCTAAATCATCTTTTTTTTTCTTCAATTTTTCCATTTTTTAGTGACTTTGTTCAATTTTTTCGATTTTTTTTTTTTTTACTTTTTCTATTTTCTGTATTCTTAAATTTTTTTTCTAAATTTTCTACCTTTTTTTGTATTTCCTTTTCTATATTTGTTAAATTAGGAACCCTTATCATATCCTAAAAATTTTGAAAAATAAATGGGGGCAAAAATAAAGTATCTATAGTTGCTCCTCTTTGTAGTCAAATTTAAGCAAAACTTTGCCATAAAGACAAAAGCAATACAATTTTTGCCTTAATGGTAGAATTTTTACTAAGAAGCACCACGGTTAGCTAACCATCCTAAGTTCAATCTACTAGGGATTTAGTGGAGAGAAAGGAGATGCTCTAAGAGCTAACCGAAACACAATAGAAATTGAAACAGGGTAATACCCCTATAGGCTAGCAAGAACCTTGAAAAACTTGGTTATTCAACCTTAAACGGAAGGTTGAAAATTGGTAATGCCCCGCTACGCTAATTGACCTAAGTGAGTGGGTAAAGCACTTCTAAAGCTAGCTAAGGCCTTAAAAAGATGTTAAAAACTTGGTGTGCCCCTATGAGCAAACTAACCAAGATAAAATGGGCAAAGCGCTCCTTGGACTAGCTAAGACCCTAAATTGAATGGGGTAGGTACACACTCCTTGAGATGGCTAAAACCATAAATTAAATGAGATGGGTAAGCACTCCTTGAGTTGGCTAAGATCCAAAATTGAAATCTATTTGGGATACCTAGTTATGCTACTTCGAGCTAACTAACCTAGGTAGGAGTATCTCTAGGTGACTAGCAACCTTAAATTGAAATCAATTTGGGATACCTAATTATACTATTTCAAGCTAACTAACCTAGGCAAGAGCATCTCTAGGAGACTAACAACCTTAAATGGAATCGATTTGAGAAAACCTAATCATGCTCTTCTAAGCTCACTAACTTAGGTAGGAGTATCTCTAGGAGACTAACAACCCTAAATGGAATTGACTTGAGAAAACCAATCGTGATCTTCTAAGCTCACTAACCTAAGCGGGAGCATCTCGAGGGAATTAGCAACCTTAAATTGGAATCGATTTGGAATACCTAGTTGTGCTCTTGTGAGGTTACTAACTTAGGTAAGAGTATCTCTAAGAGACTAGCAACCCTAAGCTTGAATCAATTTGGAATACCTAGTCGTGCTCTTCTAAACTTACTAACCTGAATAGGAGTGTCTCTTAGCAACCATAAATTAGAAATCAATTTGGAAAAACTTGGCCGTGCTCTTCTATGCTCACTAACCTAGGCAAGAGCATCTTTAAGGGACTAACAAACCTAAATGGAATCAATTTGAGAAAACCTAGTCGTACTCTTTTAAGCTCATTAACCTAAGCAGGAGCACCTCTAAGGAACTAGCAAGCCTACATTGTTTTAGAAGAAGTATGTTAGGGGCTTACTACAACAAATTTGTGAAGAGAAGTACCCTATGGGCTCACTAAAAGGAATTGACAAAGAAAAGCGCCCTATTGGCTTACTCAGGGGAATTTATGAAGAGAAGTGCCGTATGGGCTCACTATGATAAATTGATGAAGAGAAGTGCCTTATAGGCTCACTATGAAAAATTGATGAAGAGAAGTACCCTATAGGCTTGTTAAAAGAATATTGGTGAGGGAAGCACCCCATGGGTACGCTAAAAGAAATTGGCGAAGAGAAGCGCTCTATAGGCTCGCTAAAGAATATTAGTAAAGAAAAGCACCTAATAGGCTTGCTAAAAGGAATTGGTGAAGAGAAGTGCTCCATAAGCTTGTTAAGTCAAATTGGTAAAGGGAAGCACCTTATGAGATCGCTACAACAAATTAGCGAAGAGAAGCACGTTATAGGCTTATTAAAAGAACATTGGTAAGGGAAGCGACCTATGGGGTTGCTACAAGAAATCGGTAAAGAGAAGCACCTAGTGGGCTGACTATAAGAAATCAATGAAGAGAAGTGCCCTATGGGCTCGCTAAAAGGAAATAACAAAGAGAAGCACCCTGTGGGATCGCTACAGCAAATCGGTGAAGAAAAGCGCCTAGTAGGCTAACTAAAAGGAATTAACAAAGAGAAGCGCCCTACAGGCTTGCTACAACAAATTGGTGAAGAAAAGCATCCATTGGGCTTACTGAAAGGAATTGATGATGAGAAGCACCCTATAGGCTTGCTACAGCAAATTGGTGAAGAAAAGGGCTTAGTGGGCTCACTAAAAGAAATTGGTGAAGTGAAGAGCCTTATGAACTTGCTAAAAACCTAAAGGAAATTGATAAAAGAAGGGGTAACGCTTTGAAAGTTAGCTAGAACCCTAAAAAGACGGGATAATGCTCTAAAGGCTAGCTAAAACCTTAAAAAGAATAAAAGAAAGGTTAGCGCTCTAAGAGCTACCTAAAACCCTAAAAATGAAAGATAGGATAACACCCTAAGGACTAGCTAGAACTCTAAAAAGAATAAAAGAGGGGTCAATGCACTAAGAGTTGGCTAGAACTCTAAAAATGAAAGACGAGACAATACCTTAAAGGCTAGCTAGAACCTTAAAAAGAACAAAAGAGGGGTATGCACTCTGAGAGCTATCTGAACCCTAAAAATGAAAGATGGGATAACACCTTAAAGGCTAGCTAAAACCCCTAAAAAGAATAAAAGAGGGGTCAGTACTCTAAGAACTAGCTAGAACCCTAAAAATGAAAGATAGGATAGCGCCCTAAAGGTTGGCTAAAACCCTAAAAAGAATAAAAGAGGGGTTAGTGCTCTAAGAGCTAGCTAAAAACCTAAAAATGAAAGATAGTACAGCACCCTAAAGGCTAGCTGGTACCCTAAAAATGAAAGAAAGATGGGATAGCTCTCTAAGAGCTTACTCGAACCCTAAAAAGAAAGGAAAGAGGGTATAGTGCTATAAAAGCTAGCTAAATCCCTAAAAATGAAAAACAGGACAACGTTGTAAAGGCTAGCTGGATCCCTAAAAAAGAACTAAAAGAGAGGATAGCACTCTAAGAGCTAACTAGAACCTTAAAAATAAAAAATAAAAAAAGCAGGGATAGCGCTCTAAAAGCTGGCTAGAACCCTAAAAAGAATAAAAGATAGAAGGGGTAGCTCTCTAAAAGCTAGCTTAAACCTTAATGAAAATTGACAAAGGATTGAAAAAGTAAAGTAAGGAAAGTAACCAAATTTTCAAAAAAGGACTTTCTAGATTGAAAAATATTTACAGACAAAGAATTTGGTGGAAATTATCTAAAAATAGGCATTAGGGGTTAAATCCCTTAATGACTTAAATTAATATGATCAATTTAAAATTTATGACCATATTGAAAAAGAAACAGATGACCTGAATTGAATGTTTAGCTAATCAAGCCAACATGGATTTGAAAATGGATAAAAAAACTTGTGATAAGTCTTTACTTTCTCTCTCTTCTTTTTTTTCCTTTTTCTAAAAGTTTGCCAATGGGTATAAATTCTTATTTAAGAAACAAGTGTTATAACAACCCCTCTCTTTAGTAATCATGTAAGGCTTCTCAAAGCTCCTAACCTTAGGGCTTTTCTCATGAGGCTTTGTGATTTTAAATATTCTTTTCTTAAGAAAAAGGTAACTCATGATTAGTCTAGTCAAAGAGGACTTCTTAACTAACTCTCTATCTAGATTTTGCTCTTGACTACAATTCCAAAAATTATAGCTCATCTTGTAAGTGATACGCTTTGATTAATCTATTAGGTCTTTTTTAGTTCATCATTATGAATTTAGACTTTAGGTCAAAGGGTATCAAAAGGACTAATGAGAAGGCCTTATAAAGAAATACTTCTATTTAACCCAAGTGTACAAGTCAAGAACTTTTAGGAAAAAATAAGAAGTATGCTTACCCTAGTTTCAAAAATAATTTTTATTAAAGATAAATTATCTTTTAACATCAAAAGACCTTTATTAAGTAAGGGTGATATTATGGGTGAGAGGCCTTGTATGATTCAGCATGGATAAGAAAGACTTCAAAGTAGATATAGAGATTTTAGGTTTCCAGACTTAGACTATGATTTAGGGCCTTGCATCTTTAAGGCTATTTAGGCCTTGATTCCCAACTTTTTGATTCAATTTTGCTACCCCTACTATGATGTAATATATCTCTTAAGGCTTTTGTCTTATACTTGGGCCCAATTTTCTAACCTCTTTTCTCTTTCTTTTCTTATCATTATTTTTTTTTTTTTTCTGTCTCTCTTTTTAATTACTTTGCTCCATTATCTCTTATTATCCTCTCTTTTCTTTTGGCCCTAAGAGTGATTGTCTCCATTGCCGAGTTTTTGCCTTTTAAGCAATTCAAGGCCCTAAATCCATAGATTTCTAATGTATGGGCTTAGGTGAGGTATTTATAACCTTAAGCTATTTGAAAAGGAATTAGCTCTTATTTAGTTCAAAGAAAAATAATTTATTAGAAACAAAAGTCATTTTAGAATCAACGTTACTTAAGCAAGCATAAACCAATTTTATCCTTATCTCCTAATTATTGACCCTAACCTCCGAATTGCCCCATCTTGGGGTAATTCTTGATAGGGTTTAAATTTAAAAATTTTCTAAATTGGTCCAACAAGGTTAACAAGAGATAATCATGTTTAGGATTTATAAATGAATGCATAACTTTATTTTATTCAACATATCACATTCAAAGTAGACCTCCTTTACAAAATGAGTCCAAAATATCCTCGCCATTATGTTGCTTAATTCTCAATGTATTTAAGGATAGTGCATAGGATATAGTTTATCTCTTTTCATTTTAATTCTTTTTTTAAAAGTGAGTTACCAATTTCTTAAGAAAGAGTTTATTATTTATTTACCTTGAGGTGGAGATTGACTTTCCCATATACCCCAGTTTTGATACTTTTTCACTTGGACTCAATTTGAAACTTAGGTTCTGTTTTGAATTTGTTTATGATTAGGCTTGGTTATCTAAATGGACTAGGGGTTTCAGCTTAGCTTGGTCACCTTGATGGACCAAGGATTGTGTTTAGGTCAATTGCCTTGATAGGCTTAGTAGCCGACAGTTTATATTTAGATTTGTTACCTAAATGGGTTGAAGGTTAATGTTTAGATTGAATAGGCCAAGGGGCTAGTGTTTAGGTTAGTTTTCTTAATAGGCCAAAGATTATGTTTGGGGCTAGCTATCTTGATGAGCCATGGTCTGCTTTAACAAGCCAAGCGTTTAGATTAGCAACTTAAGTGGGCCAAAGGATTAGGCTTGGGTTAGCTCCTTTATGTTTAGGTTGAGCCTATAAGGATTTGATAACCGTCAATAAATTTTCTTTTATTCTCATTTTTTTTTTTGTGAGAGAGAAAAATAAATTTTTATTTTATAAAAACCGAGAAAATACACAAGTCGATTATTTACATTTCCCTAAGGGAGAGGGGAGATTAGTCAGATAAGTCTTATTGAAGCATTTATTTACAAAGAAGGATAAAGAAGAATGTTAAACTAAAATAGAACCTTTTATTATTTTGAAGAACTAGAGTATAGAAAACAAAGGAAGAAGGCCTAACACTTATTCTCAAAAATTGACATTTATTCTAGGCTCTCTAAACATGAAATGGAAAAACCTTAAACTAAGTCTCATAGACGAGCCTTAAGGTCTTCCAACATTTCATAGGTTTCCCCAATAACCTATCATAAAAGGGCCCTTAAGGCCCAATTATGAGTTTCGAAGCATTCAAGCTTCTCCTTTAGATAGACAATTTCATCCTTTAGCAGCTGCTCACGAATCCTAGAGAGGTCTTGTAACCTATCATTCCCCTGATTGTTTACTTGGTTATTTGCCATTCTAGGTCTACACATTTTATGGACAAGAGTCAGTTATCAATGCAACAAAAGAAAGTACAAGGAAATATGTAAATATTAAGATCGTTTAGGTTAATACATTACTCCTTAAGTTGCAATCTTACTGTTATTTTCAAAAATTGATTGCAGTAAAACTCTTGAATAATTAGTAGGGTTGCAATTCTTAAGAGTAGTGTATTAACTCAAGCTTAAAAGGGAGTATATATAACTAAAGTAGGTTCTAAAAGGTTATTAAGCTTTGTAACCTCACATGTTTTTAGAAAATACTTTCATTAGTCACATCAAGCTTAAGTGGGGTAACCTAATCAACCCTAATCAATGGCTACACCATTACACCTGGAGCCTACACAATGCTTACCCCCCTCCCCCTACCCACCCCTATGATCCAAAGATGGCTTAGGTTTGATATCATCTACCTTGCATTTTTGATACAACAAATGACCTCCCATGGTCTCCATAACAAAAGCAAATTCTATATTGAAAAAAATAATCTTCAATTGTAACTTCAACTTAGTCTCCATAGCAAAAGCAAATTCTTCTCAATGATCCAAGCAATTCTCTAGAAGAATTCTTCAGGAACTAACCAAAGACTATTCTACGACTCTCTAAGTCTAAGGAAAGTGTGTTCAAAAGTCTCTCAAACGATGAAACATAAGCTATTTATAAGAAAAATTAGGGTTAACTAGCGTAAAGCTTCTTTTTCATGAAGGCCGGCCATGAAGACTGGCAGTGTAGACATCAAAGGCCACCAATGTAAGTTGTAGGCTAACTACCTTCATTTCTAACTTGCACATATTGATTCAGACTTCGTTCCTTTGCTTAAAATTCCTTTAAATCGTCCATAATTCCACTCTTGAATCCTCTAATTCTTGAAATGTCTAAATCCAAATGAAAATAATTAAGTACCATTTCTTAATGATTTTTATAAAATCAATAATAATTCTATCATAATTGCACTTTAAAACATGAAAAATATGCCTTTATCAGGCAAGCACTACTCCTTGGTGCCTAACTCACCTCGAACATCTCAATGAACCACTTGAGAGAGCCTTCGGCTTTGGAGCGTGTAATCGATCCTTAATCCCTATCATCCCCTCCAAGTTGTTTGAAATTTGGGATCAAATATGGTTTAGGTCCAGGTTGCTTGTCTTCGGGAGTGTAAGGTTAGAGGTCGGCAACGTTGAAAGAGTCTAAGACTCTATATCCTTCGAGTAATTCTATCCTATAGGCATTAGGATTGATCTTTTCAAGTACTTTGAAAGGTCTGTTGGCTTTAGGAGATAACTTGCCCTTAATCAAGTTTAGGAATCATTCCTTGCTGAGGTGTATCCAGACCAAGTCACCTGGTTGAAATTCTCTCTTCCTCTATCCTTAACTTCACTTCTCAAGCTTAATGTTAGCTTGACCCAATTACTCTACAACCTTCTGGTACATGGCTTTGATGGCCTCAACTCTTTCAATTGCTGGCCAGTCATCATTAAGCATCAGTTGGGGTACTTAGTCCAGTGGCAGTTTAGGGTTGAACTTGTAAGCGACCTCAAACAAAGACATGCTTTTTACATTGTAGGCGGTTTTGTTGTAGGAAAACTCGATTATTGGTAAGCACAAATCCCAATCGACCATATTTCATCCAGCAACAACTCGTAGTAAAGTTCCTACGATTCTATTAACAACTTTGATTTGTCCATCGGTCTATGGGTGGCAAGACATACTATACAGCAGCTTGGTTCCCATTCACCTCTACAACATCCTCTAAAATGCCTCATGAACTTGGGTTATTAGTATGAAACAATGGCTTGAGGAATTCTATATAGCTTGATTCCTTCTTGTAAGAAAAGAAAAGGGGTAGCCGAAGCGTCATTGCTTTTGGAACAGGGTACAAAATGTGCCATCTTACTAAATCGATCTATAACCACCATGATGGAGTCCTTCCCTCGGGATGTCTTTGATAATCCTAACATGCAATCCATACTCAACTCGAACCATGGTTGGATCAGGATCGGTAAGTGTTGGTAGTATCCTTGCTCAGCTCAGCTTGACTCTTCGCTTTTCGGCAAGTCACACACTTTTCAAGCATGGACTGGACATCTTTCTTCATCCTTGGCCAAAAGAATCTGGAGGATAATACCTCATAAGTTTGGCATTGGCTAAAGTGTCCTGTCAATCCCTCTCCATGCGCCTTGCGTACTAGTAGTTCTCACATGGAATAGGTCGGGATACATAGCCTTCTCTTCCTAAATAAGTATCTATCCTCCTTATGATAGTCATCCAATGCCTATCCTTCTTCACAATAAGCATAGATAGGACCAAAGCGTAGGTGCTCAACATATAAATTCTTGATGGTTGAAAAACCAAGTAGCCTCATTTGTAGCTCGATCAAGAGGATATATCGTCTCGATAGGGCATCGGCCACTACATTGTTCTTTCCGTTCTTATATTTTATGACATAAGAAAAACCCTCCATGAACTCAACCCACTTAGCTTGTCTCCAAGACAACTTCGGTTGGCTCTTTAGATATCTTAAGGATTCCTGATCGGTGTAGATAACAAATTCCTTGGGTAGTAAATATTGTTGCCCTACCGTTAGGGCTCAGATTAAGGAGTAGAACCCCTTGTTGTAGACGAAATAGTTGACTGTAGCTCCTCGAAGTTTCTCGCTAAAGTAAGCAATAGGTCAGCCTTCTTGTATTAGTACAGCACCTATGCCTAGTCTAGACACATCATACTCTACTTCAAATACCTTATCGAAGCTTGGCAAAGCTAAGATAAAAGTTGTAGTTAGCTTCTCCTTCACATCCTCAAAACTCCTCCTCTCATTCTCATACCATCTGAATTCAACATTCTTCTTTAAGAGTTCGGTGAGTAAGGCCAAAATCATACTGAAATTCTTTATGAATTGATGATAGAATGATGCCAGGCCATGGAAACTTCTCACATCGGCAGAACAGGTTGGCTCGGGCCATTCTATGATCACTCTTATCTTCTCTTCATCAACTTAGATGCCACCTCCACTCACAACAAAACCCAAGAAGATCACCTCAAAATGGCAAAAGTTATACTTCTTCAGATTGGCATAGAGCTATTCAGCTCAGAGTTTTATAAGCACTTGTCGAAGATGCTTTCGGTAAGTCTCTAAGTTGGGACTGTACACTAGAATGTCATCAAAATAAACTACAACTGACCTTCCTAATAATTCTCAAAGCATATTATTCATAAGTCGCATGAATGTGTTTAGCGTATTTGACAATCCATAGCATTACAAGCCATTTACATAAGCCATATCATGTCTTGAATACGATTTTCCACTCATTGCCTTTACGCATTTGAATCTGATGGTACCCAGCTTTAAGGTCGATCTTAGAGAATGCTCTTACTTTGCTCAATTCGTCTAGCATGTCATCAAGATGGGGTATTGGATACCTGTACTTGATGGTGATTCAATTGATTACTTAACTATCCACACACATTCTCCAAGAACCATCCTTCTTTGGCACTAAGAAGGCTAGTACAATGCAGGGGCTTAGGGACTTGCGTACATACCCCTTCTTCACTAACTCATCCACTTGCCTCTACAGTTTGATAGCCTGTTCAAGATTCAGCTTGTAGGTAAGCTTGTATGGCAACGTGGCTCTTGGCTATAGGTCGATCACATGCTCAACGCCTCGATTTAAGGGCAAACCGTTCAGCAACTCTTTCAAAAATAGATCGACAAATTCATCCAATAGGGTTTTTAGTTTGGTCAGCAACTCTTCCTCCCTAGGTCTCATCTCTAGAAGCCTCCCAACAAGTAGATAGGTCGATCCCTTTAGCTCTATTTCTCTTTTCAGTTTAGCTCGAGTCAATACTAAAGCCTCTTTCCTCAAGGTTCAGCTAAGATGGGACTACATGACTTTCACCTACTCAGTAGTCATAAGAATCAATTTCAACCTTCTTCCTTCATGCTCGATAGAACATGTATTCCTCCTGCCGTCATAAATAACTACTCAATCAAACAGCCATGGTCGTCCAAGTAGAATGTGGGATACACTCATAGGCAGTACATCACAGAGCACTTCATCTCAATACTTACCAATACAGATCGATCCAAACACCTATTTGCTCACTTATAGGGCTCCCTTATCACTAAGCCAATGAAGTTTATAAGGTTTCGAGTAAGTCATGGTTAGCAATTCCCGCTGCTGGACTATAAATACAAAGGCTACATTAGTGCAGCTCCCACTATCAATAATCAGCGCGCACGGTGAATCATTCACCTTGCATCCAATATGGAAGAGATTTTCTCTCTATTCGTCTTTAAGTACAGGATTGACACTCACTATCCTTCTCAATACTAGAATGGTCAGCATGAAGTTTCTTTCCTCGCTGTGAATGACTTCCTCATTGGACAGCTCGGCCTATCTGTCCTCTTTCAACTCTTCTATAAATTCATCAATACTATCGACCTCAACGGTCAGTGCTTCGCCTTAGATCACCATCGTTCGCTTGTTCAAACACTAAGTAGCCGTATATCCAAATCCTTGGCATTTGAAACACTTAATCTCACTCATCTTCCTCCTTAAACTCTAGACTTTCTCAAACTTCCTCAAAGGTTCCTTCTCTTTGGCTCAAATGCTCAGAATGGGTCGAGTCTTGACAACCTTACTCAGTTCCATTCACACTAATCTGTTTGGAATAGTTCAACTACTTCTTGGTTGACCAACAAGGGGTTGGAATCTTCCCATTCAGTGCCTTTCTATCCTCTAAGCAGCTTAGATTACGTCATCAAGTGTTTTAACGTCAAGGGTTTCCAAGACATCTCTAATCTTATACTTCAATCTGCCAATGAATCAAGATATAGTTCAGTCTTCGGGCTCTATAACTTCACATCGAATCATTAGCATCAGTAATTCTTTAACATAAGTGTCTACATTCAATCCTCCTTGTCTTAGTTCTTGTAGTCTCTTAAAGGCATCCTACAAATAATAGCTCGACACAAACCTTCTCTACATAACTCTCTTCATATCATCCTAACTCCTAATCTGTCATTCTCCTTCCCATCTTCTGGTAACTTACAAGTTCTTCCACCATAGAGCAACATAACCATTGAACTCTAACACAGCAAGTCTAACTTTCACATTATCAAGCACTTCGTAGCATTCAAATTGATTTTTAATCTTATCTACCTAATCTAAGTAATCTTCAGCATCACTACTACCAAAGAAACTTAGAATATGCATCCTTAATCCTTCAACTATAGGGGCTCGTTCATTTCATTCCTTAGGCTCATAGTACTCCTCTACCTCATCATCTCCTTCTGCTTCCTCCTCTATCACTTCAAGTACTAACCTTCATTTAGTGTCCCTACTAACTCCTTCAACTCGAGGTGGTCAAGTTTGGGCATTAACTCGACCAAACTAACCATTGCCTTGCTGTTGCTGTTCACATTCCCTAATGGGGCTATTTCTAGTTCATTGCTTATCTTCTTGGAGAACAGTCACTAAACTAGCTAGCAAGTCAGTAAGCCTATCCAAGCGGTCACCCACTGATTGAGGTGAGAAGCTACCTTCTTTCCCTTAGCTATGTTGAGTACCCTTTTCTTGGTTTCCCAAAGTTCCTTGCACACTTGAATCCGACATTGATGTTTATTTCACAATGACAATTTCACAACAAACATACAATCAACCACACTCTATTTTGGCATATCGAAAACAAGGGAAAACAGAGTACATAACACTTCTCAACTACTAAAATTCAAAGCTAACAATAGAACCACTGTCATATGAGAGTAGTGACAAACTATTAAAAGAACATAATAGCAAAATCTAGCTTCGAACGTAACCAAGCTCTGACACCAAGATGATACAGACTCATAGATGAACACAGAAACCCAATATCATACATAATCAAAGAGATCAGTCTAAGCCGCAAGATAGCTCGAAAAGCAAATGACAATCGAAGGTGAACAAGGGGTTCTCATGCACCGACAATGAATATGACACACAACACCTTACACGAGCTCATATCATACTTCATATGATGCATAAGTATGCCCGAAGGTCACTCGCCACTTGTCCACACTCAAATGGGCTAGATAAGTGTAGTTCAAGAGTAAGCAAGAGGAGACTTAGCTCAAGAGGAGGTAAACGGTTCAATCTATTCTTTTGTATATTCTTGTGGCTGTTACATTATGTGATTATTTATAATACCCTGTTAGGGCAAGTTCTACGTTACAGATAATTACAAAAATGAATGCATATTTGCTAAATAAAAGGATTATAATTTACAAGGAAAACACGAAATCGTGCACAGCGAATGTCATTTTTTAGAAGGGACAGTCTAGTTGTTAGAAAAGACAGCACTTGCTCATTTTTACTCTGTAATTCTGACAATAGTGTGATCCGAGCAAGGGGTGGGCCTCTGTTCAAGTCTACTCAGTGATAAAAGCTCAACACCTTGACTACCGGAGCTGGACTGGGGTTGGCTCAGGGACGGCTCATAGTAAGGTCAGCTTCAAATGATTGGTTCCTAATAGTTATCAGCTTAACCTCGACTTTATAGAGATTGATGTATTCAGATTTGGCGGTTGGATTAGTGCATAACAAAGGGTTTAGTTTGGCACGTCGACTGGTCACCTCGGCAACGCTGTGGATAGCATGGAGAGTGAAGTAGCTTCGCAGATTAGACTGGGGCAAGCATTACTCCTCAGCGCCTAACTCACTATAGACAACTCGGCAAACCACTTAAGAGAGCCTTCGAGCTCAAGAGCTTGTAATTAGTCCTTGATCCCTATCAATTATTCTACAACTCTAAGAGTTTCTTTTACATTATTAAAGAAAATTTGAAAACAAGAAAGAATATCACTTTTCTTATCCTAAATCTTCTTATTCTTCTTAGCTAAAGCTTTCCTTCTTTAATTGTTGGATCTTACTACCACTTCTTTCTTCCTCCTTTGATAAGGCTTAGCTACTTCCTCAAATTCTTAAAGTCTCTTATAGGCCATCTTTAATTGTTGTTCAAAGGTATGGGATCACTGTTTGGACTCCTAGAATAAATCGTCCCACATGTTACGTTCCTCATTAATAACTTCCTCTTGGGCTTGCACCTGATCTATATAAGATCCCATTTCAAGGTTTAGATCTATTGGTGCTTGATATTGGATTTCCCCTACCTTATGAAGGCAATCATAGAAGTATTTTTTGGTGACCCTATACTTGTCTTCCTTAACCATCTATTCTCCCATATCAATGTTAGGGATGATTGTTCTAATTACCCACAATTCCTTGATTGCCCGAAGCTTAGACCTCTTTTGCAATGTTGAGAGATGATGGTCTTCATAGTTAAGGGTGATGACATCTAATGAAGGTCAATGGACTATAACCTAAACACTTCCAAACTACTTGATCATATTTTTCAAGTAATAGCCTGTGCATCACTTTGTCAAAATCAAGTTCAATTGAGAACTAAGTTGTCAAGCCTACTAATCTAATGCAATCTCCATTTTAATCCTTTAAGGCTTTGTCCACTTCAACCTTCCAAACCTTACGAATTTTAAGAAAGGATTCACTAACTCAAGTTCCAAATTTAAAGAATATATGTCTTCCAAATGAGGATCAAGAAGAAATTGAGTATATTCTTCAAGTGTAGTTGTAAACCCCTAAAATTTCCAACTTAAATCTTAAATTAGATTCAAATGTGCTAAATGACTATAAGAGTTAACAAGACTAGATAAGATGAAAACCCTAAGATAATAATCGAAAAATTAATTGTGTATGAATACACTAAACCCTAAATGCGTAAAAACACTAGAAATTGCACTTGAAGGTGATAAAAACCCTAAAACTATAACTTTAAGGATATAAAAGTGCTAATTCACTATAATTTACTCTAAAACCCTAATTGATAATATATTCTTAGTAACATGCTAAATCACATAAAATCATTAACAAATAAACAAAGATAACTTCCAACTGTTCATAAATGTATACATACTAAATTAATTTATTAGAAATTATAATATTACATTATACATAATATTAATTTTATAATTATACAAATAAGCTAGTATTATATAAGTTTAAGTATCTAGTTAATATTTATACTACATATACTCAATGTTAGTATTATAAATAGTACTTTTTATACTAGTTATATTAAGTATGATACTAAATCTTATATAGGGATATAAATGCTTAGAAAAAGGTTTTGATGATTATTTTTACTAATTATTTCATTTAATTCCATCTTTCCTTTCATTTGCTTAATTTTTCTCATAATTATCCTTAATTCCATCCTTATGTGCACTAATTACATGTAATTTAAGAAAGATGACTAAAGTCAACATGTGTCCTTTTCATCTAGAATTCTCTTCAATTTTATATGGATTTCTTTTCATTTTTCATATGATTTTTTTTCATTTCCTCCCCTTCTTGGCCGTCCACTTGTCCCATTCAAGAATCCCTTTTCCTTTTCTTTTCTACACATTTAAACACAACAAATCAACACTCATTAGGCCCTTTCTCCAAACTGTGACCCCTCTTCTTCCTTCCTTTTCTTTAACTTTCAAATTTCACTTCCATATTTTCAACAACTCATCCATAAACTACTATACTATATGCTCGCTTTCCTTCTTAAATATTACAAAAGAGGAAGAGGCATGTTTTCATGTGATCTCCTATTTTAAATAAATGAATAGTTGTTTATGTTATATTAGGTTTAGAATCTTTATATAATATGTATATATATGTTAGTACAAATAGGAATCTCCATACCCATACATATAAGTGTAAAAATACTTAGGTATACGAGTAGAAAAACATATGCCCTTATGACATATGGATACATGTGAAGTGTTTATGTATGGATTTTGGTGAAATACATAGTATAAGTGTATATATATATTGGTAAGAATAGGAAAAACCCATGTACATAGGTATGGACATCCCTATACATGAGTATTCCTTATTTACATAACCAAAAATAAGGAAAATACTAAGTGTACATACATGTAGCTTACAACTTGAACACATAGTATATAAAAATAGGAATTATATGAAGGTTTCTTAAGGGTGTATTAGGAACATACAAAAATACGTATAAAAATATGTATACCACTGTATGTATATATAGGTATGTGTACATGTACATGTACAAGTATGCTAGAAGTATACATACATATAACATATGTATAAGAAGTATAAGTATAAAAGTTTAAGGTTACTACATATATGAATTAGAACATAAATATCTAATATACTATAATATAATATAATAAATAATAATATACAATGTAAATATATTTGTAAGTATGGGCCAAAACTTATAATGGACCCATAATACATATATCAACTTATATTAACCTTATGTAAATACATGTAATAACAATAATAATGTAAAATTATAAAAATGTAAGAATATGGTAAGTAATTAAATCATAAAGTAATAAAATAAGATACTAAAGTAATAAATAGGAATATTTAAGTCATAATAATTAAGAATTATAATAATTTAAACCCATATCATAAAACGCGGGTATAAACGTCAAAAACGGACTTTGCTACACGAACGTACATTCGAAAATGATGAGAACCAACAATAAGATCATAAAAATCGAAATTAGGATGAAAATGTTACACGCTACTAAAGATCTAAGATAAACCAAAAAGAATAAGTAAGATAACTAAGTAATGAAACCCATAAACTAATAATGAAGAGAAATAAATAACTAAATATATAAAGTATCGTAATGTACAAATATAGTTACTATTGATCCCGCTAAGTATAATAAACCCTATACATGCCATACTTGGGTCATATTGGGAAACTAGACAAACTACACTAGACTTTTAGTTAACTAAGGAGTCTGATTTTTCCAAATACTTATAGGTTTTATTATCTTTTAGGCATTTCAATATCAAGTTCTAAAAACCCTAAAGGCTTAGGGAATGAGCAATAATCCAAGTGAGGGAATTCTAATGACCAGCTACTTGCTTATGCGTGTTACTTATATGATATTTTGCTCATTACTATTGCTTATATATCTAAATGACTGTTTTGCTTGTTTGCTATCATCTATGTGATCAACTTTTTAAATTGATATGTATAAATATTGGACAAAAATAACCAGTTATACTCATCGCATGTCTATGACTCAGTAAAGGCATGGATGGAGAGTGTTAGCTTTGCAAAATCTTAAGAAAAGTGTTTTTGGAAAAAGCTTTTCTAATCTTAAAAAAAAAAATTTTTCTTTTTCATGAGTTTTATAAGGGTTCATAGAGTCAAAAATAATATTTTAGCATTAAGGCAAAGCTAGTATGAGATCTCCAACTGATAGTGAGAGGACTCACTCTATTGTGCCGGTGAGGCCTTGGATAGATTTGATTGCGAGAGGACTTGCATGTTTATGCCCAAAGGGCCTTAGATAGTAGATGGCCCTAATTTGGGGTCCACCTATTTGGATTGGAAATCTTTTCTCGATTAGGTTAATAGTCAATTGTTACTTAAAGGGGTAATACCCCTAGGAAGCCTCATGCAGATAAGTTAAGGTGCCATGTGCAGGTAAGTATAGGAGATAATCGAAGTGTAGATGACATAATTCTACACCATTCATAGTTCCAAACTCCTATGGATGCGTTGCTTGCATTTATCATGCCTGAATTCATTTTGTATGTAGATAGCTTGCATATGTATAAATAATGCTTGATAACTAGCTTTAATAATAGCGGTGAAGGACGAACTCACTAAGTTGTTTTATACTCATTCCCCCTTAGTTTCTTTTGTAGGTTTACTTGTGTTGGGATTGGGATAGGGATAAGTATCGAGTGCTAAGCGCAAGGTGAAGATAAGTATGATAGTAATAGAATGAGTTAAGACATTTATAGATAATACAAAAACATCCTTTGTCAGAAATATTTGTATGTTAGAATTCAATATAATTTCATATTTCTTATAATTTTATAAAGTTGGTATATCCTTTCATATTATTTGATAGGGGATACCGATTCTTTATGATTCTAAGGAACTGTGTGATATTAGACATCTATAGTTATTTATATTTATATGTTACAATAAATTAATTACTTGAAAAAATCAATAACCTTAGTGATAAATCATTTAGAGTTTTGCAATCTCTGGCTTACAAGGCAATTTCCATATCATAGGTACATACGTGCTATGAAAATTTTAAGCAATTCTACTAAGCCCCCTTTAAGATCTTAATAGTAGTGCTAATCAATTGAGATCTCAAACGAAAAGCTACTTCTTTAAGCTCCCAAAAGTGAGTGAGGGCCCTAATATTGTTTCTCTCAATCCTAACCTTGGGAATTGCAAAATGGGCTTGATTTGGTTAAAGATAAACTCTTGCTCTCTTGGGTTGAAGTTCTAGAACCATTGATTTAGGGCAACTTTAAGATTCAAATGCTTGACAATGTGGTTTTGTTTGAAATACAAGGAGCTAGATGAACTAGCCATCTTTGGAAAATTACAAGAATGAAAAACTAATTACAATGAGATTATATTTACAAAGAAAAAACATATTTACACTTGATCTATTTTTACATTCTTTTTTCTTCTTCTTCTTTTTCTTAAACTACATAAAAATGAATAGGAAACCTTAGGTTGTCATCTATACCGACCCCCCCTCCCTCCCCCGCTTCCCCATCTTTTTCTCTTGTTTTTCATCATTTTGCTTGGTTATTTGTCGATCCCCAAATGTTGTGTATGCAAAGAGGGTAGGTTTTAAAGATCTTTAAGCTATGTGACCTCACAGACTTTTTCAGAGAAATGGTTTGTTTATCATATCGAAACTTAAGTGGGTTGCCCTAATCAATCTCAAGTAGTTATTACACCATAACCCTAGAGCTTATACAATAGACCCTCGTCTTAATGTCCTAAGACACCTTAGGTTTGACCTTATCCAACATATATTTTATGATGTGATAAACACAAACCCACCCTATCCCCCACTCCCCCTACCTTGCCCCCAAAAATATGCCCCTAGTATACTTGCATTAAGATTAATGCAAATATATACAAATAAAAAGAATATATTTATAAAACAGAAATACAACATAGAAAGGGTATTTTGAAAACAATTCTAACTTCAAAAGATTTAAGTGGCTAACTCTCTTGACCATCCTTAGTAGAGTTATCATTCTACTAAGCCTAAATTTTAATTTTATTTTCCTTAATCTATTTAATATTAAACCTTACCAATTTAATAGTAATCCATAGCAAAGATTAAGGAAAACTTGATTTTATTTCATTTGGAGAAATTTGGAATGACCACCCTATTAGGGTTAGGAAAAAAGGGGTCAAGTTAGAACTGATTTAGTGGATTGATTTTAACTTAACCACTAGTCTAAAAAGAAAAAGAAAAAGAAAAAAAATAGATTTTTCAAAAAAGTTTCAAAAACCAAAGATTTTGGATTCGATTGCTAACCTATTAAGCCCTAAATGGGTACCACTTAAACCTTTCAAATTTGAATATATCCTCTAAATACCCTTAATAAGTTTATTTTTGTTATTTCCTCTCCTTTTTCATTTTTTAAAGTAAAGAAGAAGACATTTTGTTTGTTGTTTTAAAAAAAATGGGAAAAACTTAAAAATTTATCAAAAAATAGGGAAAATAAAATTTTTTCCATTTTTAAGTTGCCTCGAAGTTTCCTAAAAGTGACCAACATACCCTTTAGTAAGGATTAGACTTTTTGTAATTTTTTTTTATAAAATTTTAATATGTTAATTTATTTCAATCTTAAAAATTGGCCAAGTTGACGTCTCTTCATTATTTTATTTTTCATTTGAGAAAAACTTTTATGAAGAAGCTCATGATTTTTCAAATATTTATGTTTTGGGAAATTCTTAAAAAAAATCCTAACCGTAAAAAAAGGTTTATTAATTATTGTTTTGAAAATCAATTTTCTAGGTGATAAAATATTTCATTTTTACTTATTATTTTTCTTTATTTTTTAAGAAAAAATATTTAAAATACTTTATTCATGTATTTTATTTGAAAATAGAAACTTTTCAAAATATTTTCAAGCAATAAGGGAAATAAGGTAATCTAAAAAAATACAAAGGCTTTACTTTCTTTCTTTTTTTTTTTTTTATGGATTACAAGACAAATTAAATAAAAAAATAGAATATAATGTAAAAGGCGAACCAAACTTAAGTTGAATTGAGCTGGAGCACGAGTCATTGGTCAGGTATTGGGTTGGATTTGGGTCATTCGACCCAGTCTCAAACGTTGTACATGACTTTAGCAGGGGTTGTACATGTAGGTTAGGTTACCGATTGAAGTTTGAGTTCAAATTGAAACTTGAGTTGAACTTTGGAGCTCTACTAAGGTTGAATTTGGGTCACAAAGAGGATGAGAGAGTAGTGGCTAAGGAGGCTTCTTAAGGTGGTTTTAGATGTGATTTTAAAGGGGAAAACAAATTTTCATGCGTTTTGTATTGGCAAAAAGGGGTCTTGCACCGATGCCTTGACTTTTAAAGGTAGTTTTGGTAATGTTCAAGAGTAGTGGGCAGTGATGGTGTTTAGGCAACCAGTAAGGGTGTTTTAAGATAAGGTAAGGTTGTAGTCATGGGTATTGGGGTGTGGCAAACAATGTAATGTGCTTGGCTTAGCACAAGGTTGAGTTAAGGTATAGGTTTCGACTAAGGTGGTCATAACCAAGATTTGTATGAAACCCCTGATGGTAGCGATTACATTTAAGGTCGCGGCAAGGTGCAAAATGGGTAGTATTGGAGAACTTAAGGTTTAGGGGTTCTCGCCCAACCAATAGCTAAGCTAAAGAATTCATGTGTACGAAGCAAAGCTAGAGAGAAAGAGAGAGTAATCATAGCTAAGGAGCTTAGAGAGAGAGAGAGCTCAGTTCTAAGCTTCTTGGAGGTGATTTTTGTGCTACTTGATGTTGGAATGACTTCCCTTAATCCCTTTTTATACTCATTGAAGATTGATTTAATTTAGGAAAGCAATGAAACAACATTAATTTCAAATAAAAAATTAATAGGTTATTTTTTTATTCAAAATCAACAAAATTCTTGAAATCATATTGGAATAATAGTCAACAATTGCTTCTAGTGATCCATTCTTTCTTAAAATGATCTTCAGAAGCTTTGAAACTTAACGAGATAGCTCGAATTGAGCAAAATCATGTCAGAGAAATATCCATGTTTTTAGGTTTTCTTCCAATTTTTAAACCCCATTTTAATCCTCTAAAGACTAAATCTAAATATGTTTCTTTGTATCGATTCATTGTACTATGTGTACTCAATAATTTTACTATTAATTTATTGAAATCATGAAGAAAAAGTGATCTAAAAGAGCTAGAAAGTGAGCTATTTGAGTAAGATTCGCATAAGAAAATGGGAGAAATGAGAGAAAAGAGAAGAAAAAATGCTGATATGGAGCTACATGACCTAACCAACAATTACTATGTATCACAGGAAGACATATGCCCCGATAGGACCAGGACACGTAGCAAACCGGAATACCCCAAAAGGGGGCTTAGTAGTTTTGTCTAAAATTTTCATATCACATGTGCATCCATGACATAAAAACTGTCTTGCAAGTCAATGGTTGCAAGAATCCACAATCACCAGAACCGTAGAGAGTCAAAATCACCTACCAAACAATAAGAAAGGGTATCTATAACCTAACAATCATAAAGCTACTAAATTCCTTAAAAGTTTAATTAGACTATACTACTTGCTTTTCTAAACTTATATTCTACTTTCTCAACCCGATGGAGCACTCTGCACTCAAATCCTAACCCAGCCCTAAGTTTATAAGACCTATAAAAGAAACTATTGAGGTGAAAGCTACATCCAGCTTAGTGAGTAACTTTCCTACCTTACCACAAAACAATAACAAATAAGTTATTTATCAAACAAATGAATGCATGTACAATCATATGCAATGTAAACAATGTATATAATCAACTAGTAACTGTATACAGTACAATTTTAACACCCATAGTTGCCTGAGTTAAGAAGTATTTAGACACATCAGAACCCAAGTATCTACATTTAATACAAAATCTCTTAACAATATAACCACCCTCAATAGTAAACACTGCTTGGCCTCAAGCAAAAGAGGGTACTCCCTAGAGCCGAGTTGTTCCCAAAGGTTGAAGCAAGAACATGTCACATAAAATACGTCGTATGATAAACAATCACAATACATAATATCGATATGGATCCATATAAGCATGATCTCCCGCTCTACTGCATGGTGTTGACGCCCTTTTAACTCTTGCTATAAGATGTAATTCATGTCTAGTTTAATTAAAGGTCAAATATTTGTTAATTCTAAATTTATAGGGTGGTCAAGCAAGTATATCCTAGACACTTCAATGACTTATATTCTAATGCTGCAAACAAAGGTGTTTGAAATATTTTAAGATATTTTGCAAGCATAGGTAAACTAGAATAAGCTCACACAAGTTCTCATATATCCTAACATGCATCAAGTTCAATTATCATATATAATTAAATAGTGCAATAACTATAAGCACAAAACAAAGTAAAATAAGGGGTAGTATACTCACTCAACTTGAAGTCTAGTATTCCCAATAATCCTTTGTAATCTCAAACTTGGTATTGCAAATCACCTAAGTAAGTTAATTAAAGTAAATAAGACTCATCTTAAACATAATCTGTTCATTAGCCTCACTATAATTTCCCTATTTTCGGTTATTTCGTATCTTGGTCATAACTTTCTTGTTTTAAGTCAAAATTTTATGTTCTTATAGTCAATTTTCATCATTTTTTAGTGTTCTTTCGTTTGATGAGGTTATTTTTGGGCGTTTGGGTTAGCAAGGTTTTGATTTAAGCCTTACAAGTTCGTAGGCCTAAAGGGTGAGTTTGGTCACTTTAAGGTTTAGGCTTAGTTTTGGGCTTTGGCCTTAGCTTTTGATCTTAGACCTTACAATTAATATTTTGGGTTTTCTTTCAAGTATTTTAAGTGGACTTTTTCTACCCAACACTTTAAATTTTCACCTTAGGCCTTGGTGTTGCTCATATAGGCCCAAATAGGCCATTTTTACTATTTTAAGGCCCTTACCTACTAAGGGGCCTATAAGGGATTGGTTAATGGGCTTTTAGACTTAATAGGCCTTTTATATTTTATCTTATGAGACTTTTAATTTAGGGTTCAAAGCCGGCCACTAAATTATTGGGCTTTATTCTTAGTTCTTTTGAGAGCTTTTGAGCATATCTTGTATTTTAAGGCCTTAAGCCTAACTTTACTTATAATTTTAGGCTTAAGCTCACTAAAAGCCTTAAGATAAATCCATTTTCTATTAGGATTAAAATTTGGTTCTTTCAATTTATTCAGTTCCTAATCATATTTCTAGGGCCCTAATCGCTAACTAAGCTAGTTTAGGCCTAATTTGTATTCTAAGACCCTAAACTTAATTCTAACTTATTCCAATGGGCCAAATATCCTAATGAGTCCACTAAATAAGCCATTTTACTAAGTGTTCCAAATATGGTTTATTTCATTAGTGGGGTTTCTAACACTATTCTTATGGCCTTAATCACCAACTTAACTAGTTTAGGCCATTAACTTATCATTATCTTACTTAACTTGGTTAATTACACCTTAAATCATACTTAACACTAATTAATCAAAATTTACAAGTCATTAAGTCCATCAATAGCAATAGCCAAGTAAGGGTGTTCTAGGATTTCTTTAGCTCCATCTATCCAACATTTATTCTAGTGTGTTTCCTTATTTTTAATCACATCTCTTCTTGTTTTAAGCTAATAACATTACATAATATGGAGAAAGCAAGATGAATATTCACTAACGAAGGGGTGGCATGCATGGTACTTACGATTTTATTAAGTTTTATCAACATCTTTTCAAGTTATCTACATAAAACTCTCCCACACTTCTATAATATAAGTAACAAACTAGCTAAGTACATAAATGAAGGTGTAATTATTAGGCTCTAAAATGACATGTACGTGTGTAACATGCTTATCTAGTATTTCTAATCCTAAACTCTCAATAAAACTAGTGTAAATAGAAAACTTCACTTGGGTGAGTTGTACTTAAACTAGTCTACATGAGCTCAAACTTTTTCACTGAAAAATGAAGTCGAAATGAGCTTCTTTGAGGGATAATGTTTGTCAACAAGAAAGTGTATTGTGTGTGTGACATTTTGGTTATAGTTGTTTATGATTTGGAGCAATGTGTTGGTGGTAAAAGCAAAAGGCGTTGATGTGCAAAGGGACCTCCGATAGCTCCTTTTGTTTTGTTCCCTTTTTTCTATTGGTTTTTGTTTGGGTTTCGTAAGAGTGTTTCCTAAGGTTTTCTAAGAGTAAAGAATGTGGTTAATTAAGGGTTTTGAACGGGTGAAATGGTAGATATTGAAGATAGATTAAGGGGGATAAGAGGTAGCTAATTTGAGATAAGGGTACATGGTCTCCTCTTAGTACTATTGTATCTTATTTACTTTTCGTCAAATAAGGGAGGATTTTGTCTCCTTAAGGACAAGTGTCCTTTAATTACCAATTAATCTTTTATCTTTTGTTCTTAATTGAGTTTGACTTGCTACTAATTCAGATGTAATGAGAGTTAGTAAATGGTTTAAAGGGTAATTGAGCTAATTAATTGCAATTATACTTAATTAAGTAATTTAGGCCTAATTAGGTTATAACTAGGGTTTTGCCATATTTTATCATTTTAATTAAGTTCATTGACCTATATTACTTCATTTGTTATAATCCTTAATTAATCAAGTTCGACTAGGGTTTTCAAATTGCATACGAGGTTGGTGATTTAAGGTTTCCTAATGATTGAACAAATTATTTACAATTAGCAAATAATTTAGGGATATACTTAAGGTTTATTGGTTGAATTAGGGTTTTAGATTTCCAATTGAGGTTTTACTCAATCTATTGATATTTTCCAATCGTTTTAAGATTTCTCATGTATTAGGGATTTTACGCGTACAATTAAGGTTTTATGATTTTACTCTCTTTAAGGTTTTCCAACTTTATTACTTAAGGTTCATGACTTATTATTTAAGGTTGAATCATTTAATTTATGAATTTTATTATTATATATTGAGCGGTTCTAAGGATTACTTATTAACTCTTGTATTTGACTCTAAGTTCAGATCCAAAAGTTTATAAGGTTCATATTGTCTCCCCAAGTATAAGATTGGCATTATTAACGAGATATCTTCATATAGTCCCTTTGGCTTTATATGATTAATTGCTCTTGACTCATTGTTAATTATGATGTAAAACCCAATTAGCAAATTAAGATGTAATTAAGTTTCTTAATCTTAATTGCTCATACACTTGACACAAATTAGATGCATCTTAGGGCTTAATGTGTCAAATTAAGCTGGTTAAGCTCATTGGGTCATCTTATCTAATTATTTTAAGGAATTGAGACAATTATTGCTATTCAAGTTTTAGAGGGTAAATTAGGGTTTTAAGGCAATTAAGCAATTAGCCTCTAATTAATAAGTAATTTGACCATTTAATTAGAGTACACTAGTTGGATTAAGGTTTTCAATTGTGGATTAGGGTTTTATAATTTAAAGGCTCACATTTATTAGTGTTTAAATTAGAATTTTAGTGTTCGAAGGTTCATTTAAGGGTTATAGTATCTATTTGAAGGTTTTGAATTCATTGTTAGGGTTATCTATTCCAATATTCATTTTTAGTTTAGATTACCCTTTATCGTTTCCGAGGAGCTCTCATGGACTTCAACTATCAATCTCTTTCCTATTAGGGTTTAGGGTTAGTTTCATTAGATTAGGTTAACATTAAGAGTTAACATTAATTATTGGCATTTGTTTATAAGATTTTAAGGCTTTCAAGTATAGGGGTCAAACTAGGGCTTGGATTGCCATCTAGGATCTTAGGGGTTTAAGTTCGAGTTTAAGTTCAGATTTTTCAAAGTAGCCTTTTAGGTTCAAGGTTAGTTATCTTGTTAACAGTAACAGTATCTTTTAGGAAATCTTATTAACTTCCAACCCTTTATCTAGAAAATTTGTTGGGTTTTCACAGATAAAGGGAGGAAACATAAAAGGTGCATCTTGTACCTTGCAAGGATCAAACCCAAGATCTCTCTCTTCTTCTAAATGCTAAGACTAAGCTTTAAACCAATGGGCCAATTGGCCCATGCCCTATCATCTTATGGAAATAAATTATATATAAGGGCTAAAATGGCTTAACTGAATTCAGATTTTAAATTGAGCCTAAACCATCCCAACATAAAAATACCTAAAGGCCCTTATTATTCTACTATAAGGCTTTATTTTGTTACCCTAAAATTTATTTCTAACTTTTCTATTTATTCAATTTTCCTAAATTTTCTAAATTTGAATTTTTTTTCCAATTTTCAACTTTTTTATTTTTCCATTTTCAATATTTTTATGCTTTTCTTGAATTTTCTAGTTTTTTTAGATTTTTTTGTTTTTCATGTTTTCCTATTTTTTTGATATTCTAAATTTCTAATATTTTTATATTTCAAAGTTTTCTAATTTTTTTTTATTTTTATATATTTTTTACTTTTTCAATTGTGACCCTTTTATAAGCTAAAAGAAAATTTTTTTTAAAAAATTATAAGAGGACAAAAATGGAATATCTATAGGGTTGAAGGTACTTTCCTTCATTGACTCCATACTGAAATGGCCATAGAGTTATGATCGTTGTCCATCGAAGTTAAAAAGAGCTTCTTGGAGCTTAAGCCCGTGCTCCCTACGGTCTTCTATTGTAAGTTGTTCCCAACGTCTCCTTTCCTCATGCTTTAGATGTGTTTTTATTTTATAGGTCTTAAACTTCCAATCCATGATACCATAAACTTTGTAATTGAGCAAATGATTAAGGTTAAGCATCTCAAGGAGTAGGCTACTCGAAGGGCATAGAAAAGGGCCACGAAAAAGGCATCCAAAGTCACTAAGGCTGAGAAGACTAAGGGTGCTAAGGCTGATAAGGCTAAGGGGAAGCATAAGTGGTCTCTTAAAGATGTTGAGAAAGACCCCCTTCAGCAAAATGCTAAGGATAGGTTTGTAAAGGTCACTCCCCAAGAGGCTAAAGGGAATCATAAAACATTTGGCAATCATATCATCATATCAGTTAAGCCCTAAAAGACCTTCGGGTGTATAGTCTCAATAAGGATAAAGGACAACACATCGAGGGGATCCAGGTCCACTAGGTAAGGAGCTAGTACAATGCCCCAACTCCACCCCCAACAAATGAAAGTTGTAGATGTAGAGGAATATGTCTTAAAATCAAACATTCCAAGAAATCAGGAGTTGGCACCCTCAAAGAGTTCAACTACTTAAGCCATTCCTTCATTGAGCATGGTAGTGTTAGGTCATGTCTACTAAGCCAATTGGTCTATGTATATCGAAGACATGATCCTTAGTGACAAAGGACCATTCAATAAGCCAACACCCTTTCATGCCCAAATATTAATAAGCCAACATCTTTGGAATCGACAGTTGAGCATACCCCATAAACATTCAACTATCAAGTGGCCAAAATAGGTAGTCTTATTCATCTTTGTCGTAATGTTTTCACTGAACTTCACTATAGAGAGGAATAGCTGTAAACACCATAGGTTTGCCCATCCCAATCCCATTTTCCTAAATAGAATATCTTATTTCAAGGATGGAATGAATTAAAAATATTCACAAAAGTTAAAATGGCTCGCATTGCAAAGGATAAGCAAAAATTGAAAATGAGCCAAGAAAAAAAAATAAAAATAAAATGATACAAAATAAATAAAAAAAAAAATCATGCCATGTGGTGTGACACACCTAGCGTTACATGGTTTAAAGAGGAACAAGGTACTTAGCAAAAGCTACCCGATTTAATGGGATTTTGTACATCTAAAAAACTTGAAAAAAATGTAGAAATAGAAAGTCATAAGGTATATTTTATTTAGATACAAAACAATATAGAAATAGAAAGTCATAAGGTATATTCTATTTAGATACAAAAAATTTGAAAAATAATTAAGGTTAGTTGTACCAACAAAAACAATAAAAATAAAAAACAAATAACCTTTATGAATATTATATGTGCCCTTTGAGAAAAATGCCAAATTGAATCTTTTTTTATGCAAGCCCATCACAAAATAACTATCTATGATTGGTATCAAGACATAGTGGGACGATTTTGTACATTTAATTACCAAGGATTTGATTAAAAAAAATTGTACTTAATTTTGATCAAAAGGGTAAAAATAGAAAGTAATGACGTACACATCTAAGATTCACAAAAAACTTTCACCAAAAGGGATATTTCTTGAGCCATAATCTTGACTCCATACTATAAATAGGACCATTTTGCATTTGTTCCTACAAACACCAATAAGAATTATCAAGTAGATTGCGAGAATTCTCTACTTTCTCACTTTAGGAGCCAATTTTAGAGTTTTTTTGGAAGTTCTCAAGTCTTTTGAGAAATCAAGGCTCAACCACTTGAAATCTCTAGAAATTAGCTTGGGATTTTCAAAGATTAATGAGTCAAGAGTCAAGAACCGCCACCACTTCATCGAAAGCCGACTGAAAAACACCTGAACCAGCCTTTGGTTTATCATTGTGCAAGGTAAGCTTTCTTCATCTCTATTTGTTCTTGTTGTTTGATGCAAATTTGATCATTGTTTGTTCTTGAATTCGTAAAATTAAATTGTTTATTCTTGATTACAAAATAAATTGATTGTTCTTGTTTGTTCTCAAATTTGTAAAATAAATTGTTTGTTCTCATTAAATTTAATTGTTAGATGCAAGTTTGATCCAAAACATGTAAAAATAAATTGTTTGTATAGCATATCATTGTAAAAGTAGTTTTTGCTTTTGAAGTTATAATCTATTGTAAATTATTACTTGTAAGGTAAGTTGAACAATTTAAGTTACATTTATGAGATTTCATCTTCCTTGGTCGAATTAACTAATTTTGTAATTTATGTTGTATAACCCATGAATGTGACAATGTATAATATTAATTAGTATAACATAGTTTTGATTTATAAATTAATCAAATAATATGATGAATATAGTAATATAATAATAATGTACAATATCATGCTTTGTGACGTGTAATATGTTCTTTTGTAATATAAGAATGTGATATTATTAGTGTTTAATAATTAGTGTAATATTTTGATCTGTAAATTTATAAATATTGTAACATAGACGTTGTAACATGACACTTTGTGACATGTGACATGTAATATAGTAATTAGACTAGTTAACTCTGTAATATATGATCGGGTTAAGCCCATTATTTATTTAAACTTTACTCCTTGGACTAAGTGATAGAGCCTAAGGAGTTTAGTCTATTTTAGGATGATTCGGGGAGATTTGGCTTAGTAAGCTCAAAATAGGGATCATTGGACCAGTCTGCTTACATTCAACCTTTCTTAGGTAAGTTCATGCACCATGAGAAAAGCTATTGGCCTTAGGTCCTTCCGAGCTCATTCCAGATAATTATGGAATGAATAAACTCAATCTCATCTGTCAGTCGCCAAGATAATCTAACGAATGAGATTAAGCCCAAGTGCTTATAAATACTCAAACCATTCCTCTACATTAGACACAACTCCAGAGATCAAAGAAATAGTGTTCCACTATGAAACCTCTACTCTCTAAGATCAAATAACATTCAAGCAAAAGAATTGATCTTAGTTACCTTAAGAACTACAAGGTTGACAACCTGAGTCCCTTATGCTCCCTTGCTTGTCACTTATTCAATCAAGACTCTAGGATTACCTGCTCCTCCTCTCTTCCTTCATGTCACTACTCTACAGCTACGTGTAACACGATACTTGCGTGACTTTCAAGTAACCAATCTAGTTATAACCCTTCATCTACATTTTAGCGACTCCATTAAAGAAAGAGTGTGATATCAGAGTAATAGCACCTCCTAGGAAGAGAATGGATACAACAAGTGAAACTATCTCTCAAGAGCAAGATGCCAATGTCAAATAAGTTGAGCAAGATCCACTTTCACCACCTCAAGACACTAATTAAGATAATCCAATCCTTGAGCCACCTCAAGATGCTATAAAGGTAATGCAAGCTCTACAAGTGGTAATAAGAGCATTGAATCAGTTCATAGCTATGTTCACTCCCCTTGTGACGAGGTTAGATATATCTACTACTACGCAACATTGAGTGACTTCACTAAACTCTGCTGTTGCTGCGCAAATAAGTGTTACCCCCTTTACTTAAACATCTAACCGTTGTACTACTATGCAAGGTATACCTTAGGAAGGCCATGAGCAAACTCCCTCACTAAAGCCTATAGCTAGACAAAATCTGGCATTTGAAGCAAAGAATACAAGAGTCCAAATTAGTGGTTCTTCATCCTCTCAAGTTCCCATTCTTATGGTTGTTAGTGAATCTATGGGCCACCTAGCCCTAAATCTTGCATCCACAGTATCTACTCTAGCATCAATGATACTTGGTCTTACATCTACAATATTAGCCCCAAGGACTTCCATTATAACAAAGGAAGACTTAGATCAATATATAAAGGAAATTCAGGCTAAGTCATCTATAAGAGTACCAGAATTGAAGCTTCCTTATCATTTGCAAATTGTTGCGCAACCTTACCCTAAAGACTATGTAAGTCCTAAGTTTATGCTATTTGATGGCAAAAAGGGTAGTGCTAAAGAACACTTGTTGAAGTTCATCAAAACCTTAGAGCCATACAAAATTGAAAGAGTTCTCTAAGTCATTAACTGAGAAGGCATACACCTAGTATGTCAACCTCTCCTCAAGGTCAATCAATTCATAGGGTACTATGTGCAAGCTATCTCTGGAAAAAATTTTCTCTACACAAGAAAGAGTTACAATCACTGACATGGGATAAACAAGACAAAACCTAAAGGAAAATTTGATGGATTATATAGACCCCTTTCAAGAGCACACCCTAAATATCTAAGATGTATGTGAAGAGGGCAAATTAGTGAAGATTTGCATCCAAGGAATGTTCACAAAGTTTGCTATCTAGGTAGAAAATCTCAACTTAAGTTTTTTCTCTACACTTGTCAAAATTGCAAGAAGAAATAACAATTCCGTTGCAAGGCAACGAAGAGAAGGTAGGAGATTTAGGAAATAGACAACGTTTGTTAGCTCAGCCTACAGCGAGAGCTCTAGGAGCAATAAAAAGCTAAGGTATAAAAGACCAAGAAACTCCACACAATCTCTCATTTTCCCATGCCCAATAAGCAGGGTACATGCTGTACTTGATCAATGGCTACAGGATGGGAATATTAAGCTTTCAAGAGTAGATCATTTACCTAATGTAAGTAAGAAGAATGATCCTAAGTTATGCAAATTCCATAGGACCGTAGGCCACCCTACTAAAGAATGCTGGACCCTAAAGAAGATATTTAATGATAAGGACTATAATAGGGAACTCGTTATTGAAAATAACAATGTCCGTAACAATCCATTACCCACACATGATAACCAACAAAATGCTATGAATGCTGCCAATTGTGATCCAAAGAGAGAAGATGAAGACATCCCACAGATTAAGACATAAGAAGGAAAGGAGTCAATGGTAGAAACTAATAAGGATGAATACCTACCAAAGGCAATTGCCTTAATGAAGACTTCCAATTTTAGGAAGTTCTTTGATTTGTTAGGGTTTGATGAAGATTCATGGCTTGCACCAATAGTTATACTCACTCAAATCTCCAAAAGACAATAAGGGGAGTGTAGGACAGCACAGCCTATTTAAAGAATGGCCAACACACATGGGAATATAACACTTTTACAAATGCAAATATGTGTGCAAAGAATCCTAATCACAATCACCCACTAAATGTAGAAAGTATTCTCAATAGTTACCCCATTAAGAGGACATTCATAGACAATGGTTCCTCTGTAAACATCATGACTATGCCCACATTCAAAGCTGCAAAAATAAACAATCAGCAGTTAGTGAGACAACCCATTTCATTTGATATCTTCACTAAATCATCCACTAATACAATAAGATATATTAATGTGCACTTTAAGGCTGGCCCTATCCAAGGCTTCACCAGATTCCATGTGATTGACGTGCCCATATCTTACCACCTACTCATTAGAAGGAAGTGGCTGTATGATCACAATCTCATACAGTCAACATGGCACCAACATATTAAGGGTTACTAGAAAGGAAAAGATATATTTAATCCTACAACAAATAACCCCTTCAAACATTTTGAAGCATATCTCTCTAAGGCTAGCTTCTTTGATGAATACGCTAAGGAAAGGGAAATGGCTATTACACAACCCTTTAGGATACCATTACCCTCCTAGGAAGAAACTTAAGAGAAACAACAAAGGAAAAGAAGAATGTATGGCTCCCGAGGAGGTAAGAAAAAGAGATGAGAGACCAACGAGGTCGAAAGTTTTGTTAGGGTAGATGGATGAAGGATATATTACTTATGATGGTCTTCAGGATTTGAAGAAACTTGTTTATCTTCTTTAAATCTCGTATCATTACAAGAAACCTAACCCGTGCCTCCATAAATGCAAGATCAACTTAAGCCTCAAGCTAAAGAAATTGAGGAGCTCGACCTCATAAGACTAAGAGAATTTCCATGACTTATCTTCATCAAGAAGAACCTCTTATAAGAGATTAAGGTCCACTTTGTAGAATTGTTGAAGGAATATAAGGACGTGTTTGCTTGAACGTATAATGAAATGCTAGAATTGGATCCTAGCTTAATAGTGCACAGAGTGACTGTCACACCTGGAATCAAACCAGTAAAGCAAGGACAAAGAATCTTTCGTCGATAAATTGAAGTCTAGATAAAGGAAGAAATTAAAAAGCTTATTCAAGCTGGCTTCATTAAGCCAATCAAGCACCCTACATGGCTAGCTAATATTGTGCCAATAAGAAAGAAGAATGAATAAATATGGGTTTATGTAAACTTCCAAAATCTTAATAAGGCTTGCCCAAAAGATGATACATTAGTAAACACTGTAGCCAGACATGAATTATTCTCATTCATAGATGTCTTCAATGGCTATAATAAAATAAAGAGGGCTACTGGAGATGCCAAGAGTACTGCCTTCATGACTCCAGTAGGAAACTTCTATTACACTATCATGCCTTTCGGGCTTAAAAATGTAAGAGCTACTTATGAAAGGGCGATGACGGCTATTGATAGGAATCAACCCCTTATACCAATCACAAGAAGCCGAGCTAGAGGACTTCAAGGGCTCGCATGGAAAATACTAACTCTAAGCCATAGCTAAGACGAAGACTCCTATCTCGATCCAACTCCTGTCGACCTGTCTCTCAGATCATCATGTGTATCCAACATGCTCCTACCCAATAACGAAGTTCTTATCTAGAAGACAACCTAGAACTAGCCTAGCTAAGCTATTGACTTGACCCACTAGCATCTAACTTCAAGATAATTGACCTTTTGCTAGGCTGATTGGCTCCAGACCTAACCTAGATCAAGTCAGCCCCTGACTGTAACGCATTCCCGTTTCCGCCTACGTTGTATCACATCTTAAATGTCCAGCCACCAAGTGACATATGTCTTCTAACACAATCTTCTAAAATGATTCTTTCTTTTTCGTACTATATATATTTTGCCTCTTTTTATCCCTTTTTATATGTCTTATGTAACCTAGTGTAGAATACCCCCTTTTGTCTTTTCATACATATAGAATAACCTTAGTCGGCAAGTATATAAACCCCCACTTTCCTTGTATGACACAGATCCTTTTCAATACAAAAATTACTCATTTGAGCAACCTTAGTGTTCTTGTTATCCCTTAACTCTTATCTATTCTCTTTAACAAGAAGTAATGGTGAGTGACCCTTAAGTTCGGACCGATGTGTTATATCCGGTGAATTGTAGGCCGAGTAAGTTCGAGTGGTGAGTCATATCCATTCGATAGCTACTTAGGTTTGCTAGTTTCTTTTCTATTTCCTTTTCGATTCGTTCATTATGGTGCTTTTCCGTATGTACAACCCCAAAGTCACATCAGCTTCGTTGGTATCAGAGCATGGTTCTACAAAGGAGTATGTGAAGTTACAGTGAAGTTTTTATTCGCCTTCCATAACTACTGCAGCATGTTGGTGTGATAGCAAGTGTGTTTTTCATCATGAAAACAGAGTAAGTTCATTTCTACTTTGTTTAGTGACTATTGGATATTAAGGTTGCTAGTAGTTTGTTAATCTATTCGAAAAAGTATTACACTATTTCATATTCAACTATTCAAGGAGTTATCGGTTACCAGGGCAGTGATGCTCAACCTGGTCGTGGTCATAATGGTAATAACACCCCAGGGTCTGTTGATGACAAACTTGACAAGCTCACAAACCTTATTAAGAGTCTAATCATAGTAATGCAAGTAAACAAGTAATAACCCCAAGGTGTACAACCACCTAACCTACAAGAGAATGCCCTTGAAAGACCCCATGGCCAAGGCAATCGAACCAATTACCTAGTTCAACCACAATGAGATAAAAGAGTAGCGGGCCAAGTTGTTAGACGAAGATTGGAGTTAAAGGAGATTGAAGAAAAAGATGAGGAACTAGATGTTGAAGAATTTAGGGAGGAGGAAGAGAAAGCTGACTATTACCTATTACTAGGACGAGGACGCCGAGCTTCTCGAGGGCTAGATAATGTCAAGGTTTAAATCCCACCCTTCAATGGAAGTGGAGATGCCAACAACTACTTAAAGTGGGAAGAGAAGGTTGAGAAGGTGTTTGACTGTTACAGACATATGGATACTGTCAAGGTTCAACTAGCTACATTGGAGTTTATTAGGTATACAACAATGTAGTGGAAAAATCTGAATGCAAGTCGAGCAAGGGATGGAAGACGAGGTATCAAAACTTAGGATGAGATGAAGAGGTTATTGAGGGCTAAATTTTTGCCTAAGACGTACCTGCATGATATTTTTACAAAATTGCAATAGCTTCGCCAAGAAAATCAATATGTTAATGACTATGACAGAGAGTTCCATATATTGATGATCCGAGCCAACATAGAAGAACTAGAAGCCTATACAGTATCAAGATTCATTTTTGAACTCAAGTATGAGATTCGCAATATCATTGAAGTATAAAGGTTTTATACTTTAGAAGAGGTGATCGAAATCACGTAGATGATCGAAAAGCGAACGAGAAATGTTCTGAGCAGGCTTAAGCAAACATTCTCTTAGGCTCTCATATTGTGCCAACCTATTCAAGTCAACCTGAGGAGGTCATACTGAGTTAAGGAAAGGAATGACCGATTTGATGAATGCCCAGCAAACCATCATGGCTAAACAGGATAGTCGAGTCGACCTGAAACTAGGCCAACCCTAAGAACCTATGAGCAAGGCCAACCATCTAGATGGAAGACCAATGAAGTGAAATGTTTTAAATGCTTAGGCTTCAAACACATGGCTGTTGAATGTCCGAACCAACATGTCATGATACTTCGAGGAGATGTGGTAGATAGTACCAACGAAAGCGACCTCGAGGAAGAAAAGAATGTTGGAGAACCCAATATGGGAGAGGAAGAAGAGACTTATGTCTATGCCGATAAGAGAGAAGTAATGAACCTAGTCCTGAGATCATACCTGAGTTCCTTGCCGAACTCTAAGGAGGACCAGACAGAGAATCCATTCCATACTAAGTGTACCATAAAAGGCCAACTATACACAATCATAGTAGATGGAGGAAGTTGTACTAATGTCGTTATATAGTCCTTTGTGCAGAGGTTGGGTCTACCGACCTCAAAATATCTCCAACCCTATAAGCTACATTGGCTTTATGATAAGGGTGCTCTACACGTAACTGAATAAGTGACCATACTGTTCAGTGTTGGGAACATGTATAGGGACAAAGTAGTGTGCGATGTTGTCCCTATAGGAGCTTCACGACGTGTCACTTACGTATCACTCACAATGGGTATAAGAGCACCTATACCTTTATCAAGGATGGAAAGAGGATAGTATTACAACCACTAACCCCATCCCAAGTAAATGAAACCTATAATCAACTCACCCAAGCTAATAAGAAGAAAGCTCTAGCGATGAGCCATAAAGAGCTCCGATCTATTAAGAAGACTGATGAACCGATGTTCTTGTTGGTTAGAAGATTGATGGAGATGAGAATTGTCGAATGTCCCAGAAGAAATCCGAAGATTGCTAAATGAGTTCTCCGACCTGTTTCCAAAAGAACTGCCTGAAGGACTGCCACCAGTCTGAGGCATAGTACAACCAAGTGCCACCCTACCGAACCGACCTGCATACAAGATGAACCTTAAGCAAGCTGCCAAACTGAAGAGACAAGTGGACGAACTCATTGAGCAAGGATATGTGAAGAAAAGCATGAGCCCTTATGCTATACCAACTCTATCCATTCCAAAGAAGGATGGCTCATGGTGTATGTGGATCGATAACTGAGTAATTAACAGAATTACTGTCAAGTACAGATACCCAATACTGAGGCTTGATGACATGTTAGATGAGCTTAATGGCACAAAGATATTTTCGAAGATTGATCTGCGAAGTGGCTACCACCAAATTCACATGAAGCCAGGTGACAAATGGAACACCACCTTCAAGACTAGGTACGGGCTTTACAAATGGTTGGTTATGCCATTCAAACTTACGAATGCATCGAGTATATTCATGAGGTTAATGAACCATGTGATGCGCCCTTTACTTAGAAGATGTGTGGTCATGTACTTTGATGACATATTAGTATAAATGGCCAACCGGAATGACCATGTTCAAAATCTTCGTGAAGTATTTGACGTTTTACAAGTTGAAAAGTTGTATGGGAATATGAAGAAGTATACGTTCTGTAAGAGTAAGGTGATTTTTCTAGGATTTGTAGTGTCAAGGGAAGGAATCCAAGTATATGAGGAGAAAATCCAAGCTGTTCAAGAATGGCCAACACCTAAGAATATCACTGAAGTCCGAAGTTTCCATGGCTTAACTTCCTTCTGTAAGCGATTTACTAAGGACTTCAATACCATAGCTACCCCATTGACTAAGTTGACGAAGAAAACTAAAGGATTTAGGTGAAACAACCGAGCTAAACAGAGCTTTAGAGAAATCAAGGAAAAACTCACCTTGGCACCTATCCTATTGCTACCAAATTTTAACAAACCCTTCGAATTAGAATATGATGTGTCGAGAATTAGAATTCGTAATGTCCTGATGTAAGAGTGACAACTCGTCGCCTACCACAATGAGAAGCTTAGTAGTCCTGTCCTAAGCTATTCTGTATACGAAAAAGAGTTGTACCCTTTTTATCGAGCCTTTACTATTTGGCAACGTTATTTATTGCTGCGAAAGCTTGTTATTTACATTGACCATCAATCGTAAAAGCATCTTGGGTGTCAAAATAAGCTCTCAAAGAAGCAAGCTAAGTAGTTGGAGTTTATGGAAGGTTTCTCATATGTCATCTAACATAAGAAGGGAAATGCAAATGTAGTCGCTGACACTTTGTCACGATGGCAAACCTTACTAACCACTTTGCAAACAAAATTATTGGGATTCTCACTAATTACCAAGCAGTATGCTCATGATTCTCACTTCAGCCCTATCATAGAACAATGTAAGGATAGAATTGCTATCATGGGATATTATCTTAGGGATAGCTATCTATTCAAAGACTGTAAGCTATGTATTCCAAACTGCTCCACACGTGAACTGTTGGTTCGGGAAGCTCACAACAATGGACTTTCAAGCCATTTTGGGGAGACTAAGATAACCAATCTATCAAAGGAAAACTTTTATTGACTAGGTTTGGCCAAGGATGTCCATAAGGGAGTTGGTAGTTATAAATTTTGCAAGCATGCTAAGGGGAAGAGAGAACCCTATGGATAGTACATGCCTCTACCGACAGCAACCTTACCTTGGACCAACCTCAGCATGGACTTTGTCCTAAGGTTGCCTCAGACATCTCAAGGGAAAGATTCCATTTTTGTTATAATGGACCGTTTCAGCAAGATGGCACACTTCATTTAATGCCATCAAACTAACGATGCTCTATATATTGCTGATTTGTTTTTATAGGAGATTGTCTAAGTACATGGAGTACCGAAGATTGTTGTCTCAGATCGGGACACAAATTTTAAAGCTATTTTTAGAAGACACTTTGGAGGAGACTTAGAACCAAACTCGTGTTCAGCTCTAGTAGCCACCCTTAAACTAATGGCCAAACTAAAAGTGGTAAACAAAACATTAGGCAATCTGCTCAAAGCTATTGTAGGAAAGAACTTGAGGGATTGGGATTTGTGCCTACCAGTTATAGAGTTCACATACAACCAAATTATCCATAACACTACTAGGAAGACCACATTCGAGGTCATTTATGGCCTTAACCTTACCATTCTCTTAGATATGATCGACACCCCAACAGCTATTGAAGAGAGTCAATCCGGAGTAGACTAAACCCAAGAATTACATGAGCTACACCAATCTGTCATGAAGAAGATCGTCGAGTTTAATCAGAGACAACAAGAGATTAGCAACCGAGGCCGCCGAACAATTTCTTTCCAGCTAGGAGACTTAGTATGGATACATCTCAACCAAGAACAATTCCTACACTTGAGACAAAACAAACTATCTCCCCGAGCTGATAATCCATTCAAGGTCCTAAAGAAAATCAATTGCAATGCCTACCAGAACGAGTTGCCTGATGACTATAGTGTCTCCTCCACCTTCAATGTGTCCGATCTAATTCCCCATAAACCAATAGAAGACCCTATGAGTGCCCTAAAAGAACAAGTAGAAACCACTTCATATTTGAGGACAAATCTTTTTGATCCCTTGGTAGATGATCGAAATCAACCCCCTAGACTGATCACAAGAAAATACTAGCTCTAAGCCATAGCCGAAACGGGGACTCCTATCCTAATCCGACCACCTGCCGACTTGTCTCTCAGATCCTCACGTGTGTCCAACATGCTCTTGTCGAACAATGAAGTCCTAATCTAGAAGGTAGCCTAAAACTAGCTGAGCCGAGCTACTGACCTGACCTACTGGCATCTAACTTCAAGACAATTGACTTTTTGCTAGGTTAATTGGCTCCTAACCTAACCCAGATCAAGTCGGCCCCTAACTGTAACACATTCCTATTTCCACCTACATTATATCATATCCCAAATGTCCAGCCACCAAGCAACACGTGTCTTTTGACATAATGTTCTAGAATGATTCTTTCTTTTTTGTACTGTATATTTTTTGCCTCTTTTACCCCTTTTAGTATGTCTTATGTAACTTAGTGTAGAATACCCTCTTTTGCCTTTTCATACATATAGAATAACCTTCGCGGGCAAGTATATAAACCCCCACTTTCCTTATATGATAAAGATCCTTTTCAATACAGAAATTACTCATTTGAGCAACCTTAGTGTTCTCGTTATCCCTTAACTCTTATCTATTCTCTTTAGCAAGAAGTAGTGGTGAGTGACCCTTCAGTTCAAACCGGTGTGTCATATCTAGTGCATTGTAGGTAGAGTAGGATCAAGTGGTGAGTTATATCCATTCGGTAGCTACCTAGGTTTGCTAGTTTCTTTTCTATTTCCTTTTCGATTCATTCATTGTGGTGATTCTCCGTATGTACGACCCTGGAGTCGCATCAGCTATATTCCACAACATGATACATGACTTCATGGAAGATTATGTTGATGACATACTCATTAAATCAAGGCAAGCACCTAACTACTTAATACATTTGAAGAAGGTCTTTAAGCAATGCCAACTGTATAAGTTGCGCATGAACCTATTAAAGTGTATATTTAGGGTAGCATTTGGCAAATTCCTTGGATTTGTCATTTACAGACAAGGGATCGATGTTGATCCAGTAAAGACACAAGCTATATGGTCTATGCCCTTGCCTAATAATGTGAAGGAGTTGAACTCCTTTATTAGGAAAGTTTCTTATATCATGCGATTCATTCCGACATTGATGGAAATTTTACATCCTTTATAACAACTTATGATGAAAAGAGCACCATTTAAGTAGGGGCAACCACAATAAGAGGCCACTATAGAATAAAGGAGATATTCACATCTCCACAAACAATGACAATGCCTATTAAAGATTTACTAATGACCCTCTACCTAACATCTACTAATAAGTCTATCGAGGCTTTGTTGGGGTAAGATCTAGATGATAAAAAGTGACCAGTCTATTACTTAGGTTGATCTCTCCAAGGAAGTGAGACCAACTACTCAGCTTACAAGAAGCAATGTCTCACACTAGTATTTGCTATGCAAAAATTACGCCATTACTTCTTAGCACATAAGGTTAACCTTATCACTCACTCAGATCCATTGAAGTACTTCTTATCGCAACTAGCTCTCTTAAGCAAAATTGCAAAATGGTCACTCCTCTTATCAGAATTTGGCATTATGATTGTGCCACCTAAAGCTATTAGGTCTCAAGCTCTAGCAGATCTCCTAGCACAATTTCCTGCAACATATGGGACCTATGCCCAAGATACAGTTCCTGCAAAATTCTATGAAGACTTCATGAGGACAAAAGCAAATAGAGAATGGCAAATGCAATTTGATGGCCCTTCTAGTAACACTGGGTGAGGAGATGGACTAGTATTGACATCTCCTAAAGGCCAAGAGATATTTTTAGCTTTTAAGCTAAACTTTCATTGTACCAACATTGAAGCTAAGTATGAAGCTCTCTTGCTTAGATCATTTCTACACAAAATGCTAGAGCATCTCACTTATGTATACATGGTCATTCAAATTTGATCATCAGATAAGCCAATGGAAATTTTGCTATTAAAGAGCTAGCACTTGTGCCTTACAGGGATACAGTGCAAGCTTTTGTTGGAAAATTCACTTCAGTAAGATAGAAGCATACTAAACAATTCAACAATCGCCACGTGGATGCACTAGCAACATTAGTCTCCAAAGTTCCCATTCAAACTGTAGAAAACAATTTGAACGTCCAAGTCATTAGAAAGTCAATTCCTAGTACATCCCTACAACTATTGGATGAAGAGGAGGAAGTACAAGATGATTAGCATACTCCCATCAAGGTACAGTTGGCACATCCTAGCGCAGCTTCTATTGCAAACTTGAAAAATTTTACTAGTATAAATGGTGTCTTGTACTTTAAGGGTCTCGAAGGCATTCTTTCCCGATGCATCTATGCAAAGCAAGCTCATTTAAAGTTGGACAAGTGCCACAAGATTTAGTGTAGAGAAGAAGGGCCTCCCTTATATCACCACATTCAACGTACAAGATATTACTGGCCAACAATGTCCAAAGATGCTTCTCAACTACAAATGAGTTGCCTAAAATGCTCCAAACTTCCCAATCAAGGAGAATGCAACTTTGTAGCAAGTGCTAATGATTGGAGACACCCATATATTGATTACTTAAAGAACAATGCACTGCTTACCAACAACATAGATGCTCAACTAGTAAAACAAAAATCAAAGAAATACATCATGGATGACAATGAGTTGTATAGGGCATCGTACATGGGAAAGCCATTTAAGTGCATAGTGCCACTCAAAACAAAGACTATCTTATCTAATGTACACTTAGGGAAATGTGAAGAGCACTAAAGGGGAAGGAAGTTATTTCATCATTTGCTCGATATGGGATACTACTGGTCGACTATGGAAAACAACACATTTAACTTTGCCAGGAAGTGTGTCACATGCCAACAATACAGTGATGCAATTCATGCTCCTGCTGTTGCATTGCATAGCTTAACTACTCCTTAGCTATTTCATACTTGGGCATTTGATTTGATCTATCCTATATACCCATCATCTAAGGAGTGTATTTAGATCCTTGTAAGAACAGAGTGTTTCACCAAATAGGTAAAAGCAATCCCATTTATCTCCTTAATCCAATAACAAATGCCATAACTCCTCCTATCAATTTTTAGTATGTTAAGAAATTTTACATGTAAATGCAATAGTGTACTTGCAATCCTTATGAATGCAATATCAGCTTCATAATATTCTATATATGTCTTTCTTTCTTATCTTATCTATCCATACTGCAAAGTTAGAGATTTATCTCCTTCGTACACAATAATTAACTATCTCAGTTTTCTATTCTTGCTGCTGTAGAGTTAGAGATCTATGTCCTTAGTGCGCAAGACAAATTTATAAAAATTAAATAATCTGTAATTCTAGTCATTGCTACAACTTGTAGGAGCATTGCCTCCTAAAGTGCAAGATGATACTTAATTGCTAACTGGTAAGAGTAATGCTCCTAAGTGCTTGATGATAGCCCATCATTACTAAATAGAAGAATAATCTCTTGTGAAATAGAAATTATAAATGGTTAAGTATTGGGAAATACCCCCTTAAAAGTTAAGGATAATAAAGGGTAATTGATCTTAAAAATGTCCTACTAATCGTTGTTAGCAAGTGAGAGCTTCCCTCTAATGCACAACACTATAATCATACAAGTTATGACCACTCACTACAAGCACTGTTTACATTGATGCTACTAAGGGAAGGCAATGCCTCCTAAGCGCATGATGATTTCTACAAATTTGGTCCTTAAATAGATTAAAATGCACAAATAGAAATGAATGAAAAGGCAATCTAAGTTTATGCATTCAGGATGTCTTGCTACAAAGTACTAAAATAGTTCAAAAAAAAAAAAACATTAAAAGAAGAACCATAAACAAAATAAAAAGTGTTCTACTAAGCTAACACTTGTGATCTAAGGCTACTTTAGACTCTAAGTCCGTATCTTCAAGCATTGCCTTTGCTTCAAGATCTGCTGTTTCAACTGCTTCTTGTATCTCTTGCAATTTCATCTTTAGTTCATCATGCCATCTTATAGCAACATGATAACTCAATATTCATCTCGCCTTATCAGCAATAGGATCTAAGCTGTCAATCCTAAACTTTAAAAGATGAGCTCCCTCAATAGACTTAATTAATTGTGTCAACTAAACATCTAATAAAGAATTCCAAGGCTTATCTAGCAATAGCATGGCTTCTCCTAGCATCTTTACCATGGTGTTGGCTAATTGCATCTCCATCATAGGGGACTCAATCTAAAAGTTTCTATCCATGCATCAAGTCTCTCTAAAGATTCTAACAAATGAGGAGGTATAGTAAACCCTCAAAAAAACATAGTCTCCTGCACTGCAATAACATTTGAAGTTGTTACTACGTTTCGAGGAGACATGCCATTAACTAGGGGAGGATGGATATCAGTAGGTGTTGAGTAGAACTTGTCTCCATAAAGTCCTATGTGAAGCAATGCATTAACATGGCTATCGCTAGTTCTCCTTACCTCTACAACTGGTGCATTACTATCTAGAATTACTTCACCAGATTCTAAGGAGTCATTGAACTCCTTAGTATGGTTATCACCATCCTTACCGCCTTCAAATTGGGTTGGTGATTCCCCATGATCCACTATGTCTTGTCCATCATCTTCCTCATTCAAAACCATTAATAGTATAGTAGTATGGCTCAAATGAAGTTCAGGGTTTAAAATAACAAGACCCTCCCTTACACCAGTTGATGGAAGAGAGTTAGTCCAAGCCTATAATAGTCAAAGAAAGAAAGTTATATGAAGAAAAGCAATAGCTTAAGTAAAAAAATGTACGCATAATAGCAACAAGGTACAAGCAAGAATGTTACCTTTTGGACAAATGCACATTTGGTTTCTTTAGGATTTTCTAATTCAGGTAATACATGTTTCCCATTTGATTTTAAAGGTGACCCTACTACTCCTACAATATTACAAGGCTCTGATTGTTAAGATGCTTATTAAATAACTTTGTAAGCATCTCCATTTAACTTGGGTACAGGCCTTAGCAACTTGAGGTAGAATTCATAGCAACATACACTAGGAGCTAAAAGTAGATCACCTATCGAAGCAAAAGCATAAGATCGAAAGACATCTAAGCAATTTGACCAGTGAGTCAGCCAGCCTATAAAGACAACTCTATAACAACTCAAAGAAGGAAAGAATAGCTATCATACCCTTGGGCAAATTTTCCTAAAATCACTCGACGAAAGCAATTAACAACATAAATGGAAATTCTCAATAACGGTAATGAGGCAAGGAACTCCCTGGTCAAAGCTAAACTGGTATGCAACTCTATGAGAAGAGTATGTCATAACTCTGTTCTCTAAGAAACACCTAGAGAAGTCTCTACTATCAAGAAGGGAAGGATACCCTTAGGGGTACACCATAGAAGGAACCTCGCTTTAGAACTATAGAGACTCTCACATCTTCCCACTAAGTTTACCTCATCCTTTGAGCCAAGAGGATAAAATCCACTACTATCATCATATATAGCTATATGTTTCACATTAATGTATACCCATCCTCTATGTCAATGAGTTGCAACAATAGTTGTTCAATTTTTCCCTCAACCAAGCCTATGCTCTAGGAAGAGTAGTACTTGTTTCATCATTAACAACAAGAAGAGTAAAATGGTTTCGATATCACTCATAAAAAGAAAAGTTGAAGGAACCAAAGGTCTATGTGCGATATGTTTGCATAACAACCTTTTGAGCATATAGAAGCCTTATGATATAGGTCCTAACATTGATTTAATGAACCTAGGTAAAAAGGAGCTAGTGTAAAGCACTCACCCTGAGCAATGCGTATGGCTAAAGAAAAGAGTCGTGGGCTCATTCCTTCTTTAGGACCTCTAGGAAACACAAATAAGGAAAGCTAATATGCTATGAAAGCCATAAGTTCATACCTACAAGAATAAGTCAAAAGGTATGAGCAAGGAATATCAATAATATATATATAAACACGAATGAAAATACTAACTCTTAACCATAACCTGAGCTTGATACTCAAGGCCTATCTTTTGTATGCTCCTCAAAAAAGTATGTAAGCCAAGTAGTGAAGCATGGCTTCTTCTTTCTATCGTAGGCAACTTTCAAAGCTTCTTGTAAAGATATTGCAAAGCTATGCTCTCTGTGAGAAATCAAGGAGGTTGCGATATTGGTTCTACCAATGCAATGTAAGTCCAAAAGTATAACTACATCTTCTAGAGTCAGTGTAATCTCTCCCCATGAAGTAATAAATGAATGGGTTTTAGTACTCCATCGAAATACAATAGCTCACCACACTTCCATCCTACTCATTTGTAGGAACCACAATCGAGTAAAGGTGATGATAGCTTGAAGCACTGTAACTTTCTTCAAGAAGGCAATGTAGTTTGGTCTAGTGGTAATGTAATCTACCCAAGACCTCCATCCTAATGGTGGTTGCCTAAGAAAAGCAAATTAAGTATTGGAAAGTGGCAACTCTTTCCTCTCATTTCTAAACCGCAACGTAGAATCCCCACTAATGAGGTCCTTGGAAGTGGTACAAGACTCTTGCTCAATAAAGCAAAGTTTTCCATCAAGAGGTGATGTTTTGAGCAATTCGTGGAGTTTGGTCTTGTCCCAAAATGTGTCTTCAGAGATGGTCTCATCTAGCTAATTTTCCCTAAGGTACGGGATTTGTGGTGGATGCTTATCCGAATGCACTAGTAAATCTTTTTGCTTAACTGGTTCCTTGTTCTAAGTTTGGTTAATCTTAGAATCCTTTCCCATCTATCAAAAATATTATTGGAAGTAGTATTGATTATGAGACAACCTACAAATTAAAAAGAAAAAAAGAAAAAGAAGATCAATTCAATTGCACATAGTGGAGAATTTCAAATTGCAAGTGTCAATGTACACACATGAAGAGTCAAAACAAAAGACAAGGAGATATGAAATCAAGAGAATATAAGCATGCAAGTAAAACATTAGATATACACAATATAGGTTAAGGATAAAATATCAAAATTAACTATCTTTGAAGGAATTTCAATTAAAAAAAAAAAGAAGGAAATATGAGATGATATCATGAGATCCTTATATTATTTTTCAAAGATTGGATATATTGAATATTAGTACAATTTCTTTTGTGAGAAGACATTATAGATAGGGACGAGTTTTCAATTTCAATCCAATGTCAAGAGACTCAATCTGAAATAATTGAAGAAGATCATTTCCACCTAATATGACTAGTAGATTTCAACTGGTCGAAGACATACGTAGTGGAGATAATTAATACCTAAAGGCAAGAACAACAGTACAAGAAAATAAACAAGGAAAGTACGCAACTTTCTTTCTTTGTAAATAAACAAGAAACAATTAAGTGTTCAAAACCTGGTTGTGATCAATAAGTGGTGATGCTGTCAAATATTAGACCATTGGGTCTTGTCTTTGTTTTAATATTGTCCAAGCTAAAGATGTCTAGGATTTACGTTCACAATGATTATGAGAAAAGTCCAAGAGTTTTAATTGTCACAAGCATTTACGAGTTGCCACTTGTATTTTACCATCTGAGAAAAAGGGAAAGAAGTATGCCTTTCGATTCCTCAAGTCTTGATGGGTATTAAAGTAACTCGGTGTTTCCTCCAAAGAAGTGTCGTAACATGAGCATTACTCCATTTAAACTCATGAGCCGAAGACTGGAGTTCAAATGATACGAGTATGGAATATATAGAAAAAAAATTAGTGATTGTTGTGTATGTATATATATAGTAACTAAAGCATGAAACTAAAAGATATGGAGATGACTTAATCTTGGAAGTTCATAGATTTGAAAGATACATTGGTATCTAAAGTGGGATATGATATTAATCATAATTTTTTTTTTTTTTGAAAGAGAAAATATTACGAGTGAAGTTTTCTGAAATAGGCAATATTTGAGGAAGAGATTTAAAGGGTTTAAAGCCATATTATTTACAGCATTTAAAAAAAAATAGAAGAAGAAGATTTGATGAGATCTTTTTGGATATGATAAGCATGAGGAGTAAGGGAATGAATCTACAAAATACATAACTTCACTATCAATTCATTGGCCTAGACATGCAAAGAACTATGACTCTATGTCATGCTGCTCTATGTACAGATTAATAAAAAAAAAAAAAAGGTACCATACTGCAAGGGCATTGCCCCCGCACTCCTACGCTGTCTCTGTATAACATAACATAACTTTTGCAATCTTTGCAAGGGGACAAATGCTGTCGTTTTGTTTCACAATGCTCCAAAGCTCCACTCCATTTCACAACAACACTGCTCCCTTTACTAGTATGAATGAGACATATAGCATAGCTAGATAGAATACTACTAAGGCTCCAACATTTTTTTTAAATGCTCTTATGGCTTTATTTTTCTACCAATGATCACAAAATGAGGAAGAAATAAGGAGAGGAGCCACTATAAATTATTTAGCAAATCAATATCATAGTAGCAATAAGTAAATAGTGTGATACAAAAGCATCTCGAAAATATGTATTCTATGGCTACAAAATAAATACTAGAATATCATCCTCAACTCGTTGATGATCCGAAAGAAGCATCAATTATGTAGATATTGGAAGCAATTAAGCAAGCGAAGTCAACATTTAGTATGTCTATACAACAGTTGAAGAAACAACCTTTAGAAGTGCCTAAAACACCCTTGAATGTGTCCATGGGACTCTTGGTCAGGGGGCAAAATGTAAAAGGCTAAAAATCACTAAATTAGTTATTAGGTTAAGCTCATTATTTATTTAGGCTTTACTCCTTAGACTAGGTGACAAGGTCTAAGGAGTTTGGTCTATTTTGAGATGATTTGGAGAGATTTGGCTTAGTAGGCTTGGAATAAGGATTGTTGGACCGGTCCGTTTGCATCAAACCTTTCTTAAGTAGGCTCATGCACCATGAAGAAGGCTATTGGTCTTGGGCTCTTGCAAGCTCATTCTACATAATTATGGAACGAATAAACTCCATCTCATCCGTCAGTCGCCAAGACGATCCAATAGATGAGATCAAGCCCAAGTGCCTATAAATACTCAAACCATTCCTCTACATTGCACACAACTCTAGATATTAGAGAAATGGTGTTCTACTGTGAAACCTTTACTCTCTAAGATCAAACAATGTTCAGGTAAAAGAATTAATCTTAGTTTGCTCAAGAACTGTAAGGTTGATGTCCTGGGTCCCCTAGGCTCCCTTGCCTATCACTTATGCATTCAAGACTCTAGGATTACCTAATCCTCCTCCCTGCCATTCTCTTTCCAATCATCTCATCAAGTGCCATCTTCATACTACTGCTACATGGCCACATGTAACGTGATACTCGTGTGATTCGCATATGACCAATCTAACTAAAACCCTTCATATATGTATATGTCAAATAATTTTTGTAATATGTGAACCATGGATGTAAAATTGATGTTTATATGATAATTAATGTAATATACTTCCCAACTTGTAAATTAATAAATGTTATGATATAAACATTATAACATATTGCTTCATGACATGTGTATGATGTTATATGTATATAATGAGTTTTTATGTAATCTTCTAATAATATATGATACTTATGGCATGTATGATTGTAATTGTATATTATAAGGTAAGTTTGTATGTTATAAATATTTTGTTTGTTATAAAATTTTTTTTTTAAATGAAGAATAGTTTCATAAATTTTTTTCTTTTCACTTAGGAAATGTTTTCATAAATATAAACTTTAACTTGACTATTTTCAAAATTAGGGATTCTTAAGGCGTTTTTTAATTACACCAAAAAAGAAATTACAAATTAATTAATGTGTAAATACTTAAAGTGAAATATCTTGTAAATACAATTAACCAACTCACTAAAGTTTTCATAAGTTACTTTTAAAACTATGTTTGCTTGATCTTAATTAGTAGGTACATAGGCACTTTATATAGCCTTTAAAAAAATAATAATAATAATTTTCCCATTTAATATAACTTAGGGAGATTTGATTCATTCTGAATTTTAGAATATAGGGGTTCACTTTGATTGTTAAGAATAAGTAACCCACCTTCAAAAGGCCCTTTTTTTTTATTTTGAAATAAACATTGAAGGCTTATTCTTTTTGTCCATAGACTTCCTCTATGGAAATTCTTTTGGGTTTTAATAAGTTCATGCTTAAATCTATGTTATCTAGTTTCCTTTTCTAGAACACTCATTTTTTAGAAAAAAACCATAGGCCAATAGCTAAAATTAAAGCTCATCCCTGCATCATTTTGATTTCACTCTTTTGCTAACTTAATCATGTCGCGACTCCAATTTTTTTTTTAAAAAAAAATTATTTTTTATTCAAACTTTTTCCTAATCTAGTCAAGAGACTTATACCAAAGTAAGCTGAACTTAGTATAAGTCAGGTTGGAAAAAAAAAAAAAAAAAAGGAAAACTAGAATTTAAGCTCAATACCCCCAATTCATTCATAAGCTTTTAGGTTAGCCTATGGTTTCATTGGCCAACCATCCAATACATCATTTGTTTGTTAAAATCCATTTATTAAATACATAGACAATGGACTAAATGGTCAACATCCTGTCGAAGGGACCATTGAAGGCGCTTGAGTTATTACTTATGTCAACTTGTTTTAATCATATTTTAAGCTAGACTACTAGCTAACATTTAAGGTTGATTAATTTGTTAATGATATTATTATCATTGGAGAGCTATTTAAGTAAGAACCATTGACTACTTGTTATCATGTTTATTTATCTATCTTGAGCTAATTAGCTTCTGATTTTTAATCTTTTTTTTTTTTTACTAGTAAAGATAAATTTCATTCGATGGAAAAATATTAATTTAAATCATGGTAACATTAAGATTTGCCCAAATAAAAGGCTCTTCTTATAAAATAGGCAATATTGCTTAGGTTATTGCACATAATTAAGGTTTTCCTAGGTGCATATAAGTGGTTAAATGGCCATTTGATCCTTAGTTTTAAATTGCTATTACCAATTTACTCTAAGTAATAGCATGTATAATAAGAACCAAATCGAAGTTTTTTAAATTTCTTAAGTTCATAAACTCAAGTTTATTAAGATTTAATGGTTCAAATTAAAACCCCTCATTATCAATTATGAGATCTAGATGATGAATACTTCTCGACAATCTCAAGTTGATCTATTTTGATAATTGTAGGTCAATTGCTTTATGCTTCTCGATGATCTGAGGTCGGTCTCTCTCAATGATTGTAGTTCTCTCTATCTCTCTCCGTATCTCTCTCTCTTTGTCTTTGTGCACAAGGGTATGTGTGTATGTGTATGATTACTTCATATGTAAACCCCATGAAATGTAAATAATAATAAAGGAAAATAAGAAAATAACAATTGTGACAATAGTAAGTAATAAAGTTTTTATAAGAAGGGAAAAGTGAAAATTTTTACCTTCAAGTATAAAAAGGGTTGTCTCCATCCCAGGTCTCATCTTTCACTATTGTTTCTAAAGAAAGCTCTCTAGAAAACCTATAAGAGTGAGACCCAGGTAAGAATTTACTAGTTAAAATCCTTGTACTTGATTATTAGTTTTGTTTCTACATTAACTATAGAAGACATTGTGATATTACAGAAGAAATCAGTATTGGAGAAGAGAAGGTAGAAGTCAAGAAAACAAGAAAAAACCCTAACTAGGTAATAGAATTGTTAGAACTTCAATAAGAGGGGGCAATTTGTGCTAATAAGTGATTGTTGAAAGTGCAATTTCAGGGAATCTAATCAAACCTTGCTTATAGTGTAAATTGTAGATACTGTTAGGGTTTGCAAGCAAGGTATGTTTTGTGATCCTGATTATTATTGTTATTTAATTGATGTTGAGGAACACATCTAAGTGTTCCATTGTGCTAATTTGATAAAAAGGATCAAAACTATAAAAGATTTAGAGTGTTGTATAAGTTATGAATGAACTAGAATGGATTAAATAGGTTAAAAGTTGAAAAGGAAAGGAAAATATTGATTATAGAGGATCACAAGCAAATATCACTAACGTAATCCCACCAATGAACCCCACCCCCCCCCCCCCCACCCCCGGCGTGTATTCTATATTAGAGCATGAAAGAGAAGAAAATATTTACAAGAGAACAATAGCCAAGAACACGACTATAAACTTATGCCTTAAGAAAGATCATGGGTGTGAACTATAGGTTTAAGATTAAAGAAGGATCGCAATCTAAGAACACAGCCCTAAACCTTAGGCGTATTCTTGTTGCCTTTCTATTTAAATTGTTTCTTGCTCTTATTATTCCCTTAACCTAACCTAACATGTTCTAAACACATATTGAAGCCTAAATAGATCTCAAAACCTTATATTAAGCTAAGATCTAGATTCAAGAGCATAACAAGATAAATAAGCAAACCCAGTTAAAGTAAGAAAACAAGGAAATGAAATAGAAACTAAAATAAGTTATTTTTGTATGTATATTTTAGGTGATAATATTAAAAAGATTTTCGCATTAGATACTTTCAATTATTTGTAGGACCAATGTACAAAGAGCCTTTATTTGTTGGTTATGCATGTATAGTGTAGATATCATTGAATTAGACTAATTAATATTTGGCTATATTATGATTGTTGCTTGCATTTAGCTGAGTTTGGAGGATTATAGTACTTATATCCTCGAGGTAGCACCTAAATAATCCTTAGAATACATTATCCCTTTTGGAGTCTTCTTTGGAAATGCTATGAAGTAGATTCAGTTGGTGTCTAGAGGTCCCAATACCTGTATCCTAGAACCAAGTAAGTTAAGTAGCACCTAGGGGCCGTAATGCTAGTGTCCTAGTGCTAGTTTAGCCAATAACCGAAGTGCCAGTGTCCTAGTACCAATTTAGACAAGAGCCGTAATACTGGTGTCTTAATCTAGGAACTATGAAGTGAAGTCGTGAGTTACCCTAGGTTCGAGGTTAGTTGCAAATGATTTTGAGCTATGCATTTTGTTGACTAATAAATGATGACTAAATGAATTATTTGACATTCTTGTTGCAAAAATGCATGTGAAATTGTATGTTTAATGCATGGTATGTGTGTGTGGTCATGAGTTTCTATACTAGGCTTTGGCTTATTCTACATTATTTTCCAAGTGTAAGTATTTGTTATGAGATTACAGAAGTCATTAAGCTGGAGATTTTCACTAAGACTACCAGGATGAATGATGTGCCTAATAGCTCAATAATCATTAGGACTTATCATAGTAGATTTAAACCAATGGGTCCTTTGAAAATATCAAAGAAAATAGAGTGAGCAAGTCGATGAACTGACTAAAGTAGCTGACGTAAAGCTACTCAAAATATATGACATACCAATGAACACAACACGACTTAACACTTTACTTAATATAACGTATAAGTTGATGTCAAGGTCCACCTATTACTAATCCTAAGCTACTCAACATGATTAGATAAGAGTGTATGAAAATGGACTTGGAGAGGGTAATCTCACAAGAACCGTATATTCAATGTCTATTATGTGGGGTAAGATGATTTCAGCTTACAAGGAGAAGGGACTATTTATAGTAAGTCCCTAGGGCAACAATATAAATAAAGAAATTACAAAAAGGCATATAAAAAGGGGAATTCCTAGTACTTATGAAAAAGGGAAAAATAGTACAATGTCGATGAAATGGATAAGTGGTGGCGTAACATTGGTTCCGTACAAAGATTCTCTATTCACAACAAGCAAGAGAAATTAAGATGTTATGACAACAAAGAGGCCAAGACAAACCTTCTCTTAGGCTTCCTACACTTTCTTAAGACTCATAGGTATCAGTATAATTTTCTTCCCGTCCTTTTGGAACATATAGGTATTCCTATACCCATTGTGCAACACTCTTAAGTCAAACAGCCATGGTCGGTCAAATAATATATGAGAAGCACACATGTGAAGGACATCCCACAACACCTCTTCCCTATACTTATCACTAATAGTAATCGATACTCTAACCTGCTCAATAACATGTAAGCCTCCTCTTTCATTCAACTAGTGAATCTTGTACTACTTAAGGTATAGGAGGGTTGGCAATTTCATGGCCTTAACTACTCCTTAAGCTATGACATTGGTACAACTCTCTTCATCAATGATCAAGGCACATAGCTTACCATTCACTCGACAATTCGTATAGAAGAGGTTCTCCCTTTGCTCATTCTCATTAGCCATAAATGTACTAAGAGACCGTCAAATAACAAAATGATACTCAATACCGCCCTTAGGAGATGTCTCAGCATCAAGGTCTTCTTGAAACTCTTCCATCATCTACTCAACTCCCATCTCTTCCTCTCCTTTACTCATACTCTCTACTTCAAATTGGGGTTTGTCTCCCTTTATAGTCATGACTCGACGATTCAAACATTGACTAGCCACATGCCTAAAACTAAGACATTTAAAGCAATCAATTTCTCTAGTCTTTCTTTCTGAGCTCTAACCTTAGTCTCTTCGAACCTCAAGTTCCTCGGCCTTACCCTTACCTTAGCCTTCTTATGGTCAAATTGGCACTTACCCTTAACATTCCACCACGAAACTCTTTTATGCTCGGTCATTCCCTGGTTGGCTCGGCATGCCACTCCTGTTCGGTAACATAGGTCGACTATTTGACATTCAACTTACCTAGTTCCGCCTTTGCCTTTCAACTCTCTATGCCACCCTGATCGCATCATTTAGAGTCGTAAGACTCTACAACTCTACTATGTTACTAATCTCAATCCTTAGCCTAGAAATAAACCTTGCAATAGTTCACATCTCGGGTTCATCAACATCACATCGAATCATGAGTAACTGAAACTCTCAAACATAGTCGTCCACAAACCAGTTACCTTGTCTCTAATCTTGTAAACATCGAAAAGTGTCTTACTCGGAGTGTTCGAGAACAAACCTACTTCTCTAAACTCTCTTCATCTCATTCTATGTTCGGATTTCGCATCAGACTCTCAAGTGAACATTCTATAGCTTCTTCCACCATATGACTGCACATCTAGAAAATTCCAATGTAGCTACTCAAATACAAACAGCGTCTTCATAATCGTAGAAGTCGAATATCTTCTCAATCTTCTCCTCCTGGTTCAAGTAGTCATCAACACTACCAAACCCATTGAAGCTCGAAATCTATCTTTAAGGTGTTCGCTACCCCTAAGAGCCCTAAGTTCACGCTTGTCAACTTCAACATACTATTCTTCCTCTTCATATTCCTCCACTTCATCCAATTATAACCTCCTTCTTGCCATTCTTTCGGTACATCGTAGTGGTGCTTGGTTTACAAGAATGGGCTCTGGTGCATACAGTTCATTTATCTATCTTCTCGACCTATCTCTCATTTCTTGGTCCTATTCAACAACTCTCTCTCGCAGCCTAGTCTCTAAGACTCTCTATACTGAAACAGCTAAATTAGCCACAATAACAGCAAGGTCTTGTATCTACTCATCAGTAGTATATGGTGTTTGTTAGGTAACTCGACCACGACCATGAGCATCACTCTCAGCATCATTAATCTCTTCTTAAATACTAGGATTCAACATTCTCAAAACAAAGCATCAAAAAATACTCTTCACACAAGAAATCCTTACATGCACAAATATCACATGAATTGTGAATTGTAAACTTGCTCTGTTCTTCCTAATGAAAATAAAGTATCACGAACAGCAAACTAATAAGGACTATCACCATACAGCTCCCGATCACAACCTCAAGCTTTGATACCAGGAATTATATGATGTGCCTAGGAGCTTAATTATCACTAGAACTTACTGTAACAAATTTAAACTAATAGATCCTTTGAAAATATTGAAGAAAATAGATTGAGCAGGTCAACAAACTGACTAAAGTAGCTGATGTAAAGCTTCTTAGAGGATATGACGCACCAACAAACACAACACAACTTGACACTTCATTTGATATGACATATAAGTTGATGTCAAGGTCCACCCGCCACTAATCTTAAGCTACTCAACAAGATTAGATGAGAGTGTATGAAAATGGACTTGGAGAGGGTAGTCCTACAAGAACCATATATTCAATGTCTATTCTGTAGGGTAAGATGATTCCAACTTGCAAGGAAAAGATACTATTTATAATAAGTCCTTAAAGCAACAATACAAATAAAGAAATTACAAAAGGTATACAAAAAGGGGGATTCTTAGTACTTAAGAAAAATGGCAAAAAGGACAAATGACAAAAAGGAAAAAATAGTACAATGTCAGATGAAATGGACAGGTGGTAGCGCAACATTAAATCCATACAAAGATTCTCTATTCACAGCAGGTGAGAGGAATCAAGATGTTGTTGCAATAAAGAGGCTGAGACGAGAAGGAATGTCGTGAGAGTTAGAAGGAGGTCGAGAGAGAAGTACCAGCAAGTAAGAGGCTAGCTCTCGTTACTTAGTAGAAACTTTCAGCAGCTAAAGGTCAAATCACTCGGTATAGAGCCCTCAGCCGAAGGATAGTCAGCATCAACACTAGAGAAGGAGCAAAGCATAATATAACAACTCGGAGCTCTCAGGGAATTCAACCATCTACCTTTTATGTACTGTTTCTTGCCATTAGCAAGTTAACGAGAGAGAATTCTTCAGGTAAGGGACTAGAGGCCTTTGAGGCGTACGCGAGTGAGTAGGAGTGAGTGGGCCTATGATCGATAACCCATCAATGGGGGAGCGACAAGTAGATTCCAGTTATGACGTTGACCTTTCATAGGATAGGTAGATTATAATTTGTATTACATTATCTTGTTCAATGACCTAAGGATATTTATGTAATTGTTATTCAATTTATATTTAGAGAATCAAATTATTTGAGATTAATTGGAGAATAAAATATTTATTTTATAGACTTTTAGTTACTCATTTATTCTAACGTATCAGTAGATTACTAGGACCATATGGTATGAGAGCTAGGTTTATGATCTATAAAAGTCTTATAAAAATAATTTATACAACAATGAGATGCTGAGAGTCGGTATACATGGCTAAGTGTCTAAAGAACAATAACAATAACAATAACAACAATAGTATCAATATTAATAATAATAAGCAAATATATAAGTTGTATAAAACTAATAGTAGTAATAATAGTAAGAGACAAATAATACGAAAATATGTACATATATGAATCTTTAGTCATGGCATATATATGTTAAAAGATTTTATATAATAAATTAAGGTATATGAATTGAAAATAAAAGAAAATTTTGCTAAAAGATTTTATATTGATAGATACCTACATATATATATATATATATGAGAAAGAATGGCAAATTCATAAGTTTTTCTCTATAAAAACTCTCATGTCGTGTCAAATCATAAATTCTTCTGTAAACTCACATGTCATAGCATATTAAAGCCTATCTTGTCACATCGTATTGTGTCTTGTCACATTCTATCAATTCATGTCACATCATGATGTACTAAGACCGTGCTCATGTTATGTCATGTTTAGATTCACCACCCTTCCTCGTGTAAATATATGTGTAAATTTTATTTACAAACTATTACAAAACTTAATAAGAATACTTATACCATAAACAACATAAGATAACAAATCTCAGTATACCCATAACAATAATAATAATTAACCTAATGTAAGAACTAATTAACCAATAATGAAAGTAATGGTAATAATAGTAGTAAGGAATTAGTAACACATAACTGCAATAAGATAATGAACACATATTCACCTAAACATATTAAAAGACTATAAGGACAAATCCGAATAAATTAATATAAGAAATTTACAATAACCATCCATAATTATCATATAAAAATAGATATGATTACATTATTATTACTTTTTACTAAAGAAGTAGGTAATAAAGAAAGACTATTGATAAAATAATGAATAAGACAATTAACTAATAATGACAGTAATGATGCCAATATAAGTAAAGAAAATAATGACAAAGACAAGAATTAAAAACTAGTCTTGACAACGATAATAGCTATAAATAATCATTACGATACTACTAGCACTATTAATATCAATCGTTGAATATTTGAATAGATAAAATAGCTTCTCACGACACCCTCTTAGTGAGAAGAAGCACAAGAATAAAATAATAAGGACTTACACTAACAAATATAATAGCACTAAAAACAATGATGATGACCACCATAATAATAATAATAATAAATAAAAGACATCATATACTATTTCACAAAAACTTTTATATTGGATAATAACACAATACCAAAATAAAAGGTAAAGAAAATAATCATAAGAAGAAATAAATTGGTGAACAAACAAGGTAGTTAATGCATAATTTAACCAACAAGCAAAAGATAACCATATGTCTCCCATATCTACTACACTGACCCTAACAAACAAAAGTAATAACTATAATAACAATAAAGATGGCGAAAAATAAGAGGTAAATAAATAAAAATAGTGTATCAATTATTAAATAATAAACCGTTATATTAAGCAACTTAAGTTATAAAATTGCTACATAAGTAATTTTATTATAAGAAAAGTGATAGTAAGTAAAAGTATAATCCTTCTCCTTTCTACTTGTGATAGTTGAAGTGAAGTGTTTTATGGAAGCATATGAAAAGTTAGTTGGAATTCGGGAGCAAGTAAGTAAAAGAAGGTTAGACTTTAACTAATGAATTTGGATAAAAATTTGTGAATAACTTGAGGAAAAGCTAAAGACCATATTCAAAGATCTAGAATCTGAATAAAGCGAAAAGTTAGGATCTAAAATCAAAAAAAAGGAATTGTAAGATAAATGGAATGAGAAAAGCGAAAGGAAATTTTTAGGAATGAAAATTGAAAAGATACAAACTAAAAATATTATGTTAAAGGAGATACTAGTCATGATCTGGTGAAATTAAAAAGGAAAACCTAAGAAGGTTTGAATCATCTAGCCAAAATATATGAAAGGACCAATGCGACAAAATGTTAGTATAAAAAGAGAACAGATAAAGGTAAGATGATCGATACTCCATATCTACGATACAAATATAATCAGGATAACCCCTAAAGCCTAAGTAGTTGGAGCTTTATGAACATCAAAAGGAGACTATGTGCATAATATAAGAACCATTTCTTTTGGGAGACTATTAATGGACTTAAGAAATCTTAAACGAGATAAATGCCCAAATACAAAAGGAATCAACCTTAAGGGAAAAAATAATTGGGAGTATTAAAATCCAAAGAAGTGACATAAGATGAAGGGTGATTTTATAGGAGTATAAAGTAATGAATTTATTGTGGACTCAAGAAAAATATAAGTAATTTAGTAAGTGGGGATAATCTTAAATAGATGATGGAAAGGAAGAGAAAGTCATTGGAGTTAAAGAAAAGCAACTATAATTGCGTAACTTAAGGAGTTGAGGTATGGAGTGGATTAAGGATGTAAAACAAAGCAAATGACTAGAAGAGATGAGATTATTTATAAGGTAGAGGACATTAAGTGTTAATCTTAAAGGATAAGCGAAAATTTTACTAAGGTAATAGAAAGAATTAAAATGACTAAAAGGTACATAGTAAGAAAGATTATGGAACTCTAATGGCAAATAGGAATGGATCACAAGATGACAAGTCACTTAATAGGACCAAGGATAATAAAGTAATCAAAATTGGAGGTTTGGGCATTGAGAAGCTTTCAAGGACAAAAGCTCTTTGAAGGGGAGAAGTATATAAACCTCATAAAAAGTAAATAATATTAAAGAAAAATAAGAAAATAAAGCTTGGGGTAGTAGTAAGTAATAATTTTTTTATAAGACGGCAAGGTAGAGCTTTTGACCCTTATGTATAAAAAGGATTGCTTCTACCTTAAGTCTCATTTTCGATTATTTTTTCTATTGAAAGCTCTCTAAAGAACTAGTAGAAGTGAGACCTAGGTAAGAATCTATAAGATAAGATCTTTGTTCTTGATTATTAGATCTGTTTCTACATTTATTATAAAAGACATTGTGATATTATGGAAGAAATTAGTATTGGAGAAGAGAAGGCAGAAGTTAAGAAAACAAAGAAAAACCCTAATCAGGTAGGAGAATTGTTAGAGCTTCAATGAAAGGGGGAGCTTGTGCTCATTAGTGTTTGTTAAAAATACAATTTCAGGGAATCCTATCATATCTTGGTTATAGTGTGAATTGCAGATATTGCTAGGGTTTGAGAATAAGGTATGTTTTGTGATCCTTGTTGTTATCATTGTATGATTGATGTTGAAGAACACATCTAAGTGTTCCATTATGCTAATTTGATAAAAGGATCAAAACTACAAAAAATTTAGAGTGTTGGATAAGTTATGAATGAATTAGAATGAAATGGAGAGGTTAAAAGTCAAAAAAGAAATGATAATATCAATTAAGGAGGATCAAAGAAAAGACCACAAGCGTAATCCCACTAGTGAACCTCTCAGCATGGATTTTGTATTGGAGTGTGGAAGAGAAGAAAATATTTACTAGAGCACTACAGCCAAGAACACTGCTGTAAACTTAAGGCATGAACTTATAGCTTGAGAAAGATCACGAGCATGAACTATTAGTTTGAGTTTAAAGAAGAATCACAATCCAAGAACATGACTATAAACCTTGGGCATGTTCTTGTTGCCTTTCTCTTTCAGTTGTTTCTCATTCCTATTCTTCCCTTAACCTAACTTATTATATTCTAAGCATGTATAGAAGCCTAAATAGATCCTAAAACCCTAGATTAGGCTAAGATCCGAATTCAAGAGCATAGTAAGATACTTAATGAACCTAGTTAGAGTAAAACAATAAGGTAATGAAATAAAAATTAAAATAAGTTATTCTTATGTGTATGCTTTAGGTGATAACATTGAAAAGATTCTCGAACTAGATACTTCCAGTTATTCGTAAGATTGAGGTACGTATAACCTTCATCTGTTGCTTATACTTATGTAGCGTAGCTATTATTAAACTGAACCAATTAATATTGGCTATATTATCTTTGTTGCTTATGTTTGGCTAGGCTTAGTGGATTGTAATACTAATGTCTCTAAGGTGACACCTCAATGATCTTCAGAATATGTTGTCTCTTGTAGAGCCTTCATTAGAAATGATCTAAGGTAGATTAGATTAGAGTCTAAGAGTCTTAGTACTAGTGTTTTGGAACCATGTAGGTTAGGCAGCGTCTAAGGGCCATAGAATTAGTCTTCCAATGCCAGTATCTCGACCTAAGACCTATGAAGAAGAGTTGGGATTTACTCCAAGCTCAAGGTTAGCTGCAATGATTCCAAGCAATGCAGTTTGTTGTTGCATAAATAATTACTAAATAAATTATTCGATATTCTTGTTGCTTAAATGCATGTCGAATTGTGTATACAATGCATAGTTTGTATTTGTTGTCACGGGTTTCTATACTAGGCTTTAGCTCATTCCACCTATTTTTTAGGTGCAATTATTTGTTATGAGATTGCAGAAATCATTAAGTTGGAAATTTTCACCAAGACTACCAAGATGGGGGAGTAGCAATTAAAATTCCAATTATAAAATTGACCTTTCAATAAAATAGATGGATTATAATTTATACTACATTATCTTGGTCAATGACTTAAGGATATTTATGTAATTGTTATTCGGTTTATATTTAGATAATCAAATTAATTGAGATTAATTGGAAAATAAAACGTTTATTTTGGAGAATTTTAGTTACTCATTTAGCTTAATGTGTTTGTAGATTATTAAGAACACATAGCGGTCTACGATGCTCCTATGTTTGGGGTATTACATCATATCATGAAAATATTATCTTAATCCCAAATTTTCATACACATATATCAATTAATGGCTTGCAATTTGAATTGCAACAAGAATTTGTCTTTATGTTTTGTTTACGTTGCATAACTAACACAATTTTGTATCTCCTTTTAATTGCATTATTTTCCCTTTGGAATGGCATGGTCTTCTGCTGATGGATCAATCTATTGCGGAAGAATACCTAATATCTGCTGGATGTAATGTTTTATTTAAATGGATTGTTATTAAAATACTATATTTTTCATTGGCTTATGCTTTTGCTTTGATGGACTGGTTCTTAAAAAAATTCACCATGTTCACATGCTTTTACCTTAGAATTATGAGATGATTTATCACTATGTGGAAGGGATTTGTTAAAGAAAAAGTATCAATACCTTAGAATTATGGTTGTTTTCAATATTCATATAGTAGATTTTTATTCTTATTTACTCATGTTTATGAAAAACTCTACGGATGTTCTCGTGCTTACTCATTTGATGGTGGTTGATCTAAAGCTAAAATGGTAGATTTGCATATTGTTTGGTCTGAAGCTAAGTAAGACTTATACTTATGAAGTTGTTCTGATTTTTAATAGGAAGGCTTTCATGTTGAATATGCTAGACAATTATACTTACGAAATTCTTTTGATTTTTTAGTAGATGCTACAAATCTTATTATTAGATCAATTTATTTATGATTTAGATATCAATAATGACACCCACCTTGAACTCTATGCTTAGCACGATATATTTATTTGTTTGCTCTATACAGCCGAGTTAAATACTTATGGAATAATGAATGCTGTTGATAGGATGAAATATTGACATAATGTTAGGCTACACTTCTCTAATTTGCAATTTATGCTCTCTTTCTTACTAGAAATCTATGTGTTGCTACAGGACTTATGGTCATTTGGCAATCTCTACCATTTGCATACCTTGTCAAGATTAAACTACACAACACTTCAACACACAATAATTCTCAATTGATAGGGAAAGTGTTTTAATAGTTTAAATATAGGTTTTCTTCCAAGACATAATAATTCCTTTGCTTTTGTAGTATTCAAGCTTCATACCTATAACAGGTAAGTAGAAGGTTCGCATTAACATTATGGTCATTGGCCATGTCAACTCCAACAAGTTGAATTATACTATATATGATCTACAAATCTGGAGAAATTGACAAGTGTGTAATTGAGAGGTTTGACAGAAAATCTACTAAGATGAACAAGATGTCATTCAGGTATGCTTGAGTGCTTAACAAGCTCAAGTTTAGGAACGTGATATTACTATTGATATTGCTTTATGGAAATTCGAGACCACTAAGTATCACTATAGTATCATTATTATAGTATCATTGATGCTCCTTGACATCATGGCTTCATCAAGAATATGATTACTAAAACTTCACAAGTTGACTATGCTATCCTTATCATCGATGCCACTACTAGTATATAGATAAAAGCACTAATTGTGTCATAGAATTGGGTCGTAGCTCTATAAGCTAGTGAGGCAACGGATAATGTCTATAGAAGAATTTGAGGGAATAACGGAAAGGGATCTCATGTATTTTAGATTATTAGCTAACTCATTATACCATGCCCAATTTTTTTCCCTTTCTTTTTTTTTTTTTTTTTGAGAGGAATAATATTTGGACAATCAAATTAGTTATTTGATCGAATCATTTGTATTAAAATTTTCATTTATGTGTATAGTCAAACTGCCATTTGCATTTTGAAAGTGTATTCATATCAATGTTATGAATTGTTTGCACTACAAATTGCAAAGATTCTTCCTTTAGCTTAAAAGATTTGTAGAATATTGAATTTCTACAAAGTAATGGAAGTTAATATATATTTTATATAATAAGAGGTAAATATATTATTATTTGAAATTATAGGTGTCCTTGATAATGGCATAATTAAAAGGAATGCCTTTCTCTCGTTATACTTGTCCATCATTGATGGTAAGGTAGATAACTTTCTCAAAGCACATCTGGGAATGAACCAAACATTTTATTAATTGAAAAAAAATATATGAAATAATTGAAAATGCTACAAAGTTACTCTAGCTCCCTTAATTGATTGAAAAAATATATACTCCTAAAAAATAATAAGATTAACCCTTTAAACTAAAATAGAGACGAACTGCTTATTCAAAATTAAACTAAATTGTTCTCTTATGAATTTCTTTCATGATGACACAAAAAATTAAAATTTTTATACTAGTAATCTAAACCCGAAACAATCTATGGCCATGGTAATGGAGTAATTATTAGCAAAAGCAATAGTAACAACAAAACAATCGACAACATATTCAATATTAACACATTAGTAACATTAAAATCTCACTAATAGCAGTACATTCAATAGTGACATATTATCACCCTATTAGCAATAGTAGCACATTTAGAAGTAACCAGCTAAAACATTCGATTTCTAAAGAGCGACACTACTAATCTTAGGAATCGACTTTTGAGGAGCATCAATTATGTTGACATGAGAGGATGGATTGTTATAAACCTACTGAAATAAATTGACTTTAAAATTTTATAATGATAGAGAAGATAAACAAAATTACAAGTACTTTGATGATACCGATTATGCCAGTAGTAGTTACATCAAACTTAATGAACTTTTATGACTCTCATTATCATTGTATCTCATACATGGAAACTGATTGAGCAACTCAATGATCTAATATTACGCTTGGTATATTAGTAAGGAGAAAAAGGAAAAATTGCAAGAAATATAGAGAAAAAAATTACAAAAAATCCTCATCCATAGAACATTCAATTTGAATACTAGTTTTTGCGTCACAAGATGATAACCCATCCTACTCCATTAAAAAAATGATGATGAGATATTATAATAGTTAAAAAACAAAAATTATCAAAGAAACTTCTAGTTACATGCAGGGAGGGATCTAAGATGATATTACTGGAGGGGCAGTACTGATCTTAATTAAGTTAATATTAAAATCATTGATAGGAAAATATCTAGTTATTATCGTAATTATATTGCATCTTATATATGTTAATGGATCTTGTTAATAATTTAACTTACAATAATTCCTAAAACTTAATAGGATGAAAAAATTATTTTTAAAAATGATGAAGAGTGATTGGTACCCTTCATAAGAAGTTAAAAATTTTAACTATTAATTTATAAAAAGATTACATTAATATGTATAAACTTATATAACTTTTTTTTAGCAAAAATATATCAAAAAATATTTGATCTAGAAATTACTAGTACAACAACTAAAGCAAATTGACATAGGTATACATTTTATATTATCTTTTTTCATGACAACTTTATCTAATTGTTTCATTAGCAATGCCAAAAGAAAAACAGAATATTATTTTGAATATAAATTATTAATCAATTAGTTTTTCAATAATCCTATTCATTTTCGTAAGATTAATTACAAAAAAAATAAACCAAATCATACAATTGATATTATTCATCAATAATTTATGTGATAAGATCAAAATATTTGTAATATGAATAATGTAATTATTATTTATAGTGTATTACTAATAAAAAATTTTAAAAAGTTTAATAAATATAAAAGGACAAATGTCTTTTCAACAATAAATGCATATAGAAAAAGTAAAATAACAAACATTGTAAAACTAAATACTTAACTACTAGGTTATATCTAATTTCATGTTATGTTTTGCTCTTTAAAATATATGTTTAATATTTTTTTTTTTTTCCTTTTCAATCAGGCCCTTATTGGCTCCCCTCTAAACCTATCCATGATTATATGAAAAGAATTACCCATGATAGCTATTTTTTAGAGATTTTGTTGATCACAGCATTTTTCTTTCTATTTTTTCTCTTCTCAACTCAACTCTTTAAACACCTTCCACCTTTACAACTCTCTCTTTTCTTCAAACCTTTTACTCTTTCTAAAAGATTGTTAACAAAGTTTCTTACTAAAGACAATGAATCTTTTGAGTTCTTTTCACTCTCAAATTCAATGCGACTCTCACAAATCTCTTCAATATGCTTTTTAGCTTCTTTCAAGATATTATTGAGTAAGATAAAGGAATCAACAAAATTTGATGCTTGGGTTGCTAGTTTAACCAATCTTGGATAAATTTCTCTATATTTTTGTCTTACAATCAAATGATTATTTTCTTATGCATCTTTTTCATTTAAGCTTTCAACCACATCAATTGTTGCTTCTCTAGTCCAACACACAAGGATGTATTCTTCAAAGATAAACTGAATATCCCAAACATCATACATCTTTAAAGTATGATAGCATGAAATTCCAAATTTCTCAAACTTCTTACAACTACATGAAATTTCCTACTTGATGAATTACATATTACTTTATAATCTCCTCTCTTGTCTACTATCCTAACTACATATTCAAGTAAGGGCCAATTTTATTCTTATGCTCCATGAATGTAGTAGAACTCCAATTATATTTATCTTGAAATATGTCAAAAATTTATGGGGTATATACTTAGCCTACTTATCTTAATAAAGGAGATTTTTGCAGTTTCATCCTTGACAACTTTTGTTTGGAATTATATTCAGCTTGCAACTCATTATATCTTTTATCATTCACTACCCATTCAAAATGCCCTAAAAACTGTAAAAGATCCATATGATCTTAAATAATCTTTCAGATCTTCATTTAAAATTTTACTTAATTATGTACTTCGCATTTTATTACATACACCACAAATCAGGGGCTAAAATGAGTGTTGAAGTGGCTAAGAAAATTTAACAACTATATTTGAGAGATATGGAGTTACATGTATAAAAGATAATACAGATAGTAATAATAATACAATAGGAATTGTGAATAATAGAACAAATATAGGAGTTGCAACTGATAAAAGTGATAACAGATATATAGTTACAATTAAGGTTTTGAAAATAAAAATCATAACAGAAAGTAAACTAATATAAATAGAAAAAATAGAGATAATAGGAAAACTTGTTTCCATCTTTTGTTACTAAAAGTAACTGTGTAAGGAGCTTACTAGCACTTGAAGTCTAGTCACCTAACTGTTCATAGTAGAGTTGTATCTTTCCATTATACCTCACATATCATTAGAAAACAACAACAATTAGTACATCATCTTGTGGATATATAAACTTAGAATAAAGATACAAAGTTTCTTTTCTATAGTACGAGTATTGGAGCATCAAAGCTTAAACCTTAGAAGTGATATCAAACATTTGCACAGAGAACATTCAAGAGAGACAGTGAAAGTTTGAAAGACAAAAAAAGGAAGAGAGAGAGAGAGAGTTTACCTTGCACGTGTGGTTAGAAGCATCCAAGGTAGATTTTTTATGCAGGAGGTATTAAAGTGATAGTGGGCTAGGTTATATCACTAAGAAGGCCTAATATTTGGTACTTTCTTTGATCTTGAGCTCATTCAAGAATTGATCATGGCAAATCATATAAAAAGCATGATAGCAACTTAAGAAAATATGCAACATCATCATTAGATATTGGATAAATTAGAGTATAGAATATAGCATTTGGAAACAAAACACCAATCTTTACAAGATATGGTGATAGAGATGAATGAAAATATGAAACAAATGATGCAATCTTATAAGAATGTGGGAAATCGGAATTCTTCAATGCATAATAGGGTTTCATCATATTCCAATACTAATAATAATAATTCATAAGTTTATGCTCACAATATTAAGTTGGAATTACCTAAGTTTAGAGGCACTAATGTTAAAATCATGATTATTCACAATTAGCCAATTTTTTTATTTCTATGACGTACCTGTTCAAGAAAGGTTGAAGATGGCTTCATTTGCTTTAGAAGGAGAAGCATTAACATCGTTCCAATGGCTTTCAAGAAATGACCTATTAACAAGTTAGGATGCATTCAAAAAACAAGTTAAGATGAAATTTCGACCTATGGAATTTGAAGACTATTAAGGCAAGTTGACTAAATTGACTTAAACAAGTACTATTCAACAATACCAATCGGATTTTGAATTCCTTTTGAGCCATATTTCCAATTTATCTGACAAGTTCCTCATGAATTGCTATGTGTTTAGTCTTTAACTAGTACTACATGCGAAAGTCCTATCTTCTAAACCCTAATCTTTGTTAGAAGCTATGAAAATTGCTAAACGTCATGAGGCAAAGCTACATACCCTTCAAAATCAAAATTCATTTTCTAAACCATTTTTTCCTTCTTATCCTCAAAAAACCAATTTTCAAATCCTACTTCATTTCAAAATCAATCCAATTTTAAACCTTCTTCTCTTAAACCATCATTTGTTTCTAAACCACTTTCATAATTTGATTCTTCTTCATCTAACTCTAATAAATCCACCAATTCTACTGCTAGTACAACTAAGAAAACATTACCAATTAAAAGAATGTAACCTATGGAGTTAGCTTTGAAAAAAAAGAAAGGTTTATGTTACAATTGTGAAGAGAAATGGCATAGAGGTCATGTATATAAGGTAAAATTTCTTTTGATGATTGAACCGAAGGATTTGTCACAGAAGACAAAAGAGCATGAAATGGTTGAGGAGTTATGGAATGAGAATGATCAGATTGAGCAAGAGACCACAAATTAGATGATGCAACCGATAGAAATCAGTTATCATGCGTTATCAAGTATGATTGCACCTAAGAGTTTTAGGTCACAAGGTATGATCAAGGGTAAATTAGTTTCCATATTAGTAGATAGTGGCAGTACTCACAATTTTATTCAGGAGCATGAAACAAAGTAATTGAATTTATAAATTACAACTATATCCTAATTTCCTATGATGACAAGCAATGGGGACAAGTTGGTTTGTTAAGGATGTTATCATAATATTCCTTCCCAAATCTAAGAAATATTATTTTCTATTGACTGTTATGTCTTGCTAATTTAAGGAGCTGAGTTAGTATTAGGTATTCAATGGTTAAAGACTTTAGGACCAATTTTAATGGATTATTCTAAATTAACCATGTCCTTTACATTCGGAAATAAGCCAATGGAGGTGCTTAGGAATTTGGATATGGTCATTAAGGAAATCCATACAGCAAAGTTACAAAAATTGATTATAAATGATAATGTGGCTTGTTGTTTTGGTTTATTAGCTCAGATGGATACAGATGCATCAAGTTTTGGCATTAAGGTAGTACTACACCAGGAATCCCACCCTATTGCTTTCTATAATAGGAAATTTTGTATAAGACTGTAAAAGGCTAGCACCTATATCAAGGAATTGGTAGCAGTCGTAGAAGCAGTTAAGAAATGGAGGTAGCACTTATTGGGGAGACATTTCATAATAAAAAAATATAAGAAGTCTCAAGGAAACAAGTCTCAAACCATTCAAACATCGAAACAACAGCAACACTTAATAAAATTGCTGGGATATGATTCTGAGTTATAGTACAAACTAGGGGTATTGAACAAGGTAGCAAACACCCTATCAAGACAAATGGAAGATGAAGCTCACTTTAATTCCATCTCTTTTCCTTCTTTTGATTTCATCACAATTATAAAGAAGGAATTTGAAACTAATGACTATTGGAAGGAGTTACGCTATAAGTGTGAGCAAAGGGAAATGTTGTAGTGGCCACTAAAGTGTAAGGAAGGACTACCATATTTAGGCAACCAGATTTTCATTCCAACACCATCAACAATTACTCAAACTCTTATTATAGAATTTTATACAACTCCTATGGTAAGACATGTAGGAGTACTTAAAACATTTATGCGACTAAGTAGTTCTTTTTATTGGCAAGGAATGAAATAAGAAGTAGAAGAATTTGTAAAACACTACCATGTTTGTTAACAAGTGAAGTATCTAACAACATCACTAGCATAGGTACTTTAGCCATTGCCTATTCCTCAACAAGTCTTTGAGGATTTGAATATGGATTTCATTACTGGATTACCTATTTCAAAAGGTTATTCAGTAATTTTGGTAGTTGTTGACAAATTAATAAAGTATTGCCACTTTGCAGCATTAAAGTCCACATATATAGCATTTGTCATAGCACATTTATTTATGGAGATGGTAGTGAAGTTGCATGATTTTCCTTAATTTATGGTGTCTTATAAAGATTCGGTATTTGTGAGCAAATTTTGGTAGAAGTTGTTCATATTAAGCAACACAAAGTTAAAGATGAGTTAAGCCTACCATCCACAAACTGATGGACAATTAGAAGTGGTTAATAGGAGTCTAAAAGTTTATTTGAGATGCTTTGTAATAGATTACCCTACTTAGTGGTCTAAGTATTTACCATAGGATAAGTATTGTTTCAATATTTCCTATCATTCTAGCACTCAAATGACTCCATTTGAGGCATGATATGGTATGGAAGCACCAAAGATTCCTAACTATGTCATGAATAGGACACAAGTGGAAGCAGTAGATTCGGAGCTTCAGGCTAGAGATGATATTTTGAGATTGTTAAAACATAATTTACAATAATCTCAAAATAGAATGAAGACATTTGTAAATAAGAAAAGATTAGAAAAGGAGTTGCAACCAGGAGATTTTGCCTATGTCAAGTTACAACCATATAGGCTAATTATGGTAGCTAATAGGTCTTTAGCAAAATTAGCCAAAAGATGTTTTGGGCCTTATAAGGTGATAACTAGAAGTGGTCTAATAGCATATAAATTGGAGTTACGTCAACATTTAAGAATTCATCCAGTGTTTCACATATCCAAACTTAAAATGGCTTATGGAGATATGGGGAATCACATTCCACTTCCATAGGAATCAATGGATAATAATCCTATTGTATCTCCTTTAGCAATGTTAGATTGAAGAGTGATCAGATGTCAAGGAACAGAGGTGAAGCAGGTTCTAGTACAATGGAAAGTGTTAGTCCCGTATAAGATATCAAGAGCAGGGTGGGGGAGGTGAATTGATATCTTTGAACTTTTGAATATTTTTCGTTGTAAAATAAAATTACCCCTCTTAATAACTTAATTTGATAAAAAATAATATTTTAATAATTCAATACACAACAATTAATAAAACAAAGTTAAAAGAGTAAGGAAGTAAAATATCAGGCTAAGATTTTATAGAACTTCAACCTTCAGCCTTCTTCTATCTTCCAGCTACACTGCTGGGGACCTAGTTTACTTCACCGATATTGTTCCACTTGATCCACTAAATCAAAGCACGAAAAGATTACAAGCACTTGTCACACATGGACTTAACAATACTCTGCTCTACCTATCTAGCCTCTCTACAATTTAAGCTAATATAGATTTACAGAGTACAAATGTACTTGTCTCAACACTCAAACAACAAAATAAAAGTTACAAATTACAAGTGAAAACACAATTATAAAACTCAAATAATTGCACTTTAAAGAGAAGTAACGATTGTTGTATTGTTTGCTTTGGTGCAACTTTTTAAAGAAGTATCTAAAGGACTTTCTATGACTTTTCAAAAAGTAGAATTTAATCACAACTTTTTTTATGTAGCGAAAACTTTTTCCAAAGTTGTTGTTATTATTAAATGACATTTTGAATCCTTTTTCTTTTTATATTGAAATCTTCCAATAGCTAAATTGAAGATTATCTTCACTTTCGCATTTATCCAACCATTAATTGTTAAAGATAATTTCTTGGATATTTTGAGAAGATCTCGATCGTTTAAAATTCAAAAATAACTCTCCTTATCTCGTTTAGATCAAATATACTTCAATCTGTAACCACCAAATAAGCTTTTATTTGAATTTGTCGAAGAGATATGCTTTATCGACAACTTCCGGATAAGACTCATATCTAAGATTTGAAATTCCACAAAATTTGAGTCAACCTTATCCTTATCCATATTTGTGCATATCTTAATTTATCAAAAATTAATTCCCTAAAAAAATCAACATAGATCTTAGTACCATCTTAAGTGAAACAAGATTAAGTGTATTTCCCTAATACACCCAATCTAATAGAGCTAGGCCTTATCGAATTCAAATCTGATATTAAAATTCAATGTCATATATTTCCATATCAACTTTTTTAATGACCTTCTAAAAAGTATCAATTCTTCCTTTCTTTGAAGTTTCTAAACAAGCTTCTAAAGTACTATACAATTTCTACTTATAAAACTTCTAAAACACTTTTTGAAGAATTTTAGACTATTCTCTTTTTTAGTTTCAGTCAACTCAAACTTTCTGAATAAGTTTCTGAAAACAACTTAGTTTTGTGAATTTAAACTTTTTAAGAACCCTTCTAGATGCTTGCAATCTTAATGATTCATTAGCATTTATCCCTTTTTATTATCATCAAAATATATAAGAGATATCTAATAGAAAGCACTACCTACTTAGGATGCCTCTTGGGTAGATTTGTAACATTTCATTAGAGACCCTAATTTCAACCTTAAGATAGGGTCACTTTTCCAACAAGGGGAGAATTCGTTACACACACCACAAATCAGAGGCTAAAACGAGTGTCAAAATGGCTAAGAAAATTTAGCAACTATATTTGAGAGATATGAAGTTACATATATAAAAGATAATATAAATAGTAGCAATAGTACAATAGGAGTTGTGAATAACAAAACAGATATAGAAGTTGCAACTTATAAAAGTGATAATAGATATACAATTACAATTAGGGTTTTGAAAACAAAAATCATAACAAAAAGTAAACTACATATAAATAGAGAAAATAGAGATAATAAGAAAACTTTTTTCCATCTTTTGTTACCAAAAGTAACTGTATTAAGAGTTTACTAGCACTCAAAGTCCAGTCACCCAACTGTTCATAGCAAAGTTTCATCTTTCCGTTGTACCTCACATATCATTAGAAAATAACAACAATTAGTCCATCATCTTATAGATACATACACTTAGAATAGAGATATAATGTTTCTTTTCTACAATATGAGTATTGGAGCGTCAGAGCTCAAACCTTGGAAGTGATATCAAACGTTTGTATAGAGAACATTCAAGAGAAATAAAGAGAGTTTGAAAGATAGAAAAGGAAGAGAGAGAGAGAGTTTACCTTATGTACGTGGTCAGGAAACATCTAAGGTAGATTTTTTATGGAGGAGGCATTAAAGTAATAGTGGGCTAGGCCATGTCACTAGGAAGGCCTAATACATTCCTCTTGTGACCACATTTTTCATGTAGCATTTAGCCCATTTCTCCTTCAAAGTATAAATTTCTTCTAACCATGTATTCCTTCTTACATTATACCTTTCAATCATTTCTACCCATCCCTTTTCGAAGTATAATGGGCCTTTAAACTTATACATATAAGCTTTAAAATTTAATAAAAAAACTTGATCCATCTTTCACTGAATTTCCTAAATGCTTAATGACACCATGCATTAAGTAACAAGTCCATAGTCTATTGACAGTCTCTAACATCACTTCTCTTAATGCTTTTGCCTTTGCTAAATCTTAATCAATGAATATTGTCAAAGGATTTTTCTATTATGTGCTTCTAGAAATGTATCAAAAAGCCAACCAAAAGATACAATTGTCTTATCATTTAAAAATACTACCCTGAAAATTATTATACCTCTATGATGGTTAAATCCAATGAAAACACCAAATGGTCTATTTTGTTTAATTGTACTAAGGGTAGTATCAAAAGTGATCACATCACCAAAATGAGCATAATCCACTATGATTGCCAGCTCAACCTAAAAAATATTTGTTATATGTTCTCCACAATCTAGTAGCATTGCACTAAAGAAGGAAGGATTTTTTAGGAATTGCTATTGAAAGTACCTAACCATAGCCCCAACTTCTTCATACATCAAATCCCTTTGTCTTTTACTTTAAAGATAATTCTTCTAATCTAGCTTAGTATGTTTAAAATTTTCTCTTCTACCAACTTCTTATGCCATGAACTCATACACTTGCTTGGTTCTAAGTACTAAGTCTCTTGCTAATTCAATTGCTAGATCATGTGTATCAGATATCTTTCTTTGAGATGGCATTATATGAATAGTTTCTAGAAGATGAAGGGCATGATTATGCTCAATATTGAAATCATGCAATCAATATTTTCCTATCTCTCAAATAAGTATGATGTCTATCCTCACAAAACAACCAATTCTTATTTTAGCTCTTGGATTTTTTACAAATACATTTCTCTTATCTTCTCTTTGCTGACCTTCTTTAGCACATATAAGTCTTTGAGTAATCTTTCCATCTTTCTTCCTCTTATTGCCATATAGCCTTCAAACATTGAATCCTATTTTTGTTTCATATTTAACCCATAATTCCCAAGAATCATTCTCTGATTCAAACTCTGTATCAATACGGGGAATCCATTCTTCTAATATATCATCAATAGCATTAGACAAGTCATCTATAAAGGAAAAAATAAATAAATACAAAGCTTTAATTTATTTATTAAGTTGAAGTTGAGTTTGTAATTAAAATGCTACGTATGAAAGAAAGTTATTGAAACACAAAATCAATGGGAGGCTGCTCTATATATTTTTTTTATCTCTTCAATAATTTGCGATCAATAAGCTATTATAACTTTCAAAACAATACTCAATGTCCATGTTAATTATTAAGTTATAGTTTTGTTACCGCATATTTCAATCAACATACCATAAACCATAACATGCCATACATAACAGTACCATTCCATAAACCATATGCGAGCCAATTACCTAGTCACCTTATTAGCGATTCAGTAAAGGATAATTTTTACTCTAGGTCCTTGATTAACATCACCGGCCATATGAAATTTTTTATTGACTATTAAAAAGATATGATAACATGAGAATTATATATATGTTGTTGTTATGAGTTCAAACTTCTTATACACACAAAATTTTTTTCTTGAGACTTGTCATATTTTTAACAAGTAAATAATAGTAATTCCATTGTTTACAATAACAGTAGCAATATAGAAAAATGTTTTTTTTTTTGGTAAATCAATATAAAAAAATTATACAACACAAGATATAGAGATACAAGATATGCCTTGATGATAATAGCCATGGTTTTGTAGATATTTCATTGTTTCCAATTTTTCCCATGGCTTTAATGAAAACTCCTTGTGTGAACTTATTTCAAGCAAAGGACAACCGGATCATTATTGTGAGGGCATTTGAAGCAAAATAACATAGATGACAATTGATTTCTTATTTCAATGTGTGGTACCTCTTGAGAAAAAACAATTGAATTCTTATTTCAACCGAAATAAAGTTTTGGTGGTTTTATTATCGTGAAAGACAGTGGAGGAAGGAGAGCCCTCTTGCTTGTAGAGAGTTAGGCTGGAAAAGTTTAAAAAAAAAAAAAAAAGGAAGAAGATGAATGATTTAAGTGATAAAAGGGAATTTCATTTTGACCATCAATTTTTAATAATCTATATGTGTTATAATCTGACAAGCCTAACTTTAGGAAATTAGAACTTTAGAGGGTCCTAATCCCATATTACATAGTTTCCTTTGAGAAAGAAAAAAGTTTTAGAATTTTGTGAGACTCATACTATATTTTATTGAACTTTTAATGGAAGTTTAGCTAATTTACTGTTATATCATGGTTGAAATTTTACATAACTAGATGTCGATTGGCTTCCTTTATTAGGTCTATACATACAATTTTTCCACTTGGTTTTTCCAAATGGGTCTAAGAGAGTAATGCTTTAAATTTTGGGCTAATTTCAAAACACCACTTTAATTTTGGTTAAATTTACAAGTTTACATTTATAACATATTCAGTTTGCTGATGGAATGAGGTAAGTAAACAATTACAATTCTTAAAAAATATAATAGGGAAGTAATAATCGATATTATCAAGCCTAGGTTGACTCACCTAATCAAACCCAGTTCAACCTTATTCCTCTATAAAATCGGTCCAAGTGACCCCATTAGCCCCTATTGATAGTGATGAAGTCCATCCTAATTGACTCAACCGGTTCAATCTAATTCCTATAATAACTCATCGGGTTTTTTCTAGTCAAAATATACTTTTTTTTCCTTTTGTATTTCTTGAAGCACACTAATTTGCTAATAAAATAAATATATATCAAAGAAAACAAAAGAAGTGAACTGTGAAAAATTTTTAACTTTTAACTTTCAATTCTTAAGAATAGAAGTAATTTTTATTATTTTGTAAATAAATATGAATTATATTATAATATTTTTATTAACCTCAATTAAATCCCAATTCGTAATTATTACTTATAGTTTTTTTGAGTTCTCATAGATAGATACAAAATTATATAAAAAAAGATTAAAGGATAACTATTTCTTTAGTCTTATGAAGAAATTGTAATTCCACATTTTACAAAAAAACGATATCATGAAATAAGTATTCCATCAACCAAACATAAGAATAGGTTTGCAGGGCAAAAATAACTATATAATCCTCTTATTTAAAACTAACTAAACATGTTACTAGAAATTTTTCGGGTATTTGATTTACACAATTAGACTTTTGATTACTATCTCTTGTACCTCATATGCCATGAAAGGGCACTTGACACGCTGTCATTTGTCAACAATTAACACTTGAAATGTTCCCTTTTCCTTTAAAAGATTCCCAATATCCACCAATATCCCAAGTAGGCAAAATAAAGACATTAAGCTATTTTTCAGTGGAAAATAAGAAAACAAATAATCTAAAGAAATTATGATAGTTAAATAACTCTGAAAAGTTAAAACAATTAAGGGCATATGTGATTGTCCTTGATGTAAGTGACCTTAATGTTTGAGAAAACGTGATTAGTCGCCACCTATCAATACAGGTGGTTGGTCTCCCACTCCAGGTAGTGGGATGTAAAAGAATGTTATAATTGGATGGAATGAACTGCCTAGGATGGTGTTCACTATCAAGAAATTGAAACAAAAAATAAAATAAAATTCTTGTTACATCTCTAGCCATTTAGTAACTTTGAATCATTTTGGAGGTTTTTTTTTTTTTTTTTTTTTTTTTGGACATAACATATCAGGTTGGCAAATTAACCCCCATTATAGATGGGTTCAAATCACCGTGTTCACCTTGTTGCTAAGGCATCATCCTATTCCTGGTGGTGCTTACCTCACCCTGGCCTCTAGCTAGGTCAACAACTAAGGTTAACTCTATTTTCTAAATTTTCTTGTGTTATTTTATTTGTTTTTAGTTCCCTTTTATTTTTATTAGGTTTAGCTTGATTTCTCTATTTTGGCTATTTAAGAGCTACTAAAGAAAGCGTGACATATTCGATTAAGTATCAAAATGATTGAAAATTATGTGTATAGTTGCAAATTGATCCAAAAGGAATTTAGTGAGTCTAATTTTTCGAGTGGGATATTTTACTAAAACAATGGGGAAGCGGTAGGATTTGTCCATCATATCTCTTAAAACTATTATGGCATAATTGGTTGTGAGAGTGGAACAAAATGAAATCACAATTTCCAATCCCATTTCATTTTTCATATCTAAAAATGCTTTTAGAAAATGCAATCAAGATTCTAACTTTAAGATGAATTCAATTATATTTTTTAGATGACAAAATTGTAATTCGATTATGTCTTTTAAGAGGATGAAGTTGCAATTCCATCCCACTATCATTAATTATTATTAATTGAAAGTTACTCATTTAACCTTCAACTTTATCATTAAAAAAAAAAAAGCCTTTAAGCTAATTTTAACATTATATTTATAAATATATTACAACTAATTATAATAATGAAATAAAATCAAGAAACCCATTAAGGTTTCGAATCACATAAATAAATTTATTATTTTAATTCTAATTCCATTTCATTTCAATTCATTTTTAATTAATTTTATGTTAAATGTGACATTACGTTACATTAAGAAAGATATAAAAAAACAAGAAAAATTGGGTAACTATTTTCATATTACATGGACATCTCATCGGATTTAAGAGCCTTCGATGTTGAATGCAATAGTTAATCAAATTTAGGTGCGTTAATCATTTGGGGGGAAAAAAACAATCCTGCCAACATGTTTTCTAATATTATAGCGTACGTTAAAAAATTCGAAAAAAAGAAAGCTCTTGAACGGCACACCTAAAAAATAAGGAGGAAAGAGGGGGTAGGGTGTTTGTTTCTTGAAAAGATAAAAACGAAACGGGATCCCATTCCCATATATTGGATAGGGCCCACGGACATCGCAACCCTGAGTTGGCCACGTGATTCGGGAGGCTACGATGTGGTAGGCAGACATTTTTAATCACGTGATGCGGTGCGGATTCCACGGTTTTCATGACACGCTTCCATGATACCCACTCAAAAGGTCAGATAAGTTATTTTATTCCAAAAGTCCTCTTTGATTAATTTAAAGTTAAAAGAAAAAAAAAAAGACAATTATAAATTAAATAGGGTAGATTAACGAATACTTTCGTAATACTAATTAAAGAGACTATAAGAAATTTTACATACTTCTAATAATGGTCATGCACTTTACACAAATGCTAGTTTATGAAATGAGTAAAAGGTTTTCTTATTTTATTTATTTATTTATTATGTTTGTCTTGTTCATGACATTCTTTAACGTTCTCGTAATTAAAAACCACACAGTGAAACTTTAAATAGTGTAAATGCACAGTATGCTATGTCCTAAGACACGGAAAAGGGAAAAAAAAAAAAAGTTTATATGAATATGAATTGTTAACTGATCCCTAAACGGATTCCTTAAGAAGAGAATGTCCATGTTACAGGAAACTCCCATGCTCAAAACAAATAAATCATCATTTATTTAATTCAATTTCAGTATCTTATCTTAAATTAAATAAAGAAACCCTTAAGACACCTAATCATGCTTTTGTAGTTTTGTTCCGTTATTTTCGGGCTTGCCCTTTTTGCTTCATGCTGTGGAGCTTCTTTTGTCCCCTGCTACATACAGATAATAAAGTCGTCAGTCTTTGGAGTTTAATGTAATTTTGAATATTTGCAATAATAATTTCTCCATCTTTTTATCTTCCTCAAAAAACAATTAACATAGCAGAAAATAGTTTTGATGTAACAATTTTTTTTTTTTTATCAAGAAATTAATGGATTTTAAACTAAATTTGATGACCTATTTTTTAATTATTTTAATGTTTCTAAAAACTGCGTCAGTGATAAATATTTCAAATATGCGCTCTTGGCAAATATAGTTATATTAGTTTTGATACGTAAATTCATTTGAATAATCAAGTAACCAATGGATATTAAACTAAAATTTAACAAGTTGCACGAAAACTTGGAATATATTTAATCGATTCTTATTATTTTACACGTTCAATTGTAATATTCGCATGCGAGAAAATTATTCACGCACTCGATCATTCAATCGAGACTTGAATTAAAATATTTTTGGTTAAAAGAATTTAGGTTTGGGAGCTTCAAAGGAATCGAACTTAAACGCATGCTTTGCCATGGTGTTAAATTGAAACACTTTATTTCCACTTTTTTTGTATAAAACATTTTCAAACCACGAAAAGAAGGGTGCTTGGAATAAAAAAGGGCAAGACCCTATTTGTGTGCATGAACCTGGGTTTTGCTGTCATTATACATCCGGAATCTCGATGACTATTTTATGTTCTTAATAGAGTATTTTATATCTGGCGGGATTTTATTTTATGCATCACTATAAGCCACATAAGATAGATTTATCATGTTGTGTTCACACTACAAGAGAGAAAAATTATTATCTATCGAGCCTTTATTTAACGGATGTCTTTACTATTCTTATCAGATAAAAAACTAAAATAAAATTTTTTTATAATTTTCGATACTAACTATAACTACTAAAAAAAAATCAAGTATGTTGAAAAATGAAAAGTTGCTTCATTTGGGTTTTATTTTTTTGTTTTTCCACACATGAAAGATTTTTCTTATTAAGTTAATCTAATGGATGAATTAATTATCTACACAAGCATCGGTAATAGCTAGGGATAATGGATAATGCATGTATCAATATCATATTGGCTTAATACAGGGTACTTCTGTGTATAGTTTCAATCAGAAGATATTGTTTTTTGGTTGTCATGTAAAGATGGCCAACGAAAACAGCTAGCTACAAGATTAATCTAATCTCTCTTTATCCACATAGATACATATCATTTTTTGACACCTTTATTAGCTTTTGAAACTTGTAAAGCTTCCTTCTCGTAATTTGATGTATTATTATTTTTCTTTTTCTTTTTTTTTTTTTGTAAAAATTGAAGCATATCTAAAATTAAAATTAAACTATCCACATCAGACTTCAAAATGTTCAAGGGCTGACTTTAAATATAATTTAAGCTCTCTCATACAATGCCTTTGCAACGACTTGGCAAGCAAATCTGTACCAGATCTTCATACTTCAAGTCTTCAATTAATCTGGACTCTCATGCATTTGTGCTTTATTAAAATATGGCATTTAAAAGGACATTTTAATTAATACATATATTTTGTGGTTAAGGTTCTTGTATGTATATTCGCAGTATTATCCTCGTCTGAATCATTTTTAATTCGATAATTTCTTTTATAGAAAGAAAAAGAAAACTCCCCCCCCCCCCCCTTCTACTGTAGATAGATGGCGTTAGAATCAAATGCATTTTAATCGGTCCATTTTGATACCTTTCAATTATACCAATGATTGTAGCATGCGAGTGAAAGTGGCATCTTCTGAAGACGAGAATACTTCATTGCCGATTTATTAATGTTGAATCCATACGATGGATGGATAAATTGCCATCTTTTTATGTTTGGTTAGAAATTTATTGTGAACAATGGATAATATATATATTTTAAGCCTCCATAAGCAACTTATGATGCTGGCCAAAAAAAATTTATGGTACCATATCAGATCATACATAATGTAGACAAGTACAGACATATGCAAACGTATACATATTTTTACACCACCACCTACATCATATTACGTGTAGATATATATCTTATATAGGAAGAAAATGTCTAAGGTCGCGTGGGAGAAAGATAATTTTTTTTTTTTATGATATTATTGTTATTATTATTCAAATCTATTATACATATGATTGAAAATAATGTTAGAAATGTGTAGTAGGAATAGGAATAGAGGGGTGGGATGGAGGGGATTAATTAGAGTGAAATGAAAGGAACCTTTAATAGAGTTAGGTTGGTTGGGGCCATCAATTGATTTGTCTAAACATTGATGTCGCTTTTGTTTCTTCGCACGTGAGTTGCGGGGTCGACTCGGTTGGTCCACCTCTTCCCCTCTGAATGTGACCTCACATCACTTTTCACGTTATATATGTATATATATCTCCCTACTCTCATCATCGTCATCCTCCTCCTGTTGCCACTAAATTCAACATGGATAATTTTTTTTTTAAAAAAAAAAAAAGAAAATTCACACTTTAGTATTTAACGCGAATGTTTATATCTTTATGATAAAAGTGTTTTCAGAGCTCTACACTTACCATCGACATCCTTGATAGAACTAATAAAAAATAAACTATTACAGAAAATAAAAACAAAAAAAAAAGGGCAAATAAAAAGTAATATAGCACAATTAAAGAAAATATTCAAAATACATAGAGAAGAAACGAGAGCTTCCCCTCTCTCTACTTTTTTTTCTTTTTTGAATTTTTACATAATTTTTTCTTTAATCTTACAAACTTTTTTATGATTTTATCTTGGGCATTTTTATTAAAGATTTGGATGGTTAAAGCTCGATTTTAGAGATAAGAAGATTGAGCGCATATTGAACGAATATGATAAGGTACATTAGCAATTTTCTCTTTGAATGAAATTTATCCTATTATTGTAACAAATTAATTAATTAATTAGATATCAATTAATATAATTATTTTATTCAGTGATAAGTCTCTATATTTGAATGGAAACTTAATCAAATCCTTCAATTCAATACACTCTGAAAACTACTTCTGTTTTGTCTTACCACTCGTGGTTATTCGTAATCTGGTAATTAATTAAGGCTGGTCACGTGCTATGGGGTGGTACATATATATATATAGGAGAGTATTTTTGGCAAGACATAGACAAAAGCCAGAAACAAGTGAATCTGTACTTCAAAAATTGGGATTCACCTGAAGTGTTAAAAAATTTCTGAAGGAAAGATAAGAAAACCAGGTCAAGTGTATCCATCTACTGTATACGTACGATATGGGTCAGCTCCGAACTTAGTCAGCTCGGTGGTGAGGTCACGGTTTTACAATTCTTAAGGACGCTTGTAATTTCATTTTCTCCATGCAAAATTCCACAATATCAAACTTAATAAAATATACAAGTTTAATTCCCTACCATTCAGTTCCTCTCTCTTCTTAGTTATTAAGGTTTTCTTTTTTTATTTTTATAAAAAAAAAAAAGCACCATATTTTATTCGGAATATTACATCTATAATATATCATTAAAACCAAAACTAAAGCCTTAAAAGAATGCGTATTAATATGTAATGAATTGATCACTTGTTCATATGCAACAACAACCATACTTAGTAGACAAATTAATTGATTATCAAACTATTAATAACAAATAATAACGTAACGACTCCCCTCCCCTTTTTTTCTTATAATTTCTATTTAGCAAAATATATATGATACGCATAAACAAATAAGATATAATAGGTTCTTATAATTTCTATCTAGCAAAATACATACAGTACACATAAACAAATGAAAAAGATATAATAGGAAAATGGAACTCTGTACTCCGGTTCATGGTGTCACGTGTTTTAAGAAAGCCTGTTAAGGTGGGGTCATGTTACAACCAAATCGAACATGACACGTAATATTCTTTAACTGGTATAAAGGTAAATGACGCCTAGCCGTTCATTGTGCCCATGCACCGCCATGTTAATGGTCCCCAACTCGCCATGGTCGTGAGAGCCAACTTAGTTCTCCATACTTAAATAACTAAGCATAATCAAAAATCAGAGAAAAATTAAGGAACTGACCATCTTTATTTAATGGATATATATATATATATATATATATATATATCTGGGTCACACTCTATGCTTCAACAGATTCCGTCTTATAGACCAATTTCTAATGTTTATGCTGAGTTTGTTGTAGAATATGTACATGTTTTATACTTAGCACTTACTATACAGTTAAGATTCTAGTATGTGTCTACAAAGAAAAAGAATTCGTCATGAGTAATATGTTACATGTAAAGTTTAATAATAAGATTAAAAAAATTAAGGATTTGATATATTTTTATATACATAAATAACAAATTATCGTGAGTGATTATAAATACTATTATATATTAAAATTTATTTATCAATATACTAGTGACCCGCAATATATATATATATATATATGAAGTATCATTTCTAGTGAAATCTTTTATCCCTACAAAAGGCCCGATGTACAAGAAGGAGCTTGTATACAAATTTTTACCATAGGAGGCATGTAGGTGCATTATCAACAACAGGAGAAGAGAGATGCAATTCGTATGATATCACTTGTTAGCTGTCACTTTCGATTAAACATAGTTATCCCATTGTGCGTCCAATTGTTCTTTTAGGTGAAATAAGGATATGATATTATATTAAGTCCAAATTTCATAACATGGTCGAGCTTATGTAGATGGTTGTATTTCACAAATAGTAAGATCAATCATAATCAAATCTCACGAAATTGGATGATGGAGTGAATCTCAGGTTGCTCCGAGACTTTAGGTATGCAATGGTTTTTCTTTTCCTTTTTTTTTTTTTCATACACAAACACACACATAATGTGTAAATAATATGGATTTAAGAATGAAAGATCATGTTTAAATGAATAAATTTAAAATAATTTGAACAAATTAACCTTAAATGATTCAAATCCACAATATTGTGTTCATATACTAAGCAATTGTCTCATTGTATTCCTAAATTTATTTATTTATTTTTTTTTTTAAAAAGTGAGGAATGGGAGAAAAAGACAAGATTGGCATTAGAAATGTTTAATTCTCCTTTTACCGAATAAAAATGTAGCAATTCTCTACGTAGGAAGCACATGGAAAGCTAAGCCAAGGAGGAAAGTCCCGGATTTCCCGGTAGAACTGAAAGGCTCCTATTTAAAACGCACAACACATCACACTTCCCTTGCACACGGCATGATAGATACAACACGTGACATTACTTCCTTTATCACCAACATCCTCTGGTGACTGTCCCATAAAACCACTCAAAAAACCAAAAGGAAAAAATAAAAGAAAAATTAACCCTAACCTTACACTTACAACTCCGATGCAAACGGTTTAATTAATTATTCCTACTTTAGTTTAAATTATTTATGGATCGGGATCTGTGCCCTAATCATCACTCACAAGTGTCCTCATCTTTTCTTAGTTTACTCTCTCTCTCTGTGAAAAAGTCAACCAGTAACTATTAGTAAGTCAACCACATGCCATGGTTTGGTCTCACGTGATGAACCCGATTTCGTACGGTTAGGTTAATTATGGCGAGTCATTTTCGTCTCTTTAACATAATGGAAAAGCCTCGTAAAAAAACAAAAAAGAAAAAGAATGGGAGTTGAGGAGCTACTGCTTAGTGACTACTAAGCTAGGGGGTGTTTTTAGGGTTGCAGTAAGTCATATATATATATATATATCCCCGGACCGCATAATGGAATAAATAGACAAGATTTGCTGTGCTTGATAATACGTAATTTTTATAAATTTTCTTTTAATATTTAGAACACACGACCCATATAAGCATCCTACCGCAAAATGAAATAAATATACAAGATTTGCTGTGCTTGAAAAGACGTAATTTTTATAAATTTTCTTTTAATATTTAGAACACACGATCCATATAAGCATCCTATTTTTCCATATGGAGACCTTAGTTTTCTAACATTAAAAAATTGATATAAAATGCATTTAGAAATTTGTAAAATCAAACGTGCCTGCCTAATTATACATATATTTATTCTACCTTGCTTTCAAATTTTTATTCTGTTCTACTTATTTATTTTATGCAGGACGGAAAGAATTGCAAATGATCTAAATCAGTTCAATTTGGTCAAGTCGGACCAGTTGGCTTTATGGTTCAACATGTCGGGTCAATCCTAAGTCCATATTCATCCAAGCTCTTTTGTCTAATTCATTCGATTTCTGGTTTTAAGTAAACTAAGTCGAACTACGCAACCCAGTCTAGAATCAATTGCTTTCACTTTCATCACGAGGTGAATGATAATTATTAGCGAATTCCATTTGATATTACAGCTGGAATTAATAGCCAAAAGGTTGCAAGTAAATTTGACTGAACCAACCAATTTATGATCGTCGAAAATTTTTCATTTTGTTAAAGCAGCAACCCAGAATTTTCCATCTAATGTGTCTACGTCTACAATATTTCATACTCTTTGGAAATTTCGGATGAATTGATGATGATATCAGCCTCGATTTAGACCAAAAGTAATAACGACCATTGCTTTTAAATTTTTAAATTCGAGAATTTGTCACTGTTACGAGACCACTCCGAACAAAAATATATAGCACAGTGACTGACCCAATCAAATTTTGCATTGATTCATGGTATACATACCTACAGTAATGGTTTTTTCTTTTTTTTTTTCTCTGCATTGAATATATAATAAAGAAACTCGGGATCCAAGTTCACCCAAGTGAATAGATTTACTTAAAGGTAATTGATCAAACTACAGAAGTTCTGCATTTTGATTTTATGGATAATCACAAATACATCTAGATCCAAAGAACAATGATTTTAAGGGTTTAGCAAGCATTTTGAGAGGTTTTAATAGTGTTTTAAGATTAATTGCATATTTTCAAAAATTTATTCAGATATAAAATCCATTATAGATTGTATTTGTAATCTACTCTAGTTTTATAGTACTAATTGTTTTAGTTAGGGTTATATGGTCTGAGGTGGGAGAGGTGGAAAGCTCCACTCATTACACTACTCGTTAGATTGAGATTTCCAAAAGTTTGGAAGCAGATTCTGTTCTATAAACTTCTCATCTTAGAACCTACACCATGTGTAACTTGGGAAACTCAATGAAAGATTTGAGTAGTTTTTTTCTTTTTCTTTTTCTTTTTTTTTTTCACCATAGAGTAGTTATTTTTTCGTTACGATAATACATTACTCCATATATATTTACTTCATTGAAATCTTTCTTAATTCTAAGTTAATTTTCTCCCTCCAAAATATTTGAAAATATAAATCTAAAATCCATTAAAAGTATATTAAAACTCCATTTCATTAATTATACGATGCTATTATTATGAAGTTTCAAATTTAAACCTTCTAAATGATCGAGTTACTTAAAGTAAGTCTATTATTTGGATATTAACCACCCGATGTGCTATGTTGCTTAAATGTTCATTATATCCACCAAATTTAATTAGGGTATTTATTAAGGATATATTACAAGATATGTATAGTATTTCGTACTAAACAATACATCATACGGTGTCTTTATTATGATACATAGTACAAGTTCCATGTATGTATGTCTCATGATAGCTAGATAAGATGTTGTATTTTGTGAGAACAAATTTTAAAAATTTGGAATTAGAAAATGTCATGTGATATACTCAAATTAGAATCTACTAGATTAACTATGTAGGTCTTGTAAGTTCAAAAGGCCAACTAGTATCGAAAACTTTTCTAATCTTAGCCACGAACTATTTTCATTTTCCAAGTAAAATTGAAACTCTATACGGTATTAAATAGATGCATCATATTAATATGAAAAAAAAATTCAATAATACTAATATATTATATATCTAGATGAATGGTATATAAGTATTAAAGATATTATATAGATTTTGAAAAACTATTATTAGTATTTTTACGTATTGATATCTTATAAAAATATGTATTAACATAACATTTTAATACCGTCTTCGTACTATTATTATAAAATAATTATAATCCCTTTTCAAAGTAACACGAGAAAGCTATTACTTCAAAATATTGTTTGAAGGAACAGTTGAGTACGCGTGTGAAACCTAAAAAATAAAATAAAATAAAATAAACAAGGAAAAGGAATCTCAGGAAACGGAATCTAAATTGTGTATATTGGTCTAGTTAGGGTAGGCGGTAACACGTTAGCCGCCGCTCTCACACAATGAAAGGAAGCTCCTAGCCATTGCTTTTCATTTTTAAATGTCCTATATTATATATTTCTTGTAAACGGCATGCACATGAGCGATGGATTCCCCAATCTTTTCATTTTCAAAACCCCCATGTCCTCAACCGATACCAATCATTCAAATTAAGGCAACATCTATACATGTAGTTTAATCATTTATGAACTTTTGCTCAAAATGTTTCTCTCATTCAATAGTCAAGGTGCACGTACTGAACTCTTGGATTCATGGGTTTCAAATTATCAATTGCTACTTTTCGTATTCTTTCGGTACCATTTGGTGTTTACCCTAAATTTTTTAATATATAGAGTAATTTATTTATATTGCCACAATTTGTTGCATTTACATTTCTGGGAGAGAATATAAGATCGCAAGTTTAAATAAACAGATCAAGTTATCACACATCTCTCAGCATCATTATGACAAAATGAAATGAGATTTAACTAAATTTAATGTGTCATCTTCCTTCACTTTGTATAGTTACATGCTAGACAACAATGTGAGCTCTAAATAGTAGAAGCACATAGGCAAAGATTTAAACTTTAAATATTGAGCTCCACAACTCTTTCTCATAAATCCGAAAAATCCTAAGAGAGGAAAGAAACTAGATAAACCAATATGCATAGTACATAATGAGTTGAGCCTGAATTCATTAGGTTATGCTTGCTAGATTAATGGATGGAGTCCAAATAATTATACTTTTGACTTGTTAGTGAGTTTTCGATTTGCATTAAGATATTATATCATATATAACTAAAGACCTTCCTAAGCAAATGTAGATTATAATGTGTACATTTATGGGTGCTCTTGCCTCTTTCATTTCTTTAATTCATCCTTTCAGTATTCTTTCAGCGTTATAAATTACTCTAATACAATATCATCATCTATCTATCCACGTTATATAAGGTGTGTGACACAAATTTTATATATTTAACATATCACAATTTTTCAAATAGTCTATATGTAAACATTCTTATATGTTATTTCCACCAATCTCCTACAACCAAATATGTAATAAGAGAGTATCAAAAAGTTTGATGAATTAGAATATGGAGCAAACAAATTAGGAAAAATAAAAATAAATAAAAATGTAAATAAAGTTGAGCATATAATAGATATATGGTGCAACATAATTTAAAATAATCTACTATAAAACTCAAGTCAAATGAATAAATTAAATTAAAAGAATTAAAGGAAATAATGATTATTATTTTCAATTATTGGTATGGTATGTATATAGACATCAAATACTAGAGGTAATATTGTCGAGAGAAAAGATTTAAACATTAGTATGGCATGTAAATAGACTCTAAATACTAAGGCTAAATTTGTTCAAGGAAAAAGTTTAAGCTTGTATCTTTCTTTCTACGTTATTTTTCTTCCCCCACTATTCCATACAGTTTCTTTTGTGTGCAATACTAGAAACTTAAAGGAAAACCCTCAAGAACACTTGTAGGCTCGGATTCAAGGAGTTAAGGGGTGAAAATTAAAGCAAAAAGTAGGTTTTTGCAAAGGAATAGTTAAAGTTGGGTAAGTTACCACTTATCCTTTAAAGAAATTCATTTTTCTCTTATTTAGGCAAAAGAAACTTAAGAAAATCGTGAATTTTTAGAGAAGTAGCATTGGAATTGCTGGTTAGAGTGTCAGTGTACTAAGAAACAAAGAGTAAGTCAAGTTTTTTATACAATTTTACAAGTTCTTTTTCTTTTTGTTTTTAGTGGCTATGTGTCGTCACTAGTAACGCTGTAGATACACATGTATGTGTTGATTGGTGTGTCGTGTAGTGTAGAAAGTGTGTTTGTGTTCAATTATGTGCAAGTGGTTTACATTGTGTGTGTGTAAGTAAGATGACATCCAGTGAAATGTGTGTATGTGTATGTAGATATGAGACAAGGAGAAGGGGATGCATATGTGTAGTGTAGGCGAAGGATAGTGGTAGTGAACATGGTGTTTGCGTGTGTGTGTTAGGTGACAAGTACATGTGAAATAGGTGCGTGTACATGTGTCGAGGTGTATGTTGTATGTGAGTAAGGGGATACGGTGCGGCGTGAGAATGTGTATCCGTGTATGTAAAATATAAGATGAGGGAGAGGGAGTGACAAGGACGAGGGAGAAGGGGACACTTGTATGTGTGTGTATGGGTGGGGGGGATGAGAGACAAAGAATGAAGGAGAGAAAGAAAATAGCGAAAGGGAAAAGAAGAAAAAGAAAAGATAATAAATAAAAAAGTAATATATAATCATATATATTTTACATAAATATATTATGTATATATATTATATATATAATAATGTATATAATATAATAATATATGTTATCTACATGTGCACATCAATATTGGTGTATATAATAAGGAAGGATATGAAAAGATGTATGGAGTATAGTTTAGAAGCTTAAAGTATGGGATGAAGGGTTTAGTTAAAGGGAAAGAAGTTTTAAGTTGCAAAATTTAATAAATTCTAAGCTAACATGTATATTCTAAATAAGTGCTAAGAGACACGTAATGCCAAATCTTTTTGAGATGGGAAATCTAGATATGGGATACATGTTTGATGGATATATATGTTAGGCTAATATATATAAATCGGACTAAACTGAAACTTAGGCTTAATTGTTTGTTGCTTATACTTAGCTTCGACCACTCACCGATCGGGTTTAATGATGTTGTTGAGGTATCTAATGATCTTTATACGACGTTTTCCCTAACGAGTCTCATATTGAAAGGACCCATATAGATTTAAGATAGTTTTTGGCACTTGAGCAATTAAGAAGGACCCAATACCAATACATATATAGTATTTATATATTATATGTATAGGGGTCGTGAGTTATCTCAAGTCTTACGACACTGAAACTATACTACTTGTAAACTTAAATAATAAGATCTAATCGGTTGATTATTGCATTTATGATTGTTATTCGTGTATGTTCGACTTATTATATGTATGTTCATATGCATGTGTGTAGTATCCTATATCGAGGGCTAGCTCATCTTATAGGGGTTATTGTTTTTTAGCTACAAGTTCAAATTATGATAACATTACTAAGAGTTATGATGATACTGGCAAACTTCATAATTAAGAAGAGAATAGAGATTATTGCTTTAGGATGAGTGAAGGTGTGCATAGAGTAGACAATAGGCATGGACGAGAGTTAAGATTTGATTTTTATTGCCAACTATGAGATGAAGTTGCCTGTGACTTTTATTGGTCATGTGTTTTATGTTATTTATAGAGTTTTGAGAATTCTAGTCAAATTATTATATTTATATTATTTTAAGCAAATAATATGAGATCTTGGTATAAGATAAAACAAGTGAGTATTTATATTACTCTTTTAGGTGTTGATATTGGTGAATTAATATTGTTATTTGTGAGTTAAAAGATTTTATGTTATTATTTTATAGAATTTTTTTTAGATACCTAATATGTTATTAAAGGTTAAAAACACGTAGCGAGATATAACATTTCAAATTGTATAATGGTCCATCTATGAGCCACAATATCTTGTCATGTCTAATTATATATAAATTTTCGGTGATTCCATTATAATAAAATAAGAAATATGAAACGAAGTTGGCGATGAGCAGCAGCAAGAGCATAAAATAATAAATAAAAAGAAATAAGGAGCAGACATATCCGAGATAAGGCGTTTAACATCAGTTCTCTCGGAATCAGTAAATTAAAATTATCATCGGGATCGCCAAACAGGCCTTATTAAAACCACAAATCCTAAACCTTATACTATTAATAATAATAATAATAATAAATCGATTTAAATCTAAATCTTCCAGTTCCGTGACCATACTCCCATACCGTACGATAGTTTCTCTTTCTCCCCACCCCACCCAAACGGCGCAAAAAAAAAAAAATTAATTAGACCATTTCCAACGTAACGCCGTCAACTCGGCCGCAACGAATTTAACATAACGCCGTTTAGACTAAACGGAAAACAACGTTACCGAAAAAAAAAATAGATAAAAGAAAAAGATAAATTAAACTAACAGATAGCAATGTAAAGCTATGAACTGTATAAAAGATCTCTAACAATGGCCTTCCCCACAAAGAAAAGAGAGAGAGAAAGAGAGTAGAGAGAGAGAGAAGTTACGAGAGTGATATATGAATTTTGGGTTCTTGGAAATTTAAACGAAACATTTGGTGCATTTTCGTCCACGATCTTTCCATGTGTTTTCTTCTTAAGCTGTGAATTTCGGAACTTCCCTCAGTTATTTTAATTCACTGGCTTAATTTAGAATTTACATTTTCTGGGTTCTTGACGCAATCGATAAAGCTTGAAGCTTTAGTCAAAGAAAAATTCAGATCAAAGGTATGTCTCGTGAATTTCATTTTTTTTTTCCTTTATGGTATTATATCCTCCTTCTGCTTGAACTCTAAGTAGTGAAGATTCGTAGCTAAATTATGCATAATTCAGCTGAATTGCACGTAGAGTTGTTGAGATTTGAAACTATTTCTCTTTCGGGTACTCTCTCTAGAAGCCCAATTCAAATGGAATAATCCATAATTCATCAACAATTTGATTTTCTTCCTTTCTTTGTGCTGATTTTTTACTTTAGGAAAGCACTTCCAAGCTGAATTATCCATAATTCAATCAATTGTTGCTGCTGAATTCTTATTTAGTATGTAATTCTCTATTTCTATATGAACTTCTTTTATTTTTTAACGAAAAATTAATATGTATAATTTAGTAAGTATATATTATTTGCGTAAGTTTCTGAAAATTGATTTCCCGAAGGAAAAAAAAAAAAGAGGAAATAGATTGATTTAAAAAGGCTTTTGAGTTATGTGTATGGATTTGAATTCTTTCTCTCTCTATTTTTTTTTTTTAAATTATTTTTTCTTGTTCTTGTGATGCAGATCTAGTAATTAAAGACTTTGGATGAGTTTAGAGTCGCAACGTTCGAATTGCGCTTGAAGACCGAATTTCTTTATTGATCAAATATAATTCACTGAAATTAAGAGATTTATTTATCTGATGAGTTGGTGGTGATATATATATACACACACACATTTAAGTTGATTTTCCCGGAAATGTTGCAATAAGCTGAAGGCGAGGAAATTTGGATGATTATGGAGCTTCCACAGCCTCGTCCATATGGTGGAGAAGGTAATGATTGAAAATTTTGTTGAATTAATTTTATTTACTTTATTTATTTTTTCTTTGGCTTTAGTAATCGTTTGTATGCGTAAATATTAATATATTTAGTTAAATAAAAAAGAAGAAAAGGTGCTAAGGATAAGTCCAAAACCATATTCGCAGGAAGGAAACCAACGCATGACTTTCTGTCATTATGCAGTCATTCATCGACTCACCACCAAGATCCAACACCCCCTTCTCAAGGTAAATCCCACAATATATAATTATAATTATTTTCTTTTCAATCTTGTATTTCAACACTTGACAAATTAAAAAAAATTTAATCCTCTAAACGCTCATAACTTTAAAAATCATAATCAATTTTCATGAAATCCAACTTTTTATTGGTACTGGCCAAAAAAAAAAAAAAAATTTATTGGTAGAATTCCAAAGAAATGAAAAAAAGAAAAAACTCCCCATAAAGAAAAAAATCTTCGGTTTCGACTTTCAAGTCAATTTCTAAGACAAAACAGTCATAATGGGGTAGGAAATTTTTTTCAGTAAATGCTGTGGAAGGAAAAAAGAAAAAACTTAAAAAAATTTTCTTCATGAAATGAAAAAAAAAAAAAAAAAAAACAAGTCTTGAAAGAGAAAAAGAAAAATGGGTGGGTGGGGGGAGGGGGAAATGGGGGGTAAAGTGGAAGCACGTGCTAAGGTGTATGCAAATGGATCTTGGGCCATGATGAGAAATGTGGGGACCACTTGGGTAGTGCCGAATCGGAAAAGAGAGAAAAAAAAAAAGGAGAGAAAACAAGAAAAGAGTAAGTCTAAGCAGTTTTAGCTTAGCCCTACATGTGTAATAAGAGCCATCAGATTAATGGGTCCCAATCGTTAGAGGTAGACGTTGATTTGACATCACATAGACATAACATAGGGCACGGGCATACACACAACGCAGGCATTGGCAATGCCATGACTCGGTTTCAGATAATAATAATAATAATACAGATCATGATCATCATGATCTTGCACGGTCGTCCTTTTGTTATTGTCGTGTTTTTGTTTTTGTTCAGGATTCTGAAGTTTTTTAAAAACACAAATTGTCACTCCCAGTCTCGGTGTTGCTGTCGTTGTTGTATTGTAGTGATTCTTGTGATCTATATTTGGGATGGTTTTTTTTCTAAAGATAATTTGGATTTTGTGCTTTACATATAATTTTCATGAATCCGTAATGGTTTAGGTTTGTTAATTCGGGCTAGATATCGAATAGTTTAGGGTAGATCCGGTTTGAATGATGTGGATCTTAATTCAGGCTAATCTTGGCTATTTAAAAATTTAACTATCTGTCATTTTAGAAAATGATCTGTTGGGATTTATTTATATAAGTATTCAAGGGTCAGTGAGGTCTTAGTTGAATTTGTATCGGTAAAAAAAAAAAAAAAAAAAAAAGATTAAAATAAAAAAAGCTTTTTTAAAGTTATTATCTGGATTGAAGTCATAACTGTGTACTTTTATTTACAAAATCTCCATTTTCAATCTCCAAACAGACAGTGCCATTGGCCTATATAGTAGAATCAGCCTGGGATTTTTCTGTTGAGTAAAAGGAAAAAAAAATAAAAAACAAAAAAAAGCATAGAAAAAGGTTTCTTTCTACTTGTATATAATTCATGTTAATTTTAGCTTAGCAAGACAAAGTCCAGGTATTACTAGACTAGGGATCGGCAATCTAAAGAAGTTTAACCGATGAAAAGTACGAACCCTGTTGATCCAAGAGTAAGTGGACCACATAAGATCCTAAAGCATGTCGTAGATTTTCATTTCACGCAAAATGTGAAATATATTTAGTCTGAAATGTGCGAATGTGACTTCTGCATTTGGACATGGAACCCATTTTCATGATTAAGGTTGTTCACTATTCACGTGAAGCCGCTGTCACCAAGGTGGATCCGAGTTTGATGTGCTTTGTCAAGTAGCACCACAAAAGAGATCAAGATATTTATACAATTTCAAAAAAAAAAAAAAAGAAAAAGAATTGTAAGACTTTTATCATTTTCGCCGTTACAAAATACCTCCAAGTGTCCTAGATAGATACCGTTAATATTTTCGGTCTTCAAATGCCAACGAGGGGCCATGTTGATGGAAAATTCCAGTCTCATTAATCACCATGCATGTGTTTACAACGTGAACATAATTATAGAATCAATTCTAGCACATGCAAATTCAATGGTGAATGCAATTGCTTGTACTTCCGATTGATGTACAGCAAGCAAGTTACCAAGTACGTATAATATTTCATTATTTGTTGTTTGTTGCCTAGGTGGTTTCCTCAAGACCCATGATTTTTTAGGGAAGACGAGTGCCAAGGAGGAAGCCGGGAGTGAGATGTCTTCATCCGTACTAGAAAAGCCTTCACCACCGGCTCCACCACATTCGGTTGAGCATTTACTTCCTGGAGGAATAGGTACGTACAGTATAAGTCACATTTCCTACTTTAATCAGCAAAGAGCGGTTCCGAAACCCGAGGCAGGTGCTGCGGTGTTTTCTGTGGCACAAGCGAGCAGTAGTGATAGAAATGAGGAGAACTCAAATTGTAGTTCTTACGCCAATAGTGGATTCACTCTGTGGGATGAGTCTGCTGCCAAGAAGGGAAAGACAGGGAAGGAGAATATCCAAACTTCTGCTGCAACAGGTAAAATGCATCTAGTTGCACCTTCTCATTCTAGGGTTTCTTTCCTTTCTTATGTTTTCTTTTTTGCTTTTTAAGAGATCAACACCAAAAGAAAAAGAAAAAACAAAAAAGAAAAAAAAAAAAAAAAAAAAAAGAAGAAGAAGAAAGAAAGAAAGCATCGGACGTTGCTTGCACTACAAAAAAATCAGCATTTCTATACCTGAATTTCCGACAGCCTAAATGCCAAGCGCTGCTAAGGATTAATATCAGCAATTCACTACATAAATAACTTAATTGATTTCTGGTTCAAACTTTGGGACATCCACTACTTATTCCCCAAACTTTAAATGGGCTAAATATCACACTCGGAACTTTATCCCCATAAACATCAATAACACCTAATGTAACATTGTTACGGATTTATTACCTATAAAAGAAAACAATGTTGAGAATTAATAAATGTAATCTATATCTTGTCCTTTATTGTGTTTCATGAGTGCTATATGGCTTCATGCTATGAGAATAAATCATAGCTCTCTTCACCCAAATATGCTTTTGGTTTACTTAAAGGTCCCGTTCGGTTAAATCTTATAGAATTCAATTTATTTATATTTTTAGTAAGAGTTTAATTAAGATAGGATGATGGATATTAGAAAATGTGTATCTTTTAATTCCTGTTCATTTAGATTTTACCGTGAAAGAAGGAATAGGGCTTCAAAGGAACTGAAAGAGATCAATACATATGATCTACTAAGTTGCATGTATTCTATTAAAAAAAAAAAAAGAAAAGAAAAAGGTAAAACCAGGTAGTCCAAATGATATCAATCAACATTTTATACAGTCATCATCATCATTGAGATTGGTATAGTAAAAAGATGCTAAATCCTTTTCGTACTCCTCACTTGAGTATAATATTTCATGAAAATCCTTAATTCTTTTATTCTTATTATATTATATCTGCAGTTCTTAACTTTCTTGTTCCGTGGATTCATATTTTACAGATGCAGCGACATTTGGACAGCAATGGGCTTCTCCAGAGAAGCCAACGCAATCATCTTCCAACAACAATCATCGGGGTTCCTTCAGCTCACTCTCTTCCTCCCAGTCAGTAACCATTTTTCCGTTTGTTTTTATGCATGCATGCAATTTATGGTACGCTTGTTTTGCAAGAAAATGCTTTCTAGATCATTTTAACACTTGTTATAATAAAATATGATTCTTTGAATATTATCATATTAATCTCAAAAAGTTGCTGTTACATGTGGATTTTTAGTGGCCATTGATGGTGAGAGGAAAAAGTCATTGCCGATGGCAAATGTTGGCCATTGACCACCTAAGAAAAAGTTCATGGAAAATAAGGAAAATGATGTACATTTTTAAAGAGAAAAATCGCATTCATCATTTTTTTATTAGCATTTTCTGCAGTTGCTAGCCACCACCATTGATGACTAACCACTATCATTGTGTTTCATCATCACTTATTGCCACAAGTTACTAATATTTGCAACATCTTAAAACAAGTATGATAATATTTGACAATTGGAAAGCTTTAATTGCAACAAACACTGGATAATGTCTAGAAAACATTTTCCATAAACTAGCATACACTTTGTATTATGTTGTTTAGCTTGGAATGTAAGTTATCTCTAATAGAAGTTGCTTGGACTAGAGAAATAACACGAGTTATGTATATTTCACCAGACCAACAGGGCATAAAAGTCAAAGCTTCATGGACATGATAAAATCAGCAAAGAGTGGTAGCAACCAAGATGAAGAATTACTCGATGATGATGATGGTTTTTCACTTAAAAAGGAGATGTCTCCCGTACCCAAAGGTAAGCTATGCATTGTCAAGTTGCATCCAGTGAAATGAATTGTATGGGTTTCATGTGGCATAAAAAAACAAATTTGTAGAAGATATTGTGCTTTAAAGGGCTCCAGCTGGAGGCGTAAATGAGCCGAAGTTACTTATAAACCTTCTCCAATTCAGCTTGACATGTAATTGGGTTAATTCAACTACAGTTGAGTCAAATTTTAGCTATAGCTATTTGAGTAACTTATTTGAATGGAGCTTGAGCTTTCATGACATTTAACTCAATGAGCTCATAAGCCTAATCAAGTTCAAATGAAGTTTATATGTTAATCTGAGTTCAAGTCAAATTTAGCATCAACATTATTTTAGTTAGAAGAAATTCCCTTTTTTCTTTTTTTTTCATTTTTCAATATATAAGCCCAAAAAGTTTAATCAAGTCTAGCTTGAGTTTAAAATTTTCAAGTCCAATTCATGTATGAACTCTAGTTCAAATTTGATAGGGCAGCATCTCAACTCAATTTGTGTACACCCCGAGCTTCAAAACATAGATTTTAATAGAATTTGTGTAAAATGTTTTCTTTACAAGTGCTCAGGGACACTTGTGTAAAAGATCCTTGTTTATTGTTGATTGCTCTTATGCCTTTTTGATCCATTTAAAGACTATTGTATTTATTTATCCTTTTCTTTTTGCCAATCATTTAAAGATTATCTATCACGTTCATCTTGTATAGGAGAATTGAGGATAAAGGTTGATGGCAAAAGCAGTGATCAGAAGGCCAACACACCTAGATCAAAACACTCGGCTACTGAGCAGCGGCGGAGGAGTAAAATAAATGATCGGTGAGGCTTATTTACTGATAAATCATCAATTAAAACACCAAATGTTGCTTCAGATATTGTTATCCCTAATTAAACTGTAATTACGTACTTATACTCAACAATCATGCTGCAGTTTTCAGAAATTGAGAGGACTAATCCCTCACAGTGATCAAAAAAGGGACAAGGCATCATTCTTACTAGAGGTACAAGAATCAATTCAATTTTACCTTCCTGATAGGTGTTTAATGTTTTTAGTTGAAATTTTAGCATTTGGCTAATATATTCATGAATATTGTTGCAGGTCATTGAGTACATTCAGTTCTTACAAGAAAAGGTCCATAAATATGAAGGATCGTATCAAGGATGGAATAACGATTCCGCAAAATTAATGCCATGGGTAAGTGGTGCAATTCACATCCAATTTGAGTATGCGTACTTCATATGTAAGAGCGTGCTGATTACGTTGTTTATGAAAATTGATTTTAATTTTCTCTATTAAAAACAGAGGAATGGGCAGAGACCTAGGGAACATTATGTTGATCCATCGCGGGCCTTGAGCAATGCAACAGCTCCGGCATTAATATTCACCAATGAGAATAAGATCACTGCTGTCCCAACCATTCCCAGGAATGCACAAGTACCTCTAGAATCTGAAACGAGTACGTCTACTACATTCAAAGCAGAAGAGCCCCACCCGGGATTGACAAACGCTGCAGTTCGATTTCCTATGACCCTGCATCCAAATGCCTTGGCTCCTGTCAGGACCGGAAGTGTGGGGGCTCAGCTTTCACCTCGAGTATGTCCTGATGCGGAAAACGGAGCTGCCCAACTCACTCCACAAATTGGTCAGACTAATCCTTGTGCAAACGAGTACTGTGGCTTAAGTGATAAACTGAAAGAACAAGATCTTGCCATTGAAGGTGGTACAATAAGCATCTCAAGTGCTTACTCAAGAGGGTGAGTACTAAATTTTCATTCTTCAATAAGCATAAAGGCCGATCCTACTCAATCTCTGACACCGATGTCTTAGTCATAATTGCAAATCAGAAACATTCTAAAAACTTATGTGTTGTGGTTATTTTAAAAGTAAGTGCATCACATTGCGTAAACTCATGAAAGGGCTGCATTATAAAAACCGCATTCCTTGACAGCAATTTCCGTCCTGTCTTATTGAATCTAGTGCTTTAAATTAGGCAAAAAAGAGATTTCATTTGAAGCTTGATGCGGTCTTCTGATAAATATTAGGTCCACAATCATCTGCTTAAAAGGTTTCAAACCCACCAGCTCTGGTATGGTTTTGTAGTTAATGGGTTGAGATCTTTTTTCTTGGGTCTTTCTTTTGTTTATTAGTTCATAAAGATCTTTTAGTTCTGGAACTTCTAGTTATTGTATTTAAGGAATTTCATTTAGATCCTTCCAGCTGGCTGTTCACAGTCACGGATGTTCATGCATGACAAATCCAATTCATATCTAGAAAAATGTCATGCACTAGACTTTTTCAGGTTTCAGGTCCTAAGTTAGTTTTTTAGAGGAAAGTAGTTGTGGAATCTGACCATAGGAAGAAACTCCTGCTATTTGCAGCTTGTTGAATACTTTAACTCAAGCACTGCAAAGTTCAGGAGTGGATTTATCCCAGGCCAATATATCTGTGCAAATTGAGCTAGGGAAGCGAGCAAATAGCCGACAAAGTATACCAACATCTGCATCAAAGGTGCGTTATACTGCAGAAGATTTAGTTAGAAACCAAGAAATGAGACTAAAGATTGGTTTTTTGTTGAACTTGACTCAGGAGAATGAAATTCCACCAAGAAATCCAGGGCCTCGAATTGCTAGTGAGGATTCTGAGCAACCCCTCAAGAAGCTTAAGGGGACGAAAATCTAGTCCGACAGTACAAAAAAAAAAATCTTTTTTTTTTCTTTTATTATAATTTTATTCATTTTTGGTTACCACCCAATCTTATAGGGTTCATTCAAATTATCTCCTGCCTAATAAGCTATCTAGTTGAGACCACTGTACATGTGATATCTTAATTTTTATTTTGATGCACATGATCTCTAACAAATGTATCATTCTCTTTGGTATTATTTATATCATAAAGGGTTCCTGATGAAGAAGCATCGAATATTTCAATGATTCAAAAGCCTCTTTTTGCAGTGACGCTTTTGCTGTAAACTTTTTGTTCTCGTGTTTATGTAAAAACTCAATGAAATGTTTCTTAAGATTGATGTGCCATGATATTCCCTTCTACTCTTTTCTAGCAATTTGCAGAGAGGTCGATTTAAAATTTTTCCACGGCAATTCATGCCTCAGTTTGCAATAATTCAAAATTGGAAAATGTTCCCAGAAATTCCTGTCTCTGTATGATTCGTTAAACTAATGTCAACGTCATGTTCACGCAAAATGCTTTGCTATATCATGTTTTCATTATTCTTCTTTTTCTTTTTTTAAAATTTTTTACTACAGTTTGCCCAGCAATCCCTTGAATATTGCATCATTGTCAAGGCTTACAACAACTCAACTTTGCTACTATATAAAGTTTTTACTTATCAAATTATACACCTAATTAAAATTTTAGTTATCATTATCTACATTTTAGTTAATTTTAATTTATATCGTTAATTTAGTTAGTGCATTTAATCAATACGATGACTGTCCATGACTATAAAAGGGGTTATGCAACCATCAATAGATGGTCACTAGCCATCACCTATAAAATAGTAGGTCACAAGACCCACTAGCGGACATTAGTGATCACTACATTGGTTGATCATGTTAATTAGACTCACACTATAAATTCAAATTAACTAAGATATAAACAGTAACAACTAAATTTTTAATTAGATATATAATTAGACAACTTATTAAAGCCACCTCAAGTACCTCTTCACTCTTACCACCTCACTATTTCAATCAACCCACAAGCCAACACAACTTGCTCAGGCCACCTCAAGTACCTCTTCACCCTTACCACCTTGGGGTCCATAGGAACCATGCTTAGTGCACCCTACTTTGGCTCGATCAATGCAGCCTTAGCCCTCGAGCACATACTAAGTGCTTAATATGCAATTCGGTATCCATAGTGCGTCTACATCGCACTCTCTTTCCTCATTAATTACTCCCTAACATCCATGGCATGGTTAACACGCCCTACAACCTTGGACATGTTAGTTACCCTGTTTCAATCGTGGCCGTTAGTATGTCTTAAGCTGACTAAGCGACAAAGCCATTCTGTCCTTCATCCTATAGTACATGTCCCTTACAACAACCACATACGACCAAATCATAGGACACCATATGTCCTTGACAAATGAGCTCCTTATCCTATATAGGGATCTTCTCTTTGACTCTAGACCTTCCTTACTTCCTTAACACACCCATCACCTAAATACTCTCTCAAAACACTCCAAACTCTTTCTTTTTATTCTCTTTTTACTAACTTAAACATTAAAGGGCCCCCATAGTACCACCATAAGAGGCTTTTTGTAAGTCCTCTATCGAGTACAGTTGATGAATCGCTTAGAGCAACCACTAACCTACCACTCGTGATATCAACCATCACCATTTGGCATTCATCGATATAGACACATCCACCCAACAAATGGCTAAAAGTAAAAACACACATCCTCAAGTTTCTCAATAAGTCAATAATGATAAGTCATCACTTGTACCACTACCACCACAATCATTTGCTCTACTCACTCTAGTCACTCCATTATTTTAGTTTAAGCAACTAAGGGTACTACCAAATGATAGAAGAAAACCGCAAAACGCAAGAACAAATAATGTACTTGAAAGAGAAGTTGCCTCCTTGAAAAAGGCACAAGGAAAACGCCATTAGGAAGAGCCCACCATCAGCTTATCCATAAGGTCAAGTAGGTAAAGTATGAGCTCCATGCCAACTTCTCCACCGAGCTTAATACACCCATGCAGCCACATTCTATCTAATCACTACCAACATGATGACCTCCACAATCAGCTACATGTAGCCCGTGGCAAGGTACAAATGTTACATAAGCAATTAGGTATGAACAGAGTGCTTAAGGAGCTCTCCTAAGATGCTCTCAAAAGCCACTCGAGGATATTAATTTGAGCTGGACAAATACATTCACCATACTTCTAGCAAGCGAGACTAGAAGAGGGTGACTCTTCGACTAACGTTTATAGATAAGCACAATGCGAAGCCCTTTTATGCCTATCATCCTTAAGGAGACACTCCTACAGGGTATAAGTCTCCCCCGTTTGAATAGCTATGATGGCTTCGGGGACCCTAACAACCATATTGTGTACTTCTACACCATGATGAGCCTTTACAATTTTTCAAACGCCATTATGTACAAGGCCTTTCCAAGCATGTTGACGAAAGTGACACTCCTCTAGTTTAGCACATTATAAGACAACTCAATAAATTGCTTCAATAAGCTTGAGATGAAGTTTCAGCAGCACTTCCTTAGCAATAAGGTGCTACCCAAGGACTCTTCTATCCTCTATAATATCAAACAACGACCCAACGAGACACTCCGACCTTACTTAGAGCACTTCAACTAAGCTAAGCTCCAAGTTCTCAAGCTAGACATAAGGGTTGCACTCTAGGCTATTATTATCGAAGTCGACCCCAATTGTAAGTCATTCAAGGCCATTGCCTTAAACTACCCTAAGATGCTCAACGCATTCATGTGCACAAAGGAGAAATATGTGGCCCAAGAAGATGTTATAAAGGCAAGGCTCGAGACTGACCACAATAGACATCATTTAGTTAAGGATTATCTCGACCCTTAAGATGGCAAACCATCTTCATCAAGTAAAGAGCGCCAAGAGAGATAGAAGCAAAAGTTCACAAACTACACTAGTTACACCCCGCTAAACCACTTACTTGGTGAAGTTCTCTATTAAGTCTAGTGGCAGCTCCCTAGACCTTCTCAGGTTTGAGAGACCCTAGAAGCTATGAAATTGAGCAAGTTTTACGATTACCATAATGTATACAAGCACAATACAAACGAGTACTGACACTTAAAGAGCACAGTCAAAAGCCTAGTGTACCAACGTTGCATCAACCACCTCATGGCTAACAAGAGAAACTAGGTCCAATGACCCATCCAATGTCACTGGACTAGGCAACAACAACAAGATGACTACCCTAATGACCAGCAACTGGGGGCAAAATGGGCTAAGGCAACATGATTATCAAAGGCTTAAGGGTAGGAAGAGCAAGCTCTTCATCCTCAATCGAACATGAAGTCCTCTCATCCAAGGTAAGATGGTAAAGATCAATACCACTACCTCCTTTTCTACTGAGGACAAAGAGGGCATCCAGTACATGCGCAATGATATCCTAGTGAACAACATGAAGATCGAGTACTTCGATGTCTCCAAAATGTTCATCAACAATGGCAGCTTAGCAAACATCCTCTTTTATCATGCTAACGAGCAAATGAAAGAGCAACTCGATGAGTCCTTATAACCATACAAACATAGCCTTACTAGATTTGAAGGTGACAAACTTATACTTACTAAAGGGCTCATCACCCTTCCCATTTGACTAAGTGACAACAAGTACATTGCCATATAGTTAATAGATTCAGCAATCGTTATCCACTGGTCCCCATACAATACCATACTTGAGTAACCAAGCATCATGAATCTCAATATGTTGATAAGCTAGAAATGCCTTAAGGCGAAGTTCCCCACACCCATGGGAATAAGCATAACCTAAGGCAATTATCAATTCTTAAGATCTCTTTACCTTAAGGCACAATCCCATGACAATGTAGTTCATATAAAGTTGGGGCCGAAGGAAAAGCCAAGCTTATGGAGAGAGTCGACTAAAGAGACTAAGGAAATTGAGCTCGCGAGCAGCCCTGAGCTGACCATACAAGTAAGGACATTGCTACTTGTAAAGGAGAGAGACCAACTCATTAACTTCCTCCTAGCCAACGCCAATGTATTTGCATTGTCCCCTTAATGACATGCTAAGCATAACTAACATCCTTAAAGTGATGCACCATTTCCAAGTAGATACTAAGGTCCAACCTGTCATAAGAAGAAAAGATACTTTGCATCAAAGTGACAAACTACAATTGAGTAGGAGGTGCAAAAGCTCCTCCAAGCAGGATTTGTTGGGGATGAAAGCTATCTGACTTAGTTAGCAAACATTGTACTTGTCAAGAAGTCTAATGAGAAGTGGTCTATGTGTGTGGATTATGCGGACCTCAATAAGGCCTATATGAAGGACTGCCTTCCCCTTCCTAGGATCGACCAACTCATCGATTTGAAGTCAGCCCAAGCTACACTTGGTTTCATAGATGCCTACTTGGGCTATAATCAAATCCATATGGCTTCTAAAAACGAGTTCCATACCTCATTTGTCACCCACTTCGGACATATTGCTACAAGATTATGCCCTTCGAACCTAAGAAGATGTTATAAATACGTAGGCCTTATGCTACCAAGGTTTTATTTACGATCAAGTTCGAGTTCCTGGCAAGTAATAATGGGGACGAATACAAAGCACTCATCATTAACTTGAAGATTGTAAAAGACATCAAGGTAGAGAAGTTACATATCTATTCAAACTTGGTGCTTGTAGTACAACAAGTGAGAGGGGAATATGAGACAAAGGGAGAGACCATGGTGAAGTACCTCTATGTAGTTCGAGATCTCCTTTCAGGTTTCACCTCATGGAAAATAAACAAAATTTCTTGAGTAGAAAACTTTGAAGCAAATAGATGTTGAAGTCCACGGTCATCTTAACGCCTTACAGTAGCAATAAGCCTCTCTTCATCCAATATCTCCCTAAGTGCATAGCTAAAGAGCCATAATAGGAAGTATTCAAGATCCAACCCTCTTAAGCCAAGTCTAAATGGTCCCAATCATTAAGTATTTGAAGTCTAGAGCGCTACTCAATGATAGGGCTAAGGCCAAGAGACCGACTTATGCTATGGCAAATTGTACTCTCATTGATGACATGCTCTACCATCGTAGACATAATGTCTCACTTCTTTGGTACCTCAAACTCAAAAGGGGCATCTAATCCCTCGAAGAGTTAGTATGTAACAACCGCATTTAAGCCTAAGCTCTATGCATTTTAGCTCTCTACCTCGGCTAATACTAGCCAACCATGAAGGAAGGCACGAAGGCCATGGTTCAAAGGTGCCACAAATGTTAAAAGTACACGACCATTAGCCATGCCTCGAGCATCAATCTCTACCCTATGGCGAGCCCATGACCATTTACCCAGTGGAGGCTCAACATCCTTAGACCCTTCCCTAAAGTGTTAAGGCTTCGTTAATTCATCTTGTTGGTTGTAGACTATTATATTAAGTAGGTCGAAGCTTAAGTGATTGCAAGTATCACATCTAGAGTAACTAAAGGTTTCATCATCACTTGGTTCAGGGTACCCTATACCTTGATCATAGACAATAGCAAGTAGTTCAACGACACCAAGTTTAAAGGATTCTATGAAAAGCACCACGTAAGGTTCTACTATACCTTAGTAGCTTACCCTTAATCCAATGGCTAAGTCGAAGCAATCAACAAGATTATCTTCGGTAGCTTAAAGAAGAGAGTGGAATGAGTAAAGGGGAGGTAGGTTGATGAGCTCCCTAATGTCCTTTGGGGATACTGGTTGACTCATAAGACTTCCACTAAAGAGACACCCTTTCGCCTTATCTTTGGATCTAAAGCTATCCTATCTATGAACTTGGAGCTACCAACAAGCTAGGTCTAGAATTTCGACGTCAACACTAATCACCTGGCCTTACAGGTGAGCCTCGATACAATTGACAAAGTGTACGACATTACCAAAGCTTAAGTAGCAGCTTATCAGCAACAGATAGCTCAATACTACAAAATTGCAATAATGCCCCAACTAGTTCCCAACTCGCTTCACTCTCTAACAATCCGTTCTAGACCACCATATACTCAGGTCTTAGTGGGTTGCCCCAATGCTTCACATGTCGGTCAACTATGATCTCCTTTACCTCTCTACATATGACTCTTGTATCCCAACTGGAGCTCATTGTGACATTGCCCTCGTCGGATCTTCCTTATCTCTATGGTATGGTTTGATCATACATACATGGAAGACTAGATAGATTTTCAATCTCAATGATAACTCTAACTTGTAAGACACTCAACTTACTTTTTTCACAATTAGGAAGGGGCCTTCATAACACCTCATCAACCCTTGATGTAGCTAGCCTTTAGTATGGTATATCAAATGTAACTTAACAAGTACCTAGTAACATACCTAATATTCCATTGGCCTATGCTTCTTGACAACTATCTTCTTCATTCTTTTGATGGCTCGATCTAAATATATTAGAGCCAAGTCTTGGTTTTCTTGCCATTCTCTTGCAAACTTTACGCTAGAGGGCTGGTTCCTATATGTCCAGGTGTCAATGTGCTAGGAGATAAGGGCTATCTCTCCAAGACAATCTTGAAAGGACTCTAATAGGTGGGTTTGTTCTTTTGTAGGTTAAATGAGAATTGGGCCACATCCAATAGCTTGGCCTAATCACACTAGTTAGCCCCCACCAAAATGCATCAAGTATAGCTCTACCAAAGTATTGACCTACTTTGTCTAACCATTGGTTTAAGGACGGAGACTAGTTAAGAAATTGAACTAAAACCCACAAGCTTGAATAACTCTACCCAAAAGTTTCCCGTAAACTGTCCATCCTTATCACTTTGGCAAGCCCTAATACTTCACTATGTGCTTTAAGAAAAATCTAGCCACTTTATTTGTAAGGTACTCCTTGGTGGTAGGAGCAAAAGTTGTATACTTTGAAAATCGATCTATAACTACCATAATTGTGCCATATCCTTCTAACTTAAGCAGGCTCATAATGAAATCCATTGAAACACTTTCCTATGGTTGTTCTAGAATATTAAGAGGCTTTAATAGTCTCGAAACTACCTTATATTTGACTTTATCTTTTGGTAAACAAGACAAGTCCTAACGTAGCTCTTGATATTTTCCCTCATGTGTGGCAAAAAATATCTTTCTTCTACCAGCGCTTAAGTACAATGCATTCTTGAATGGCCTACCCATTTGGAATCATGACATTCTCTTAATATTTCTCTCCTTAAGTTCAACGAGTGTAGTACATGATGGGAATCAACCTTCGACTACATCCAAGCTAAGGCAGGCCTATCCCAAGCAGTGATTGATTAATGCTTACTGAGGCTAAGCTGAAGCCAAAAGGATGAGAGGAAGAAAAATAACCACTCAGCAACAAGTTTATCATCGACCAAGTATCCAAGAGACTACGTTGCCGAGAGTGGAATCTACTCAGTACAGTATGGAGAGACCAGTGCCGACTAACATTAGAACTCGGCAATTATGAGCTAATCTCTCTAGTGTCTTGGCCAAGCCACACGAAACTTTAAGGACTCCTTCCCGAACCCATATATCCAACTGCTGACCCCATCCAGTTCAGATACTACTCCTTCTAGGTCATGTTAAGTGACTGCATGCCAACTTCGTCTATAAAACATACAACTTTGTATTCTTGTACATGTTTTTCTTTATTTTATTTATGAGCCTAATTTTTTAAGATTTAAGGCCTTCACGAAACTTCAAGGACTCCTTCCCAAACCCATAGATCCAACTTTCGACCCCATCCAGTCTAGATACTACTCCTTCTAGGACATGTTGAGTGACTACATGCCTTCCCCTATAAAACGCACAGCTTTGTATTTTTGTACATGTTTTTCTTTATTTTATTTATGAGCCCAATTTTTTAGGATTTAAGGCCTTGTGCATTATTTATAGTTTTGCCACTAGAGTTTAGGACTTGCTATAAATAGCAACATTTATAATCACACAGACAGAACACAGAGATAGTGAAGAATATTCCCCATACAGAGAGTGAAACTTTCCTCTTTCGAGTAAGGCTACACTTAAGCTAGCAGAGCTTACGTTTGCCAGATTATTGAGTGTCAATTAAACTCTTCAATCTTTCATACGTTCTTATCAATCTTGACTCTAAGATTGTGGTAAACCTTTCATTTAAACTAGTTAGTGAGTTGCATCTAACTCTCATTTGAATCCCAAGCAACATTTAGTGTTTGGTGAGTTATATCAAACCCTATTTCAAGCTCAAACCCCTGATTATGTTTGTGTTTTGGTGCATGATATCCATACACATTCACCTTCGAAACCCCTTTCATCATATTCCTTTTTTGAGATCCGCTGCCTACGATACGCATCAATATGTATATCCGATGTCCCTTAGTGTATATGAGTCCATCCTCTTCTCAAAATATCCTAGTTTTCCCCTCCTTATATCAAGTCAATAGAGCTTTGGCCATCTTGTTAGTCTCTATCTCTACTCGGATTCTATCAAGAAGGTCGTTTTCAAGCCTTCTAATGCTTGCCAATTCCACCTTCCTACTCAAAGAATTCATAAAAATGTTAGTCTTTCCTAACCTGTACATCTATGTTGAAATCAAATTTGACCAAAAAAATATGCCATGTAACTTATTTAGGAGAAAGCGTTTTCTATGTCTAGAAGTAGCTAGTAGCCGTGCTGTTGGTTTTAACCACAAACTTCTTCCTAAGTAAGTAATGTCTCCATGGTCAAAGACAATGTACTATTGTTGTCATCTCCTTTTTGTGCACCAAATACCATCTTTTTGTCTTGTTAAGCTTCTAGCTTTCAAAAGCCTCCAGAAGCTACTCTTGCATTAGACCTCACCAATAGTAAAGTCACTGGCATTAGTGCAAACTACAAAGAGCTCATCGAAGTTAGGAAGGTGAAGGATCGGTTCTCTAGTGACCGCCATCTTTAATGCGTTCAAAGCTTATTGTGTATCTATATTCCACTCCTATAGGGTATTCTTTTTCAATAAGTCTATCAATGAGCTTAGTATCCTTGATAACCTTAGATGTTTTATAATAATTGACTAAACCAAGAAATCATATCAACTCAATGGGCTTAGTAAGTGTAAACACCTTATTTTTGCTACCTCATTTTTATTTATTTTTGGGCTAAGTTTATAGAAAAATCCAAAAAATTTAAAATTGAAAAAAAAAAAAGCCAAAAAAATTTCTTAAAATAGAAAAACACAAAACATTGAAAAATCAAAAGAGTTTGAGTTAAGTTCATTAGTTGTTTAAGGTTAGGTTAAAAAAAAAAGTTTAAAATATGCATGCGATTTAATAAATTCTACGCTTTTAAAAAGATAGGCTCCATTAAAAAAGTATTTTTTGAAAAATAGTCTAATAAAATATTTAAATTTGTGAAATAAGCTTTATTTAATTTTTAAATAATGTTAACAAGACTATTAAAATAAGACTCAGGGTTTATTAAATTGAAATTATTTTGAAAATCTTCAACATGTATATTTTGAGCTATATAAATGGGTTGAGGTTATTTTAACACAAATTGGATTGAGTTAAGTTTGGGCTTGAAAGCCTAAGTTAAAGTTAAGCCTAGTACATAAAGGTCAATTGCATTTTAAATTTATTAGTTAATGAGAACCAAAACTAGCTCAACTAGTTAAGAAGCGTATATAGATGCTTTAGGTCATGGGTTCAAAATTTGTTGATTATGCTTAAGGTCTATATGCGTGTCACATGACCCTTTTCTCTTGGCCAAGAAACAAGGGGAAAATGGAAGGAAAAAAAAAAAAAGAAAACTTCTAAATCCTAATTTCAACAACAAATTCTATCAAACCTTTATTCGTTTTTTATAGATTTAGTTCCAATCTTACTAAATAATTATCAAAACTACCAAATGTTTGAAAGGTTTTTATTAATATCCACTTGATGCAAATTTGATAGAGATGAGTTATTATTTTGATATGGCCATAGATGATATGAATTGATCTAAGTTTTAACTGATATTCAATTAGAAAAACCTATAAAGGAAGCTTAGATAACAAAATCAGGGGAACCTAATATAGATACTGTAATACCTCAAAATTTTGAGCCTATACGATAATTTTAGGATTCAAGCCTCTAAATTTAGGACGTTGGTCTATATTATTCCTCTTGTTTCAAACTTTATAGTAAAATTAGAAAAGTTATAAGAAGAAATTCAAGTAAAGTCAATTTTTCAAAATAAGCTATATAAAAATATTAATTTGAGAAAAACGTCAATTTATCGATAAAACCGATAATTATCGAAAATGTGAAATTCGAGCTTTTAAATATAGCAAGATGTAAGAGATGAATTACTTAACTTATATAAATAATAAATGAAGTTGAATATTATGTAATATACATGTATTAACATAGAATATCCATTATATGTATTAAATACATTTATATAATAATAAATTATTATTAAAATAAGGTAAATTAACATAAAATAATGGAAAAATAATTAAAAAAAAAAATGAAAGGATGAGTCATCAAATGACGTGGTAACCTAAGATTAATTGGAAACATGAGTCAATACCTAGTTAATTAGAAAATGACACATGGTACCTAGGGAAAAGGGATAAAATATGGCATGTGTAATTTCCCTTTTGACATATAAAAATCCAAAAGCCCATAAATAGGGCTCCAAACATCATTTGCAAATATTTTAGAAATCTAAAAACACAAGAACATAATTTTAGAAAATTAGAAAAAATTAGAAAAGAATAAAATAAAAATAGAACAAAATATAGGGACAAATTAGGTCTAAGGCAATTCAATAGGTTATCCACAATCTAACTTGGTGTAGCTTGGAGGTCCAATAGTAGAGAAGGCTTTCCGACAAGGTATAGCGATTCAGTGATGGCTAGAGGTAATTGGTTCAGGTGAATCAATTTTTTGCTCAATAACTTGTTTAATTTTCTAAAAATATCAAATGTTAACAATTAATTATGAAATTTGATTTTCTAAGATTATTTTAGGCATGGATTAATTTATTAATTTTACTTTAGTTAAATAATTAGTGTAAATATAAGATCCTTAAGAAAATGTCCTATTTTAGCAAAAATTGAATAAATTTTTATAAATATTAGATAATGTTGTTTCAAGCTCAATTTTTTTATATAATATAATACACCTAACATATATATATATATATATTTAATTTTGGTAATAATAATTTTTTAAATTAAGTATGTTTACTATTTTTTATAATTATTTTGAATAAAACTATTAGTTTTACCAAATTGTTGAAATAATTAGTTTTTTTTTTATGAAATTAATGAATGAGCCCTACATGTTTTGACTTTTGAAAGTTTATAATAATGTTTGGAACACTTAATTTTTATATCACACATAAATTTTTTTGTTTTCCCTAATTTTTCATTATTTCAAGCTAAAGTTGCTATTTTTGTAAAATTAAATAATAGACAATTTAGTGTGATTCATGGTCAATAATTAAACTATATAATTTTATGAGTCTATAGGATTTTTCATGGAATTAATCATGCTCATATACTATTTATCATGTATTTTCCTAATATAAGCTTATATATTGACTTAATACGTAATATATTAATTAGTTTTTAATACTAGTAAAATACTATTTACGTAAAATGAACACATTAAGGTACATTAAGGGTTACTAGATGAGTTTGGAAAGTATGATTTTAGGGTTTTAGTTTAGTATTAAAGCTTATTCGAATTAATTATAGAGTTATAATAACATACGATCGAATCAGTAATACAAAAGGGTATTTTTGGATTTTTTATAATATTGATCATTCTTGTTTCTTAAGATATATTAATATTACTCAAAATAATGATTGTAACAATATAAAACTTACTAAAATCGGATAAAAATTGAGTAAGATACAATCAAATGAAGTTTAAAACCGTGGTAATAAAAGCTTATAACAATTCGAGTTCAAACCATACTTGATTTGAAGTCTTTGTTATATTGTTCAAACCACGTCGTGAAGTTTAAGATTCTACACTATTGCAAAGCCCAAGTAAGTAGATATAACTCATGCTTAGAGTAGATATATTACTACTCATAACACTGTGTGTTGTTTGATACTATATTGATTGAATATAGGTATATCTTAGGTGAACTAATATACTACTATAGTAGATATTGATGTTGCGATTTTGAATAACAGTAACTGTATCTTGGTTAAAAATGTTATGCTATTATGTTGGGTGATGATTTATCCTTACGAATGATTGTGCTAATTAAGGAAGTTAAGGGATTGCTAACTTAATCTTTTGGGTACTCACCTAAGTGAACCCTAAGTGAGATACTAGAATTCCACTAAAGAGAGTTCAAAAATGAGAATCAGATCACCAGGTTGAATAAAACTAAAAGATTGGTTATGTTGAGTGATATACTTGAGTTGTTATTGCAAATCATGGCATGGCATAAAAAAGACCTACGGGTCAGAACTTTTAGAATGAGGCTTCCTAGTGATCATGAAAAAAGCATAGTTTTATAAACTTAGTTTTCGGAAGCATATAGATTGTGTTATTCGAACATTGCCCGAACATTGTAATGATTTTGATAGTTAGATTTGGTAAACTATAGTGTGCGGTCTAATTTGGCATTGTTACCTCTTTGATTTGGTGAACTATAGTGTACAGTCTAATTTTGTAAAACAAAATTGGGGCTCTTACTCCTAAGTAACTCTTTGTTGCTCTTTTGACATTGGTAAACTATAGTATGTAATCGAATTTGGTAGGGGTCCTACTCTCATGTAGCTCCTTGTTGCCCATAGGTTCCTAGATATTATATCTAGATGCCTGACTATGTCAACTAACCGGATGAAAATTGGAGGGCATAGGATATTGGTACCGATGCAGGCCACGTACATAAGCATAGCATGCCGCATTGTTAGCAATAAATACCTGGTTAGGCAAATGCATATGTGAAGTTGAACCTATAGGTTATGGTTGAAATGTTTCAGTTATGATATGCAATATTGTCTATATAGTATTGTTTGTTATCTACTCTCACTTAACTTCAGTAATTGAGGGGATAAAATGTTTTATCCTTAGGTTAATAGCATCATGAAGGGCCCAGCACTAAGTAGGGATATATATTGAGAGCGTGAGTTAGAGTCAACAACTTTTGTATAGAACATGTAGTAAGTTAAGAATCCTATTATCGTAAAGATGACGAAAGAAAAAGCTAATTCACGTTTTGATGTAAATATTATATTATATACATAAGTTGTAATAAAATACCCAGTTGAACTACAATGTAGCAGGTTAAGATAGTTTCTAACAAGTATTCCTATGTGATGGTCTATTTTGTACTAAGCCGGGATGTGACAGACACGATACTCACACACATAGTACCTAACTTCATCTTTACCATGGTCTGCCCCCAATGCCCAAGTAGCAACTACGACAACGCAGTAGACTTCACAACCTAACCTAACAACCCAATCCTTATTCGAACATTTGGGAGCAATTTGCTCCAATATCATTCGTAGCTTCCTTATCCTTGCATGACCTTATATAGACACATACTAACCACATAAAGACGTAACCCATTACCACCTAACATCACTCTCTCTTATGTTGCACTCGACCGCTAATACCAATCCACAACCTAACTTTAACCACTCTCCACCTTTACGCGAGTACACACAATCAACGCCATTCAACAATAGTAGCTTGTATAGACCTAAAATCACAACATCTAAACACCAACCACTGTTACTACCTAAAATGTAAAACTACCTAAATCACCACTTTACATCGAAGCACCATCACTGAACAAGATTTTGTCCATAACATCCTCATAAAAATCAAATTTCCCCTTTAAATCGATAACCAGATTGTTCGGAATGAAGTTAAGAAGCTAATGCATCTTCTTCCTTATGTGATTCAACTCGAACCCGCTTAAAGCACCTACAACCTGACCAACCTGACCCATAAAATAAGCCCATGGTTCGACCTACAACTTGTATAGAATAGGTCCTTATATTACTTCTCATATAGTGGTAGTTCATACATAATTTGCATATTTATCATTAATAATCCTATTTGTTAGCATGTTTAATAAAGATTGCATTTTTTTACAAAAATTATATTTTTCTAACATAAATTGCATATTTTAACATCAATTTTAGTACAAATTGCCTATTTTCGTATTAATCGAATCTTTTTTCGGAAAAAAGTTCTATTATTTTAGAAAATTGCATCTTAGGGCATAATTGCACCTTTCACCAAAATTCATATCTTTAGGGAAAGGATTTGCATCTTTCACATTAAAGTTACAAATTCTAGGAATTTCTTGTAAACAATTGTATCTTTCATGAAAATTGCATTGTTTAATAAACTAGACATCTTAGGGATCTTTATAGAAAAAAAAAAGATTTTGTCACTTAGTTGGTTTTTTATGAAATAAAAAATCTTAACTTGTACTTCTTTCAAAGGTTAGGTATTTTTAAGTTTTTTTTTTATAAATTGGGAATAAAAAATTAGGTTTTTAGGGATTTTTCTTAATAAAAATAAAATTTTTAAAATACACAAATTTAGACCGTTTTCATAAATAAAATTTGTTAACCTACTAAATTTTTTGAAAATAAGCAAAACTACATTGGTTTGATTCCTATTAATAGATATGTAAGTACCTTGAGAGCAGCCATAAAAAAATGAAAAAAAAAATTGTGTTGTTTATAGAAAATTCATAATAAAAAATCATTTTTCATGCATTTTCATCTATTTGCATATATTTGCATTTTTAGAAAAATTATAAAAAAATAAACACCCATTAGTTAGTTTTTTTCTAATTTTTATATAGTGGCTTGATCTCAATAGAACAGCCCCTGAATTTAGCTTTTTTTAATTAAATCCTCTGAAAAATATATATTTTTAATAATTTGTAGACTAATGGCTAAATTAGAGTTTTTTCTCTAAAAAACCTTAATTTTGCTTTTTTACCAATTTTGATGGTTAGCGACTCCAAATTTATTTTTTAAAAACTTTCAACATTTTTTAAAAATTTTCAACATTTTTTAAAGAAAAATGTTTTTCCTTAATTTTATGTTATGTAATTTATATTAAGTAGATTGAGTTTAATATAAATTAAATTAAAGAAATCAAAATAGGGCTTGATAGTAGGTGTCACGCCCCAAAGCGGCAGAGTTGTAACAGCCCCACCTTGTAAACCATCATAAGATAGAAGTTGGCCTTACAACCGTTATCTTAGACCTGATCTATATAAAGCGTCCACGACTAACCCGCTTTGAAATAAACAATTTGTAATTTAAATAAATCATTTATCTAAGAAAGTGAAGAAATATATATATTCACTGTAATTCAATTATTATAATTAAAATTTACAATATTTCTTCGTAATATATTTCCTACTTATTACATTATTCAAAAATGAAAAGCTCTAAAGTAAAAGTTTAGACCTTAAAAATATATGTTTGTTCTTCAAATATTTTTCCTCACTCCTCAGGATCCAACTGTTGCTAGCTTCGGAGTAGTTATATGCCGCTTCTTAGCCAGCACCTGCACGATGTTTATAGGAATGTGAGTAATCACAGCTCAGTAAGTTAGGATGGAGGACTTAAAATTATACTATAAACACAACAATGTTATTAATCAACTTATTAAGTGCAATGCATGTGCAAGCAAATGCCATCGCATAATGTTGTCCAGCTCGTCGTGAGATTAGAGAAATTTCGCTCGCTCTAATTTGGGTTAAAAAGTTACCATTAATGCAACAGCTTACGACCAAACCCAAGCTTATGTAATGGAGACCTTGCTCCTCCCGCGACTACTTTCGAACCACTGACTTCACCTTCGCCACGACCTTCTCACCTATCACTTAGTTCGATTGAGGATAAAGAAGGGACCATTATGCAATCCTACGCTATCTCCTTCAAAGGGGTCGATATTTGGCCAGAGAATCCTAAGTTTCCCCTAATAGGTTGCTATACATGTCCAATTATGATTACTGGTCGTATATTTGATTAAGTCCAGTTTAGGATGATCAATTATTTCATACAAATCATACAATATATACCAGAACAACAAACAGAATTATAACACCACCCATAATCAAGCACATGCATACAATCAACTATCTAACAAGCACAACCAAACATAATCTCAAGCCTCCAAAATACAGCAACGTATTAATCCCAACTTACCTCGACTCCTCGCTCACTCACTTAAGGTTTGATTTGCTCAGGCCATCGCCGATCATCCCTATAACAAAAACGTGGTTTCAGTTTTTCATATAACTATTATAGGTTCATTTTATCCTATAATGCTTATTGTTATGTTTTGTTTAGGATTTAATATGCCTAATTATCTGGGTCTTAAGTCTTTTACAATTATTTTAGGTTCGGGTTCGATTTCCGCATCGATTTTTAAATTAGGTTCTGGTTTGATTTCTAAGTATTGTTTTATACTCGAATCCTAAAAATTCGTTTCAACTCATAATGTGAAATTAATCACATTACTTCCCAATCTCCTAAATATCATCATTACCTCTAATTAGTATTTTATTCTACCCGGTACACTTAAATTCTTATTAATGTATCGAATTTACTCCTGATGTGAGAAATTTTTATATTTTTCATATAATTACATAAATTCAAGTCTTCCATTGGTGTTATTATATATCCCTATTATTTATATAATATAAATTTTTATCCTAATATTTTCTATTTATTATGTTTCCAATAATTACATATTATGTATTATCACCTATTATGTATATAATACACTTCTAATATTTCTATCACTCTAATTATCATCTCTAAACATCAATTATCATTTCAAAATGTCTAAATTCATCCTAAATCATATTTTACTACTAATTACCCTAATTTACAAAATTAACTTAAAATTTACTATTTTTCCCTATTACTCATTTACTACATAATTAACCTAACAATTACATCTAATACCCTAAATGCTACAAGTATCATACTCCATCAGATTTCAACATCCTAAAACATGTACTTATTCACTAAATCAGTAATTAACCATTTAATTACTTTATTAACCATAAATTATTCATTTTATGCCTCATTTTAAGGCTTAAAAATTATCTAAAAATTTTAAAAATTAATTTTTGAAAACGGGCTTCATAACACTATTCTATATCATCTAAGTAGTCTACACAAAAATTTTAGGTTAAAAACTATACTCCTAAGATCATTTATTTCTAAACCGAAACATGCTCGGTTTTGTACAATTTCTTAAGGACCATATATTACGAGATATATTCTCATCAAAATAATATTTTTCCTAAAAACTAAATACAAAAATATTCCAAAATAACAAAATTCATAATTTTATAAGAATATTTACTATTTTTGCAAAATTATACAAGAATCAGGCTGAAAATCGGACTCACCGGTTTGGGTGGCTCTGACCACCGCCGATTGCCGTGGCCTTATCGGCTGGTCTGGGCGCTACCACCACCGTGTGGTGGTGGTGGCCGTCCATTCCCAACTGCTCGTCTGGTGTGGGTTCCCTTTAAAGGCCCTAATTGCACAGTTTTTGCTATTTTTTTCTAACCCTATTTTGTCTCTCAATTTTCGCCTCTCCCTAATTTTCTCTAATTTCTAACTATTCAAATGAGCTTCTAAATTTTTCTTTCTATTTATAGAGTTTTAGGGAAATTATTGTGCATTAAATTGGATAAGACATTGTCCAAATCTCTTAATTTTTGGCTTTTGAGTTGCCCTAATTTAATTAGCTAATTTTTTTCTTATTTTTCCTAGCTGCCACAACCCAATTCTGGATCATTCCTTATTTTTCCTGATTTTTCTTGATTTTTCCTTAATTAATTATGAATTTTCTTTAAGTATTTAGTATTATTTTAGCACATTTCGCATATTTTAAGTAATTACACATATTTATACCTACATGTAAATTCATATATATTTCTAAATATTATTTAGGTCATTTTATAATTTTTAGTATACATATAATTTATCTATAGTAATTCGTTAATTATCGAAATGCATTTTATATATTTTCGATAAATAACAAGTTATATATTTAAAATTTGGAATTTTTATAGTCTTTTATTTTATTGCTTATTTTCTTAAATTCAAACTTACGGGATCATTTTTACTAATATTTCTAACTTTACTTATAATTTAGGCTTGATTGGATCTTCAGCCGATCAAAACCTTGAATGACTAGTTGTGGGGCTTACAGTAGGCTCCTTCCAATCTCAGATGGCTCGTACTTTACCTTCATCCATTCTAATCTTCCCTTGCCCTACTACATGCTCAAGGAAAGTCACTTCTTCTTGTGTAAAGGCACACTTCTCTAATTTCACATACAACTCATTATTCTTCAAGGCTAAGAAAATCGAATGGAAATGCTCTAAGTGTTCATCCATAGTCTTACTATATACCATAATATCATCTAAATAGACTACCATAAAATGGTCTAGTAAGGGAGCCAAAACTCTATTCATAAGTACACTAAAGGTAGCCAAGGCATTTGTTAGGCCAAATAGCATGACTAGAAATTCAAAAGCACTGTACCTCATAACATATGTAGTCTTCAACTCATCTCTTTCGACTATCCTCACTTGGTGATATCTCGACAGTAAGTCTAGTTTGGAGAAGTATCTGGCTTCTCCTAACTTGTCAAACAAGTTTGACACCAATGAGATGGGATACGTAGTCTTTATAGTGATCTTATTAAGGGCTTAGTAGTCAATACACAACCAAAGGGACCCATCGTATTTCTTTTGAAAGAGTACCAACACTCTAAAAGGCGCTTTTGATGATCTAATGTAGTCCACTTCTAAAAATTCCTTCAATTAGCGTCTTAGTTCTTCCAACTTATGGGGTGTCATCCAATAAGGCACCACATTTAAAGGCTTAGCTATTAGCTCTAGCTCAATCACATGATTTACATCTCTTCCTGGTGGTAATTTTCTTGGTAGTTCCTTAGGCATTATGTCCTTCAATTCCTTTAGTAACTCCCCCACTCAAGGAGGTACCATTTCCTAGCTCCTTATCTCTTCATCAACCTTCAAGGTCGCCAAATAGGTGACTTCTTTCTTCTTGAGGCCCTCTGCCACCAGCATAGTTGAGAGAAATTTAGTAGCCTAACCTGTTTTCCTTGTAACTGACACCACACACTAAGACTTGTTGTCAAGCACACAAATACAATTGCCTTAAGATACGATGAGTATATCGATGCGATCTAAGAAATCCATCCTAATTACAAACTCAAAGTCATCCATCGGCACTACCTCGATAGTCTCTTTCCCTTGCCATCCTCCAACAAGGAGCTCTATTCCTTTACCTACTCCAATAGTAGGTACTTCCTTCAAGTTCATCATCTTGAATCATGTCTTGATTTGCTCCACTTTCAACCTAAGTTTACCTATTGCCACTTCAAAGGTGAAAAGATAAGATACCCCTATACTAACGAGGGCATTCAGTTTCTTGCCTACAATTGAAACTTCGATGTACATCAATCCCTTCTACTTCTCAACAGCTTGAGACTTCATGGCACTTAGTAGTAGCATTGAACCTAGTTGCGCCTTGCCTCCATCATCTGAACTATCATCTATTACCAATGTCTCCAATCATTCTTTCTTTAGGCATTCCCTGACATGGTGGGAACTACTACTAAAATATCACTTTAATTCACGAGGCTTCCATCTTTGACCACCTATTCCTTCCTAAGTCCTTCTTCGATCATTGTCTGTATCTTCTCTCTTGGCTTTCCCCTTTGAAGAGCTCCCATCCTTCTCAACTCCCCCTCACCACCTTCCTACTGGGGTCTTAGATTTCATCTATTTTAACTCTACTAAGCCCTTAGCAATTGCTATTGCTCTAGAAATATCTTCCACTCCTGTTCATTATAGCTCTAACCTGGCCTAGGGTTTTAGGCCATTTAGAAACATAACTAGTGTAGGTCTGGAATCTCTAATATTAGTTCTAAGAATTCCTTCACGTATTACTTTATGTCACTCTTATAAGTTATGTGACGCAATTTCACCATTACTTCCTTAGCGACATTTTAGGGAGATAATTGCCCCTTGATCTCCTGTATAAAGTTAGCCCAAGTGTTGATTTCATTTGCTCTCCTACACCATCACACCAAAGTAGAATCTTTTAAATATATGATAGCAATACATACCTTTCCAAGGTCATCTAAGATCCCTATAATGTTGAAATATTATTCCATCCCCCTTCAAGAAGTTGTCTACCTCTCGAGCAAATCATATCTCATCGAAAGGTTTAGGTTTGGGAACATAGACCTTATGAGTAGGTAGGATGATCACTCCATCTATTACTATCGCCCAACATGCTACTAGTTGATTCTTAAGATCTTCAATCTCCTAGTGTAAGGCTACTATTGTAGTATCTGCCTTAGCTTCATAAGCTTTTGCCTTAGTTTCCAAAGCCATGACTCGAGCTTAGAGCACTTTAGCCTTCTCTTCAATAGCCTCATCATACTACTTAAGCTCCTCAATTGCCTAATTTAATGCCCCTTGCAACTTGCCTTAAAGTTCTTCTTCTATCTCCTTAAGGCTCTCTTGTGTCTTATCAAATTATTCCTTAGCTTCAACAATGCTTAGCTCCACCTTATCCATCCTATTAAGGAGGGACTTCATTAAGTCCCTAGACCTAGCCCTCTGCTTGGTGACGCAGCGGTCCTCCTAATTGGCTAACTCCTCGACCATTGAAGTGTTGTTATCTTCTCTAAATGACACCTTCTCCATTCGTAATCTCTTTCTCAAGCTCTAATACCACTTGTCAAGGGCAGATTCCCTCAATCGATCCCGTACGATACTTAACATTCCTAACCATACTAAGATAGGCTAAGTTATTTTGTAACATGCTTACAAATTTTAGAGAGAGATAGTGAGAGAGAAACTCTAAATGCAAATTGTATTCACTCAATGACTAGATGATTATAACTAAGAGGCTTACCCCTTTATATGCATGGGAATGAATGACCAAGATTAAGCTATCTAATGGTTATAAATGAATCTCACCTACCATTACATTAATTACATCAACTTACCACACCTACCCTACTTACTATGGTACATCGAATCTGGTCTTCTCTAGAATCTTCCAACTTCTAAAGCCTTCAATTGGACTTAGGACTCTATCTTCTTCTTTCGTGGAATTCAAGAACCTCTTGGATGTTACCCATTTTCAAGAATCCATAACACTTACACTTGAGGGGTTAATGCTATGACCAAGTACATCGACTCTATCAGTACATTAGTCCAAACAAGTACACTTAAGTACTTTGCAACTAACATACCAAGCAAAGTACACAAGGTCTAAACTCGAAGCACCTGTCCCAAACTAAGCCAACCTAGTCAAGGTACTACTATGTAAAGCATTAGGTAGGACTTAGTTTCTTAGACACTTAAGCACTCAAATACATTAGCTAGGCATGAGCACTCAAGCTAAATAAATAATCAAAGAAATAGAGGCAAAATAGAGTACAAGTAGAAAGCAACAGACGAGCAAAAGGTATCTTCATTCATCATCAAACTTTTTACAACGTTTTAGGGGTTACAACCCTGCCTTAAGTATAACTAAGAAGAAAGAAAAAGGAAATACACTAAATAGGGGAAGGGAGAGGAAGCAAAATAGCTACAAAGACTCCTACTAGTTCCTTACTGAGTCACCTTGATTGTTCTCTCGACAAACTCTTCAGCCATACCTCTAGAGGCCTCAAGTACACTATCATCAAGCCTGTCAACAAAGCTAAGGTTGATCTTTGAGCATTGCTACAGATGTCATCCAGTACCATCAACCCAAAGTCAAAACCAACCTCGATAGCTACCCTCTTAAACTATGGCCTTGAGGTGATCTTATTGAAGATCCCGTGGATGGCCTCTAGGGTAAGGTCCTATCATTCCTCAGCTTAACTTCACGAGTCTGGAACCTAACTCAAGTCTCCTCAAGCTCCTTCTCTTTTCTCTTTAACGCAGCCCTCACCTTAGTCGACTTATGATCACGAGCATCTATGGAAGCCTTTGCAACCTTTGCTTCCGCCTATGCCTGAGTTGCCTCATTGATGAGCTCCTTATTCTAGTAATCTAGGTTGTCGTAGGTTGAAATGAAGTTGTCATTCCTCTTCTTCTTTACATGCCTTGGAGCTTGGCAACCTGCTCCTTTAATCGAGCAGTCTTTTCCTAAACCACCTAAAACACGAGCAAAGGTGAGCTTACAAAGCACTCAATAACAAACAAAAATGAAAGAAACAAGAGAAAAGACATACCTCCTTAAAGAAAGTGTAGTTATATGCAAAGGCATAGTTGTAGATATCAACAACTTGCACTAATAAGAACAATAAACCACTTAAAACATGGGCAAAGGTGAGCTTACAAAGCACTCGATAGCAAACAAAAATGAAAGAAACAAGAGAAAAGACATGCCTCCTTGAAGAAAGTGTAGTTATACACAAAGGCATGGTTATAGATCTCAACAACTTACACTAATAAGAACAACTCTAGCTACACAAGCCAATTCATGAACTTAGAAAAACATCTTACAAAATGTGAGTCTTACTTCGTAGCACTTACTTAGGGAAAATGCAATGGACTCTATGTTTGTCTTCCCACGGAAGAGCTGAACCATGACAGCTATAAGCTTCTTCACGTGGTAAGGAGAATGACTTAGCTCATTGTCCTCAATCTCGGTCGTTGAGACCCCATGATCTTGTGGGGTATCCTCAAAGTCCTCTCACTATTACTCTTGCTGTTCATGCTGCTACCTCTGCTCTGGTCACCTCTACAACTAGCCTTTTAACCCCTTGTTAGTAAGATCATCAACAATTTGAGGCTCAAGCCTCCTTAGACCTTTGACAAAGAGCTTAACAACCCCTTAGCTCAAGCCCCTATTAGATTCATAAGTCGTTTGCCCTAAGTCGCCCTTGAGAGTTTGGGCAGCAACCGTAATCAAGGGGTTATCTCTACCATGACCCCAACAGCCTTAGGGATGGTCTTCTATTGTTCTCTCCTCTCCTTAGTGCCAACACTTTTCTTTTGCCTCTTTCGAAGAAGGGTACCCTAAGCTTTAGCAGTAACTAAGGTCCCCCTACCCACCCCCCATTCCCCTCAGTAGCCCGAGCCTTTTCTTCTTTGAGGTGACCAACTCTTGCATCCGCCTCTTATGGGGCATTGCCAAGGTTTGCTTCAAGTCCTTCAAAGAGATTTGTAGACCCATAAACACAAAGAAACTATTGATAAAAAACACAAGACAAGCAAACATACACCTATACAATCAAAGACAAGAAGCCCTAAGCTCCCCTATTACAACAACAATGCGATGTGACGAACTCTTAAGCACCCCTCCCTTAACATGGAAACTAACCCCAATACCTATCTCCCTCCCAAACAACAACTTTCTTGGACATAGTTATCGGGTAATGTCGAAAGTTTAAAGGCCTTGTGCCAAAACATAAGATCGAGGATCTCCTCCTTCGCATCATCATCCTTAGGGCCAAAATGCTCAACTACCATTGTCTTGATTGGCTGTGCTCACACAGTAGGAAAGAGCACATTTGCGATTGACTTCACTTAGAATAACTTATCATTCTAGCTCTCTATCTTTGACTTTAGCTCACTAAATATCTTCATGTGCTTACTACAGGTTGCAGCATAGACTGAACCATCTTAGGTTGACTTTAACTAGAAGAAATGCCTGAATAGCTAAGTCGTAGGCCTCCATAAGTTAAATACAAAAATCACTTTGAAGGTGAGCAGCCAAGCGATTGGGTGCAAGGAGCCCTAGCTAACCCTAAGGTACTTAAAGCACTTTAGTTACAATTTGGAGAAGGGTAATTGCAACCCTAGCTCAAATGGCCTTGTATACATATAAAAAGACCTCTCACCTCCAAGGTTATACACCTTCTCATCTTCTTCAAGCCTCTCTACCTACCAATCGCCAAACTTAGTCCACATATCCTGGCATACCTTGTCGTATGCCTCTCGATTATGCTTATATGCCACATAATCCAAGGCATTCTCATTTGTGCTCATGGGTCATAGCTCTACCACGAACTTCCTCTCCTTACTATCATTGACATACACCACTTAAGGCCTCATCGCTGCATACCTCCTCCTCTTCACTTAGGACAACAACTTGCTACTATTACTATCATTTGGGGGGAAGTGGGGTTAGTTATTGCATTATGAGTCTCCTTAACCATGGTAGAGATCTTAGTAGAGGTTAAGAACTCACCTTGGAATCTTAAGTTTTTCTATTGGACCATTGTTTCAACATGTTTGATCTAAAAAGGAAATTGAAGATCGAAAGCTTTAAGGATTTGAGAGAAGTTTAAATGTTGGAGATTTCTGTAGAAAATTGAGCAGAGTTTCGATTAGGGTTTCAAGTAAAGGTGAAGAAATGAGGACCACCCTCCCCAAGGCCTTTATATAGGTAAACGAGGGGTAACTAATCCATCTCTTCCTGTTTGAATGAAGATCACCATCCTAGTTGTCCACGTATCTTCACTAAACGTTTAATCACCCAGATCCTTTTAGCATTTAGATCACTAATGTAGCCACTTATACCTTTCCTACACATTGCATTCTACCTTAGGTATTACAATTACACCTCAGGCAGACTAAGCATTACATTACTCAAGACAACAATTACTTCGCTGTATGAATGCTTAACTAGGTCACATTAGTCACATTGAATGTCATATTAACCACCTAAGTGAGCTCCTATTCACAAAATCACTCTATTGCAACTCGAGCTTGAGCCTTCGAAGCTTAAAGTAGTTTACTCTCCTTGCTGCTCGATGCTAAGGAAAGTTAGGGTTGGTGGAGGGGTGGTTTAGGAGGAAATGTTAATAGGCCATTTTGGGGCTAGGCTCTTGAGGCTTAGTCCTAAGTACTTCAACTTACTCAAGTACCCTTGAGCACCTTTCCAAGATAAAGAGCTCAGTTTCGTCTAATGACCTATTCAATCCCACCTTTGTAAGCTCACACCCAGTTAAGCAACCTACTTAGAATTCCTTGAGCACCTTGCCATGTCTAGTCCATCCCCAAGCCAACACAACCTACTCAAGCTACCCTGAGCATTTCTTCATCCAACCTACTTAGCACTGTTACCTTACCTTAACTCCTTGGGTCAGTGTAGCCTCAACCTCCGAATACATGTCAGGTGCTCAGTATGTAGCTTCATGTCTACAATGCTTCTACCTCTCACACTCTCTCCTCTTAATTGCCCTCTAACATTCATGATACAACCAGCACACCCTGTAACCTTACACATGTCAACCTCTTAGGTTTTCAAATGTAGTTGCTAGTTTGTCCAAGGGTGACCAAGCAACAAAGTCATTTTGTCCTCCCTCCTATAGTGTATGTCCCTTACAATAGCAACATATAACAAAAACTTAGAATGCCATGTGTCCTTGATAGGTAAGCTTCTTATCCTAGAACAAAAAGCCAAAGGTACAAGGATCTTCTCTCAAACTCCAAACCTTCCTTACTCCCTTAACACACTGAGCACTTTAAACACTCTCTCATAACACTTCAAATGCTTCCTTTTTATTCTTTCCTCACTATCTTAAGCATCGAAAGACCCCTATTAGCACAACATGAGCTTTTTGGCAGGTCCTCTAAAAAGCACGGTTGATAGATCGCCCAAGACAACCACCAACCTACCACTCATGATATCGACCACCACCAAATGGGATTGATGCAAATTGGTAAAAATATATTATTTTGTGTAATGAAAAAAGATGATGTATATTTTTGGATCCATACATGCATCACCCAAGTACTTAGTATAGTTATTCCTAAATAATAAAATTAGTTAATGAATGAAGATGCTTTGGACTTAAAAGTTACGTGTGACCAACCATAGACACTGATTAAACGTTTAGAACCTAGGTGGACAATGTGGTCACTTTCGCTGCTACCTTAACAAATGACCAGAAAGTAAAGCATTCTCGTGGATCAGAAGCAACGTTATTGGCCAAACATACCATAGTCAACACAATTGCTTTGTTAGTTACGTTGGGAAGTCATAATCATTCAACATCATTATCATTTATATGTCATGATCCTAAACAGTATTAACTTCAAGATATATAATACAAATATCTCAAAAAGAGCTTGGATTAAGAGAGAAAATAAGTAATATTTAAAAGATCAGGTCGTAAATCTTGAAAGATCATAAGTAGGAACTTTCAGACAAATATTAACAAATGTCCTATTGTGTTTGTTAATAGGAGGAATAAGAAGAGTACTTTGGAGGCATATATTAATAGACCATAATGCTATGATGTATATGTGCAATTGCTTAGGGTTGAAGCTGTCAAGTCGATTAGCTTATAAAATCCTGAGTTTTCCAACGTGACTGGAGTTAATGAATGTGGGTCAAAATTGATTAACGTGTCATAATCGTGGTACTAGCCCTTTCACAAACTAAACAAGTGGATTTCGTCTTTGCTTTGAAGGCATGATTAGTTCTCCCAGCCACTGTCAGAAATCATATCTTTCTTACATAAATCCATTATAAAACAATTCGCAAGAAATGCCAAGTAATCGATTCTGTCGAGATAATACATTATCTAACTCGAGGTAGATATAAAGTTCCACGTGTTGTAAGCAGCGGGAGTCAGAGGTCGGACGAGCCAAGTTTTGGCCTGAAATTGATCTGGAACTGGCCCACCGAGTGCGGAACTGGACCTAGCCCACGTGGTGCAAAACCGGACACGGCTCACGAAAGCCGGTTCCAGATGGGGTACCGTGGAACCCAATGGGTCTCACCGAGTCACAAAACCCAAAAAAAGTTGAAAAACAAAGAAGAAACTGACAAATTAGATGATAACTATTTACTTGAGTAATACTAAAAATTTAAACTATTTTTATAAAAAAGTTGGAATTTTTTTTTCCAATTCACCATATATGATGTATTATTACTACCAAGAAAAGAAATAAAGATAATTTTAGAGTATAAATTAAACGGATCTCCAACATTTTTAAAAGTTGACACTTACCCAAACCCTACAGTAAGCTTATGCCACGCTATATGGACACGCGTGGAAAGTGATATGGCATTCAATTGAATTAATTACTTTGGGAGAAAAAAAATTTACCGTCCACACTAAATAACGAATCAAAACTTTCCTACTATATTGCAACAAACTGGGAGTCACTAATTTTGCTCCTGCGATCAAATCTCAAATCCACAAGCAATCATGGTTAAGAAAAGAAATCATTCGTATAGCGCAATTGAATAAACTAGATACCAATAATGACTTAACGATACATCCATGGCCAGAATAATACCAGATCAATAGAGACGGTGGAAGTGAGTTGCAACATTAAAATTCAAATGAATGAACTGTTGAACGTATTGTGACGTGAAAAACCAACCATTAGTACAAATACAAGGACTTAGAAGTACCATACGGGCGCACGTACATGGTGGCAATCACCTACTGTAAATTCTGGAGTCGGGGGAATCGAATGCACATCTGCCTCAGACCCAAGTTCCTGATCATCCACAACGCCAAAATGGCTTCTTTACATAAATCGTGTTATTGGCAAAGATGTAAAAGGATGAGCGATCATCCAGCTGCCTCAGCTTATTCTCCAAGACTTGATTCCGAAGATATCCAGCAGCCTGCAACTTCAACAGATGATTTCTTTAGGTTCAGGGCAACCGAACTGTTGGCCCTCAAACATCCATGGATCGATGGCTAACTCAGATAGCAGATTATATAGTCCAGGACATCTCCACTGCCATCAGTCATGCACTTCTGAGTGATTCATCTGCAGGTTATAAACATTCCTCCGGGTTGGAATAAAAGTAATCTTCTTCCTTGGGTCTATCTGGAATAACCAATCTTCTCATTGGATTTCCCATGCGATTAGCATGCGAATCCTTAACTGCAGAAGTGAATTCATCCCAACCAAGAGATCCATCGTTATAGTGGTCTATCAGCTCAACCAGAAGCCTTCTATCCAGTAAAATCGTCTTCTTAAAACCAACAAATCTGAAGACCAAGATAGGGTGCAGCTTATCAGCAGACAAATTTTGTCCTAAAGGGAAGACAGAACATAAAGAGCAAAAGAATCTTGCGCTAGATGAAAAGCAATGGGAAAAGACTAATATCATCCAACATATCCAGAAGTGAGCATTTCCAATGGCAATGAGGGACAAATTTTCATTCTTCCTCAACAGGACTAAGAAAATAGGATCACACACAATTTAAAGCTATTTAAGAAGGGGGAAAAAATACTGAGTGGATAAAATTCATATTGTGAATGAGACTAACATATCAAACATATAAATACCTGCGGTGTCCTTCAACAACCTTAGCCATGTTACCATCATATGTAGGAATAAAGATGTCACTTTCCAATGCGACAAGATAATCCAGTGCTGCCATTTGAGATGAATGATTCTGGAAATATCTTAGATCTTCAGATCTAAGTAACGTCTCCTTTCTAACCTGCTCCAAAATTTCAAAAGGCGGTTGTCAGGCGGGGAAAACCTATTTACTTCAACTCAGAAACTATAGCTCTACAACAACTGACCAATTTCGGATAAGCTTCAGTGAGAGCTGCCATTCTTCTATCACCACCGTATATTTCACCAGCTGCAATATAGATCTGCATATTTGGATCAATGTCCAATGCTCTCAAAACAAGACCAGTTTCCTCAGGTGTCAAAGGACAAAGACCATCTTTTCTTTTCAGCTCAGAGTTAATCATTTTCTCTTTCCACCATGGATAAGCATATCTGCAATAGACGCAGCAACAAAAAAACAGATCAAAATTAACTTGCATACAAATAGACCTTGAAGAATACCCACAAAGTATTAGCGCACCTCATTCTTGTCAATTCATCCACCTCATCATCATTGCAACCCTGAGTACAGCCTGAAAAGGCTAACATGTCCATCTCATACCTGAGATGGAGCACTACAAAAGAGCCATTTTGCCTTAAGAGGTTGATGACTCTTCTGCCAAGCTCCTCTATCTGGGAAGTGAATCTGAGTGCAATGAAATTCACTCGGCACCGTAGCTTCTGAAGTTCCAGTGGTTGGCAATTATTAGCAAGTCGAGCATCAGTTCTGTTTAGATGTACCACTTTGTGCTTCTGTATCAGAGGGAGAATCTAGATGGGCAAAAACAGAACACTAATGATTTAGGAAAAGATCTAAGAGAGGCAGAAGCAAGATTAGGCATCAAGAGGACTTGAATAAAGACAATTATTTACAAAACATATTATATACTATTTTGATAAGAAAACCATTCAGGACACAAGGGCAAAACATCAGCATAGTGAAGACCATTGAAATTCAAAGAAAACTGACCTGATGATGGTAGTAAGAAATGTCAGACCAACTAATGGGCGGCATTGAATAAATCTTCCCTAGTTCTACTCTCTTCTTAAGCTTTGGAGGCAGCACCTTAAGAATCCGAACTTCATCTCTCAAGGAGGTAATAAAATGATCCACATCAAAAATGTCTTTAAACTCGCTGTCAGCCATATCCAAAATTCAAAATTATACTGAGTCCACCTCATTTGTTATGTGGTACAGATAAAAGAAAACCAAAGATTCACACCTTGGGTCAGCCCAAAATGACGTTTTATCAAGCTCTGGAACTATAAACGTAACATTCAAAAACCTAGCAATAGCAACCATGTCGCATATCTGCAAAGCAACAGATTTAGTGGATTTATAAGAAGCAAGCTATGTCAAAATAGAAAAGATTATCAGAAATTGCAATCTTCAGCCTAAAAATTTATAGATAAAGTAATTACGGTTTATACTAAATATCTTGTTAACCACTGACCGCAGCTCTCATTTGGTTAAGTCCACCATTGGAAGAAACCATCAAATAGCCATTGTTCTTGTAATACCCTAGCGAGAAGAAGATGTTAATCCTATGAAATAATTGAATAATAACTGATGTAAATTCTACAAGCAAGCAATTCAAGGAAAACTAACAATGGAAGCGTCAAGCCAACATTTAGTCAACATCACGAGAGAATCTACATGGCAATAGACTAAACAGATCTATCTATTATCAGTAAGACCACAATTTATGTCAATTTTCAAGCAGCAGAAGTCCAATTACAACGAAAAACTCAAGGACAAAATTGATAGATTTGCTGCTCCACTTAAATAAAATCAACATCGAACTAAGCACTCCAACGTAGACAAGAAAAACTCACTTTTGGGCGGCAAAACTGGGGCACGAATTGCAGAAGCCAGGAGCTTATTTTCCACTCCCCCAGTCTCCTGAGACCCACACGAAGGCCAACCCTTCAACACCCGAGCTCCCAAATTCTCTCCAATAGCAGTCAATTGAACAACACATGTCCACAACAAAACTGACGTCATGGCACGTACCATCCACAGTTTCATTCTCGATCGAGAGTATGCCGGCACTGCCGCCATATTCTTAAGTTTCTCCACTTTACTTTTCCCCAATGCTCTCAGCCCCATCTCCACACTTTCTCACCTAACTCATTCACAAAGTCACACACACACACACTCTCTCTCTCTTCCCCCTCACTAACTCACTTTTCCTATTCACTCCGCTTGACAAATGTCAGATACTTAATTGCCCAAAACACGAATTTTTCTCTCATACACACTTAATAATTGCATAAAAAACACAACATTACCATTGAATGAGTTCAAAAACAAGCTGTGGTCGACAAAATCACATCAAGATCAAAACTTCGCACACAGAAGAAGTATATGAAGCCAAACCTAATGCTTCATCACATAAAAAATGAACAAGAAAAAACCCCCTAATTTTTACCACATTACTACAATTACCCACAGCTGTGATTCATAAACCAAGAAACAAACAAACCCTAATTTACGGATTACCGAACTTGCGGAAGCTTAAAATGGCAATTCGGAACTGGGTCTGACGCTAACTTGAGGAATAGCGCCGGCCGGTGAGAATCGGAGGCGAGAAAGTCGTTGAGACACGGAAGAGAGAGAAAATGGTAATATTTGTAACCGTTTGTATGAAGTCACTGAGGGTATGACAGAGAGAAAGGGGTGTGTGTAGTGTGCTATGTGAGGCGTGCAGTGGAATATTTCTCGATGGCGTGCCAAACCATAGCTGGTGGTTCTTTTAACTGCGGTTAAGTGGGCATAAGAAGCTTCAAGGGGTTAAAATGGGCTCCTATATTTTCTTCTTCTCCGTTTCTCTTCTGTTTTTTTTTCCTCTCTTTCCCTCCCCTCTCATTTGTTTCCATCTTTTCAACGAATATGAAAATATTTCTCTCAAAAAGATACTATTCAAATTAAAAGTTAAATGGTGAAAATTAATAATTTAAAACGGTGATGATATTTACTTTTATGAATAATTTATTAGAACCACATAATGGTATATTTTTTCTTTTTTTCTTTTTTACAGAGAATTTATCTCATTTCAATAATAAATAGGATGTTTACAAGATTTTAATAAACTAATGAAAGGCAATGATAGGATACAAGATCAAATGTTATAGAACTGGAGGATTATGTCTTCTTGTCAATATTTGATATAATCCAATCGTCAATTTTATTCTTATTATGTCAAACTGGATTAACGCCTTAATATCCTAAAAGATGATCACAACATGCATAAACTCCCCTCTATTGTTAGGTGCTGTAAGTTGAATGGAACTTTCATAGTGATATTATCCAACTCCTAGCGTTCCCAAATTTCACCGTAAAATGAAGTTTTCATCTTTTATTTATATTTATGATTATAATTCATTTATTACATGGTCATATATGAATAATAATGATAATATAATAACATTGAGAAAGTTTCTGAAGTGTAAGAAACTTTATTGTGTTCAAGTGTAAAAATTAAAATTTTAAATTATAAATATCATAGTAAAATTACAATTATATCTATAACCACAACTATACAATTATGTTGAAATAATGATAGTTTCTGAAGCGTAAGAATACTAGTACTTAAATGGTATTTTACTGTATAATTAATTATGTAGAAATAATGATAATCTCTATTCCATTTTAAAATTCGAGATAAAATTGTTAAATTAAATGATACGTATATATATATATATATATATATATAACTAGGGGGTAGGGGAATCAAGACCGTGGGTTCTGTACCTGGATCTGCCAATAAATGTGTGCCAGCTCTGTGGGGTTCAAAATGGGTCCATTTGAGTTAATTATGGTTTTACGTGGCAAAAATCTACCGGATATGATATTACACGTGGATGAATCAGACAGTGGCTTTAATTTATCAGCGCGTGATGGTTAGGGCATTCAATTCAGTGTCCGTGTCACGCCGACAATATATCGCGATATTTTGGAGATATTTTCCCCCAAGGAAAATCTGACGAGAAAATCAGATTTTGACTAACTCTTTTAAGTAATTAAAAAATGGACTTTTTATATGCAGATTAAGATTAGAATTCCTTGCTTATCCAGTTCGTTTGAAGAAAAAGGGAACTATAATTGCATTATTTTGACCCAATCAATCTTTATCTGAAAGCCAAGACCTTCTGCTACATTAGTATGAATATTAGTGTTATGCATTTGTGATAGATAGGTTTTTTTTTTTTTTTTTTTTCCTGTTAAAGTAAATCATATACATCTTTATACTTATTTTGTGTATGTTTCTTGCTGTAATTTTAAAATTAAATATTTAGATACCCATATCTTAAGGGAAAAAAAAAATTACTTTCACTCTAAATTAAAAAAAAAAAAGATAAAATTGAAAAAAATGACATGAAGTATGAAAGAAGAGGAAACTTCCATTTTCATTTTCCTTTTTTTTTTTTTTGGTTTTTGAATATTTTGTTATATTCAATATTTTCTTTTGCCTTTCTTTAAAGCTTTTCATGGGTAAAATGGTTTTATATGGATCTAAAAAATAATATTTTAGTGGTTCTAGAATTTGAACACTCAACTTAATATACATAGATCAAATAGAAAGGAATGTATTCACAATCTACTTAAAATTTTATTTAGTTTTGATGACATATGATTTGTATATTATTTGTTTCTTTATTCAGAATTGTGGGGGACATATGTCTATCAATCATAAAAAAGAAAAAATTGTATGAATATGAATTACATGAAAAAAAAATCACACAAATACTTTCATTGAATCACATTTAATACCACTAAAAAATCCCATCTTCTAATTGAGATTTTACTTCTCATAAAGGAAAAGCATCTATAAGATGCCACATAATCACTCATGATACAACAAAAAAAAAAAAATGCATATTTAAGCTGGACATTTTTATAAGACTAAAAATTGTGTAAACTCTATAAAATCAATAATCCGAATCCTAATTTAAGTCCAAATATCCTAAATTATATCATGAGTTGATAAGATTAGTAACGATAAAATTTTATGAAATTTAATAAATTGAATATAGTATCAATAATTATATCGATAATAAAAGCCCTAAAAATTGATGGAAACTTAAATCGTATGCCAAAAAAAAAAAAAAAACCTTAAATCCGATCTATATGCAATTACTCGAAACTGAAATCGAACTCGAACTTGATCGAAACCTTAAAAGCATAACTTTAAACTTATAAAAATAATTAAATATCACTTAATAGTGATATAATCGCAATTGATTACAATTATCAACTAAATTGCATAATCATATAAAACTTTTAACGAAAACGCTAAAATAACTAGTAAAAATTATAATTGTAATGAGTACCAATTAAATTCATAAATTTTTATAAAATTCCAAAATTAATTTATAATTATTATTTTTATGATTTTTATGTTTAGAAAAATTACATATAATTATTTCTAATTTCCTCTTTCTTCCATTTTCTTTATTTTCTTTCCTTTCTTTTTCCTCCTTTTCTTTTTCTCTTCTATTTTCTTCCTTTTCCCATGTGAATTACAGCTATAAATTTTCAGCAGCCCATGTGCACAAATATAAATTACAAGTGTCATACAATTAAGGGACAAAGGACAAATTAATAAAGTAAATTTCATATCTTAATTAATACATAATCTAAATGGATGATGATCTTGTATTTTTTTTTTATTTATTTGTTTCCTTCTATTGAAGATTCACGCCTAAAACCTAGAAAAAAAAATCAAACCGAAAACACAAAGAAAAGAAAAGGAAAAGCAAAGAAAAAGAGCAAAACAAAAAAACCAAGAACTAAGAAGAAGAAGAAGAGGAAAATATCAATTCAAATAACTAAAAAAAATTAGGTAAATATATGTTTAATGTATTTGTACATATGTTTATTATATAGTATGTACATGTATATACTAAGTATTCTATTACATATACATATATGTATACATAAGTATATAAATATATATGTATATCTCTTTTATTTGTGTATAAATTATGTATATATACATTATTATGTAAAACATACGATATATGTGGATATGTATGTATGTATAAATAGGAATACATGTGCTAGGTATTTAGTATTTTCACTAATTAAGTATTGATATATATATATATATATATATATGCATGTACACAAAAATATATATATGTATGTATATATTATATATGTATGAATGATTGGTATTTGGTATATTATATATATATATACATGTATTAGGTATTCTCATATTTATGTATTTATGTAAGTATTTATATATATATAGGTGGCGTAATGGTATATATGTATACATAAACATAGTATTTTATATTATCTATATGTATATGTGTACATGTATAAAAGTAGGTATGTGTATATAAAATATAAATACATTCATATTATACTTATACGTATGACATATAGTATATAATTAAATTCAAAATAATTTCATACATAAAGTATAGTGCACGTTAAATAGTATATATAATATATGATAATATTAATTTACTAAATAAAATAAGTTAATAAATATGTATATATATATATATATAGGAAATAGGTATATATATATAGAAGTACCGTAAATTAGGAAAAAAAGAGTTACTAATTAAGTAAATTAGAAAAATTAATCAAATATAGTAATAAGTATTTATATATATATGTATATTGTAAAATACTAGAAATTAATAAATTAGAGAAAAAAATAATAATAAGTCAAAAATATTAAAAAATAGGTCGAAATAAGTAATTAGGGTAAAATAAGCTTAAAATAATAAAATTATCACTTATACAATTTAAGTAATTATTAAATCATAAATATACAAAGAAAAAACTCAAATTAATATTTTGTAAATTTTTAAATTAAAATAATAAATTTTATGGTTTTTTTTATATCACTGTTCAAACTGCGAGTTATAAAGTCCAAAATGGATCTCATTATGAGAAAATATGCTTGAAAACGATCAAAATGAATTATAAGTTTATAATGATCCAAGTTAAAATGAAAAAGTTATACGTGATTCAATAAAAAACTCAAATCAACAATTTCATATAACTAAATGAAATAAACAGTACAAATTACGATATTAGTTTAACTTTAAATTCTCAAACTTACAATTTTTTATATTCCTTATTTTTAGGTGATCTCGACCTTAACCTTAAACTATCATCGGATTATTATGACTCTTGAGTCAATTATGACTGAGTGAGTTTTTCCTAATAATCCTATACTTGCTCGTGTTTGTAATTAGAGAATATAAATTATGATTAATAATTGAATGTTGTATGTGTTAGGTTATGCTTGTGTATGATAACTATTTGTTAATAGTGAATTTACTTTAAAGTACGATAACGTATTAATTGTTACGTAGTAGATTCGCTAAGAACTGATTGTTTGTAACCTTATTGATTACTGAATAATAACACTTAATTTTACTTGACTTAAAAAAGTTAACTTGAAACACGCATAATCATACATCGCATAACTAATTCCAGTGGTCACATTACACGAAGGTAGCGAGAAGGCATACGTGAGTTGATTATTAGATTGTTATAGATCCGTACGGTGTATATGTGCGATATGACCTTATCCTAGCCCGCGGGATCATTAGGTATTGGAGGTGCCGACCGCCTGATTAAGGGTCGAGTTTAAAGATTTCCATTTAGAGGTAAGTGAGGGCTACGCAAACTTACTCATAATCATATGTATAACTCGTTTTTTATAAAACTGAGAATGGATATACCATTATATTTTAAAAACGAAACGTGAAGTTTCGTTATGAGATAAGTTCTAACATAATACCCGAATCTAATTGTGCCGAAGTATCTCCAACCCTGACTTCAGAGGGCGTTAAATCTGAGTTCCATGCAATACCTAATCACTTGCATATATTTGTTTGGCATATTGATTAATATGCATTCATTTGATTGAACTTAATTGATGTATAACTTGATTTTTGTATGGTTGAAGAGATTATCTTACTAAGCTAGTTAGCTTATACCTCTATAGCTTACTTTTGCAGGGCAAGATGTTCGTGGAGTCAAGCTGCCATATGCTCGAGGTTAGTTGTATATCAAGGGGTTGATGTAGGAGTAAGACATGACCAGAGTGTACTCATGATAGTGTATTTAGATTATGAATCTTACTATGTAATGAAATGATATTAATTTGAGTTAATAAGTATTATGGACTTCTTAGCTGTAAATTTCTATCTAAATAGATCGTGTTTTATATTTATTTAATTTGTTATTATTATCATGAACTGATGTTGCTTACACCTACGCAACTCTTAGTTGTTAGTTGTACCTGTAACCTTGTGTATCGCATAAATGGTTGTCAATTGTAAGGGAATTCAACCTACAGTCCTTTATACGGTATATGGCGATTGCTATGACTAGCCTCCTCGGGTCATGAAAAATTACATGTATAATATGCAATATTATCATAGTAGTTTTATAAATTTTTTATATAATTTATATTTGTATAATTTTTATCCAATTGGATTGGTAAACATACAAAAACTTCTAAATTGTGTATAGAACTTTCAATAATGAGTGCTCGTATATTTTAGTTTACTATACATTCGATTAAATAAGTATACAATTTAAAGTAGATAAAAAAAAAAATGAAGAGAGAGAGAGAGAGAACAAAGAGCCCTTATTTATCTAATCTCTTCGAAAATAGTGGCATTCTTACTAAATCTTAGTTGACCAAGTTTGAGTTTTGTTTCCTTTTTTCCCTCATTAAAAAGGTTAATAAAAGATATAGATTCATTAAACATTTTACTTTTCCATTCATCCTTGTCAATGATATGACTTAGAAAACCATTTTAGTTAAGTAATTGTCTACGTATCCATGCACATAGGAATTTTAGAACCATTAGAGTGGAAAAAGGTTCTGTAACACCCCCAAACCTAAGAGATTACAGTTTGCCACATGTCCTTATAATTTATTAATACATTAGGCATTTAGATCTAACTTGCTATATTTCTAAATGATTAGCTTCTCAAATCTTTATGCAATGATAATAAAGTTTAGACTAGATTTCTATAACAATTGTCTCAAGAATCCAAAATAACAAAACTCAATATTTCATACTAGATAGACTTAACAAATAACATACTACCAAAACACTAATAAGAAAAGTCTTAAGTGACTTCTCATGACCCAAAAAACAAAATAAAAATAAGTACATTGTCTAACAACTTATGTCAACAAAGTTCATTAACTTACTCGGACTACACTGATCATTTCCATCATTAAAGTAGTAGTCGTAATAATCTGTAGCATCACCATAATAGTCATACTCACTATAATAGTCTTCATAATCTTTGTAACCTGTTGTTGCATCTAAAAATAGAAATCCCTGAAGGGGTGAGCAAAGCCCAATATAGGGTAAACAAATATAGGGGCATGTGTCGTAAAATAAATGCACAAGTATACACATTAACCGGTTCGGAATAACTATATGCAACAACCACAATTTCTTATATTTTATAAGGTCCGTTAAACAACATAGTTCCAATGCCCAAAAACTTAGAGTAACTTATGACTTCGACACACAATATATATATACACACATATATAAGTATTAATATTAGGTGATCTCCAATATCCTAGGAATCAAGGGTCATCTAATCTACTTAAATCATTTTAGGTGAGACTTCAATTAGGATAATGTCATACTAAGATCATTGGGGTGTCACCTTAAGGTCACTAATCCTCTCAGTCCCTTGAGCCTAACCAAACATATACAGTATACTTTATTAAAGCCAAATATTTATTAAATCCATTTAACAATTACAGTCCTACACATATACAAGCAGTATACAAAAACCCATATGTAATTGAACTATTTACTCAGATTCTAAAACACATGCCTTACAACCTGTTCACAAGAGAATAACATACCTTACTTAGTTTCTAGGTTCATCTGACATCAATCCTTTAATTCAATAACTCAACTTTCACTCATTTGCAACTGGTTACTTAAAGAACTTACAATCACTAAGAGGATAAGTTGGTTTATAAAACATTTTAGGTGATGATTCTTATTTAGAAATGTTTTGAAAAGGATTTAGAATGGAAAAATATGTACGAAAAACATTTAGAAATTGAAGGAAACATCGCCGCATGCAACAGAGGACATAATGTCTAGATGTTACATCATGTGGGGTCCAAATGCTATGAATTTGGGAGCAGTCTGCTCCCTGGCGTTTGGACGCTAGGTTGCAATCTATAGAATTCTACAGGTTATAGCAATGTTTCACCCCCCAATTCTCAACCCTCTTCTACTGATCTCAAAAACCACCATTCTCAAACTATTATCCCATCAACAACACAACTCCACACTACTTCAAATAACGTCTAAAGATCTTTTTACATCTAAATCTCATATCAAACTTTCACATTACACATCAACATTCTAATGAACAAAAGGTACAAGGTTTAACAATAAAACTTATCTTTAGAAATCTGAAGTTTGTGGTTTCACTACTGATATTTCACTATAGAACACTTGTAGGACCACCTTAGATTCATTTCAACCATTGCCCTACGAAGAAAAACAAATTTCTTATTGAGATTCAATCTAAACTCATTAGAAAAGTGATTCTATACTTACCTTAATCCCTCTTATAATTGGATCTTGTCGATTTATGCTGAATTCGTCCCTTAGATCAAGTCTTGTATGGGAACCCTAAGGCATAAAGGCTGTACATAAGATTGATTTTTAGGGAAAGGGTTTCTAAACTCAATATGCACCTTTTACATTGGGGTTTGTGGAGCTTTTCCGTGCCCCAAAATACTGCTGTCGCTTGCAAATAATACCACTCATGTTCTTAATGTAAAAATACTTTATATTCCTATTTTCTTTTACTTTTATCATTTACTTTTTCTTTATTTAGGTTTTACAAGTTTAATGGTTGTTATAACATGGATGGTAATTTTTTTAGAAACTACCTAAAAACACTACTATGTATATAAATATAGTTGGTAGTTACACGTAACGTATATGTACATGTGACATAAATTACCCAATGAATCCACCCTTAAGAATATTTTAGTAAATAATTATATAAAAATATCTAAGAGAGAAATTCAAATCAAAGTTTACTATTTATAGATAGAAAAAAAATAAAGGGGAAATTATGAACCTCATCTCCCCAAACATTTACCTCGATATAAATTCATCCCCTCGATACAAATTCATCCCCTCGACTTCTAAAGTGTGTTTTTTAACCCCCAAATCCTTCAACAATTAACATTGTTATGGATGTTAACACTTTCTATCAAAAGATTTTTCTTTTTTTTTTAAAAAAAAAAAATGAAGTGTGTGCTATGCTCATGACTACACTTCTAATGAAAACCCAAATTACCCTCCTCCCCTTCCCCTTCCCCTTCCCCACCTCGGACACCATAACCCCGATAAAGTCTCCAGAATTCAAATGCATGAACTTGGGGCTTATAAGTTAATATCTATTAATGATGCTGAAGAGACTTAGTGGATTGATATGGTTTCTCAATTGCACAAGTCCCTATGAGCCCATTTTTGCTCTTCTAAAAGTGTTAGGGTTATCGTCATTAGTTCTCTTACTAATAAATTGAAAATACAACTATTTACAAGCTATTATCGAGAAATTTTTGTCTCCATTATAGGAATCATAATTTAGGATTAGCATACATAATGAAAAAATTCTTAAAGGCTCTAATAAGGAGTTTTTGATTCTTAATTATCTACAATAAGGTTATTAGGTATATTATAGGTTGCATAGCAATTAGGTTTCTTACTACTTTAGCTTGTATTTTATCTCAACTCTTCAATTTTCACTTGCTAAAGAAGGATGCAAAGGTGGTGATTCCAATTGCTGAATTTCAGATAGACAATCATCTCAAGTTTTTAAAAGTTATTTCCAATGGATGATGTTTGAGATCAGATTGCCAACTTTTTGTTGTAACATGTTCAGGTGGATAATCTAACAAACTGGTTATGTAATAATAGAGGCATCTCATGTGGTTTCTAAGGTTCATCCTTTTACATTACAAGTTTTGTTTTTTGGCTGTGAAAGATGTTCAATTAAACTTGTGTTTTAAAATTGCTAGCATAAACCTTTATGTAAGGAGATAAAATTTTTTGAGAATCTAACTCAGGCTATTTCTTACTTATAGCTAGATTATTTTCCTCTAAAGAAGAAATACAACCATTAGATTTTGTGAATGGTTTGAGAATTCCACCATCTATCTAATATATCCTCAACTCATCCAAAGGAATGAACCTTGAGTAGTTTATAACCTTAGAGCCTATAAAAGTTGAAAATCATGTACATGTAATTTGTATTAGTTAATTAGGGATAAGATTGGTTTTAAGGGGAGGGGGGTAGGGGTAGGTGGTGTTAATTTTGGATTTTCACTAAGTGTAATCATGTGCTACCACATGCTTTTTTTCTTAAATGAAAAATGTCAATGTCTTTAATGGTGCTAATTGTTAAATTATCAAGGGGTCAAAAAATATACTTTGAAAGTTAAAGAGTCACTCCACAACAAAGTGAAAGTTTAAGAGGGTAGGGATTTTGCAATTTCCCTAAAAATAAAAGTTAACAACTAACATAGACTAAAAGAGTATATAGGGAAAAAGAAGACAGAGAAAAATATAATTGCTTCGCATATTATATATCAAAGAATATGATTTCATTAATATTATATATGAAAATTGTTTATATATGATGTTTGTTTAGTAGTTGGAGACTGGCAAACAGTAATAAACAAAAGCTACAGCGGTGTCTGAGTTGAATATGACATGACTATTCTGATACTTAAGTTAGATAAGGTTGAAGATCAAGGGAATAAAAAGAGAGAGTGCATTTAGAGCAAAAGAGTTTCAATCCTTTAATAAGGAGGCATGATGCTATACTTATAAAGGGATGGTTAAGCTAGATAAGGAAGGTAGTAAATGTTCTTAGAATTCCTCTTTGACTCCACATTTTATAGAGAGAATTGTAGGGGGTTATTAATTGCTTTATCTACTAAACTTGATTTGAATTGCAAGCTAAGTTTTCCCAACCTAAGTCAAGGCTAAATGACTTGGACTTAGGCTACATGACCTAGGCCTAGGTTAGTTAACTTCGGTCTAAAGGCCTACATACTAGGTAGGTCATCAATATCAATCTATTAGGCTTAAGCTTGGGCTTAGTAATTATGTCTAAAATAGCTTATCAACACTTGTTTCCTTTCCTACTTACATTAGTGATTAGTTAGTATGGAAAGTAAGAATTAAAGAGGCTTCTAAAACTCTAGGGTCGAATGCTTCATACTATCATTGAGCTTTGGCTAAAGGATAAAATCTAAGTTGCTATTATACTGACCTTGTTCCCAACATTGAGCCTCCTTATGCTTAAAGAAATATCGATAATGAGGCAAGTAAGACAAAACCTTCATTGGAACTCCAACTTTCTATATTATGGTGCTAAGCAATAATGTTGCCAAACCCCCCAAAACCGATTAGAGGTTAAACTGTTACACCCTAGAGTAGTAAGGTTATAACAGTTTTGTCACCATGTAAACCAACATAGGATAAAGGCTAGTTGCTAAGCCACTATCATAAATGTATCTATACAAGGCATAATGTAAAAACGTCACATGTGATATGCCTAGGAGCTCAGTTATTACTAAGTCTTACTGTAGAAAATTAAGTTAGCCCTTTGAAATATCAAAGAAAGGAAAATGGGATCAGGTTTAGTGAATTCATGAGTTGCCTATGAGAATATGACACACTAAATGAAAATTACATGACCTAATCTCTACTTTGGTATTACGCATAAAATATAAAGTAGGGTTACTAGCCATAATCTATGCTAAACGAATTGATGAGAGCGAAATAGGAGAGCTTTCATAAGGAAATACTTAAAAGGTTTTTTATTGAATTGTCAAAAGTGAGATAAGTCTCTAAAACCCTATAAGCATGGACTATTTATACATAATGGCAATTACGTAGATAAAATAAAGTAAAGGGTGCCCTAGTGGTAGTCTCGTAAATACAAAAATAAAAATAGGGTAATGTAGTGAATAAAACATAAGTAAGTAGTCTTGAATTCCATCATCCTAGATGAGCAAACTTGGCAGAGCTGACTTAAACTGGTTAAGTCGATGTAGCACAACAGAGCAAGGCAAAATAGGATGCAATAGAAGAGAATAGTAAAGTAAAGTGAAGAGAGTAGAGTAGCAAGGTAGAATGGTCAGAGTGGACAACATGAGAGTCATGCTTGCTCGGTTGGGCTTCTAGAACCCAACATCACCTCTCCTTTGAAAAAGCTTAAATCTAAAACTTAGTATCCACTTACTTTAAAATCCACCAAGGTAAAAAATTATCATGTAAAAACTAAATAGAGAGATATAGAGATAGCTTAAGTCCATGATTAGTGCTAGTATCATCCTTGGCTCCTTCTACTTGTCATTGTCACGATTAACCAAACTCTTTATTGAAGCCCCTTCTTTCCATTTATCATGTATCCAATCAGTTGTGTTCAAGTAACTCCAATAACCATCAATCATAGGGAATAACATAATTTTTGGTTCAAATAACATGCTAGGAGTTCAAGGTACTTGAAAATGTATGGCCTTAGCCCAGTCCTTTACCTCATCCACTTCCACCTCTTTAACTCTTCCACAACTTAATTCTTCCTCTCCCCATCGATATAGTTTTAGACTTCCAATAGAAGATTGTTTAATAAGAGCACAACACAATCCTAATAAGAATATCCATCACGATGATCACAATAAATATCAACAGTAATCTATAAGATCTCACGAGTATAAGACTATTACTACTCTCACTAATCCTAGATAATCTCATAAATGGATCAAGGCAAAGAAGTCTAATAGGTGAGAAACAGATGTAATAGTACCTAGGGTCATCTTTAGTGGCATGGATGGTTGGTAATGGGATCACATCAAGAACATGGGCTATAGGTTGTGATTTAACCCAATCTTCTTAAGATGTTTTAAAAGGTCTTCTAGCTCTCTACCTTTGGGTGAAAATATTGATAGCTCTTAAACCTTCTTCAATTTTTACTTAGGGGTTGCAAGCTATCACAAATCACCTTTTATAATAAAAGGAATAATTGTGCCTTGATGGGTGATAGTGCATATCACGATGTGATTTTTATGGACTTTCCAAATACATATAACAGTCATCAATATTAACTACATCACATAGAACCTCATCTTACAATTTATTAGAAGATAATGCTATCTTGGCCTTCTTGGTAACCCAAATCACCATGTCATCATAGGAAAATTCATAGGAACTGGAGTGTTCGGTAGTTGCATAAGCAAATCTTCCAACCACAACCTTAGATATAAAATTCACAATATAATCACTAAACCAAATTAATATGATATTTTCTTAGTCTTCCATCAAAGTAAAGTTTTTGCATTGCCATATTCTAACCAGCAGCTTGGCATGTACACTTTTAAGTCGGTTCGGTAATAACTCGGAGGCAATGACTCAATAATTGATTTCCCCGTAGCAGTACTTCACGTTAGAATAGCAGCTGTTCGAACACAACAGTTCAGCAGCTCCTTCAGTTCGGCATCGATTGCAGCAAATGACAGCTAACACATGTTTAAATCAACTCCTCATCCTCCAACAGATATTTAGCTACACGTGTTGGTCACTCGTCAACAATAGGCCACACTTGAGCACAACTGCAATTTATCAATTACATACTCACTTCACCGATCAATTAGCTTGGCACAAACTCAACAGCGCTTATTCATTCTGACACAAGATAACAAAACATCTCGGACATGCACTAGCTCGGTTCAACACTTCAATCGACAACAGCTCAGTTCACACACACTTTAGGATAGCAATTACACGAACAAAATACACTGGTCACTCCACCGACTGCACATACAGCAGCAATTTCCAAACTCATATGCGATGAGGCTCCGACCACAACTGCTTATCACTCCAATCACAACACATAGAACATATATGAGCTTGAAATCCACTACGCACTACAGTCGGAACCTGTCTACACACTCCCCATAGAACACAGCTTCGACACAATCTTCCCTGTTGCACACTACTAAAAATTTGCAACAGGACACACAACAAAACACACACTCGCCACATACACAGTATACCTTGGCACAAGCACAACTCCCACAGTCATACACAGCCACACGTACTCATGGCCTGATCAATTAAAAAAATAGCTGATATTCTTCCTTTGAAATCATGAGACACACACAACCACTTCTAACTCCGATGGCACACTAGGATCCAGGTGACCAAAACAACAAAACCCACCGAAATACACTATTATAATGTCTTCTCTACACAATTACAGTAATATGCTTCTCTAAACACGCCACCTGTAACTCAACTATTCCCTTGTAATAAACACTAACCCACCATCGAAACAATTGGGTGCACACATAAAGTCGTCCACTCACTGTTGTAGTCGTCTGCTACTGTACAAGAGCACCATAGACAGTTCTTACGCACATACACACCCACTACACATGGCACTTCACAACTCTGTGCTTGCAAATAAACGCGACTCCAGGGAGTAGATTCAAGTAGACCCACAAATCCATCTGTAAGAAATCAACCAATGTACACTATATAAGCAGTACCCAAGATAAAATTTCAGGAAATCCCAAACCAAAATGCCTCTAATTTCCCAAAGCTATTAACTCACCATTTTAAACCCTAAGTGAGTGGCTCCATTAAAGCTCTAGAAGTAGTAATTCATAAATTTAATCCTTTATAAGTCCACTTGTTGAGTGCAACAATTTAAAACTCTTCCCTTTGAATGTAACGTTTCGAAGTGGGAAACCCTAATTTCATTAGGTATTATTGTAAAAAATTAAGTCAGTCCTTCGAAATATCAAAAAAAGGAAAATGGGATCGGGTTTAGCGAATTCGTGAATTGTCTATGAGGATATGCTGCATCAAATGAATACTATATAACCTAATCTCTACTTTAATATTACACACAAAGTGTAAACTAGGGTTGCCCACAATACTTGATAAATGAATTGATAAGAGCAAGATATGAGAGTTTTCACAAAGAAATACTCAAAGGATTTTTCATTGAAATGTCATAAGTGAGATAAGTCACTAAAACTCTACAAGCATAGACTATTTATACATAGTAGTAATTATGTAAATAAAATAAAGTAAAAGGTACCTTAGTGGCAATCCTATAAGTACAAAAATAAAAACAAGGCTAATGTAGTAAATAAAATATAAGTAAGTAACCCTAAATTCCACCGTCTTGGATGAGTAACCTTAGGCGAGTTGACTTGAATTGGTTGAGTCAACATGGCACAACAGAGCAAGGCAGAACAGGATGTAGCAGAAGAGAAAAACAAAGTAGAGTGAAGAGAGTAGAGTAGCAGGGTAGAATAGTAAGAGTAGACAACATGAGAGTCATGCTTGTTCGATCAGCCTCTTGAAACCTAACAACGTGGATGAGCACATGCTAAAACTATTGTACAAAACTTGTTAATGGTTCCAAACCTCAAGATGGCTTTACATGTAAATGATAGTTAAAGGGTAAGCCGAATTCGCACATAAGTATACTGATATGATGTACCGTACACTTCATACGAACCAAAGCTACCATCCAATATGACTTATGGACGGTAACCTAGGGTTACTCGCCACTAATCTTAGTAAAAGGTTGGATAAGAGTAGCTCGTACTTGACAAGAAACACTTACACAAGAATAAAAAGGAAATGATAAAAGGTATATTCTCATTCTATTGAACATAATTTTTTTAGGTAAATCTACTTAGTTAACATAATTATTAGAAGGGATTCTAAGCTAAAAATAGTATACATAATGTATACAAGGATAAAAATGACATTTTGCAAATAGGAATGTGTTTGACATCCATACTAGTAAGGGCAATCATTAGAGATGTGTATCAACTAAAGAGTGTTTAAGGTACTGATGTTATATAATAGAGTTTTCTCAGTAATGTGACAAGTTAGGCATACTTGAACAACTTGGGTTCATAGATGAAAAACTTGAAAACACTACAACTAAGCTAACTTGTTAGGTTAATGAAGTTGTTTAGATCAACCTGTAAGCTATCTTCGTTTACCCAAGAAATAATATAGTATTAAGATGAGCTCAGGTACTCAATCAAGTTAATCTTCTTTAGAAAGCATGGTCTCTTCCTTAGTGAACTGTCTAGATAGAGCTTAATGAACCAATATGGCTATAATCTATGAGGTCGGGATCGAGTTATTAGGCTTTGATTCTCATTATCCCTCTGTAATGATTGAGATTTGGCATCAAATCTGGTTGGGCTTCTTCTTAAACATCCTCAGGGACATATAAACTTAGGTCAGCTATATTAAAGGAATTAAAAACTCCATACCCTTTAAGAAAATCAATCCTATATGCATTTTGATTGATCTTATTATTGACTTTGAAAGCCATCGGCCCTAAGTGATAATTTACTCTTCCTTAAGTTTGAGAATCTATCTTTACTTAAATGAATCCAAACTTGGTCACCCGAATTAAATTCTCTAACCTTTTGTTGTAAGGCCTAATTTAATTTCCTTATAATGAGGGCACTCAAACACAATCACAAGAATAGACAAACATTAACATACAAGACAGACAACTGGGGGGGGTGTGGTGAATATTTTTGCAATTTTTTTCATAATTCCCTTGTATATGAACAATGGGAATATATATAGTATGATATTCCTTCTGGATAAGAATAATTCTGGTAGAGGTGCCCATATGCCACCTCACCAATTAGTTACATTAACATGTGTTCATTATCTAAGAGAATCTATATAATTAATATCTACTATAAACATTGCTCACTTCAAGCCTAATTTATTCTGCTTCTTTCTGATTAATTGTTAGGTGGGCTGTTGGGCTTATGACCCAGCTCATGTTCCAATTAGCCTTGTCCTTTAATGTTGCTAAAATTCCTTATAGCATCTTATTCTACATCAAACTACAGTTCACTTTCATTCTTAGCTTCATGTAACTTATCCTCCCTTTGGAACACAAACCCTAATCGTTCTTTCTCTATAACACCTTTCTTCCTTAGCCTTTCTTCTTAAGCTTGGAAGGAACTTGATTAAGTTACTCGATGACCTTCTAATGCATTTTCTTTAAGGCTTTTGATTGATCTCTAATGTCAAAGTCTTCATACTGGTTGAGCAGGGGTGCTTAGTTAAGTAGAGGTTGGTTTTGAACCCATACACTACTTTAGATAGGGCCTTCCTAGTTATATTATGTGCAAAACTATTATAAGCAAATTCCACTATAAGTAAGCACTAGTCTCAATCAAATAAGTTTGTCCCGGTATGACTTTGAGTACTAAACTAAGTATTTAGTTGGTAAACTTAGTTTAACCACCAATTTAAGGGTGATAAAAAGCACAAAATAAGAGCCTAACCTTATGAAGATATCAAAAGAAACAAAACCCCAAAAAATATGTGTTTAGGGCAACCTTGCGGATCTTTCTTGGGTACATGGTAACCTAACAAGGGAATAAAGCCACTGTTAATAAGATTAAAGCCATCTTGAGAATGCAAGCCCCTATGATGATTAAGGATGTGTGATAGTTAATGGGATGAATCATTACATTGAACATATTTGTATCTTGAAGCGTTGACAAGTGTACAGAGTTCATTAAGCTACTAACAAACTTATTTGAGTTTAAATGGACACTTAAAGCCTTTGATCTACTAATGGAAGACAAATACACTTATCAGTTTTATAACATAGCAAATTGGAGTGTGAGTGTCGATCCTTCAAGGACTAATTATAAACTAGAATACTTCCCCTTATTTTCTTATTATCTAACCTAGTAATCAAGTGCGATTTAATAAACTACTAAATCTAATTATTTAAACAAATGTAAAAAAAATAAAATAAAATAACTAATAAAATAGAAAAGTAAAGGAAACAATAAATGTTATGAAGAATCAATAAACTTTAGTATTCAAATATTGAATTTCTCTCTACAATCTATGTTACATTCAATCTCATTCTTATTATTAGACTGTAAGAGTTCCTAAAATGAGTTAACCAAAATTGTTTCTCTAATTAATTCATAACCTTAATTATACTTTCCCCAAATCACTTTTGTAGTATAATATATCAAGATCACATTAAGTCCTTGAATAATACTATTAAGTTACTGTCACGACTCGAGGGGGCTAGTCGTAGCAGTCGCCATATACCGTACAAAGGATTGCAGATTGAATTCTCTTACAATCGACGACCCTTTTATATGATACACAAAACTACAGCTATTACTAACTACCAAGAGTGCGCAAGCTTAAGCAATATTATTTCATGATAAATAATAAAATTATAAAAACATAACACATGGTCTATTTGTATAAAAATATACAAATACAAAGTCTAAAACGTGTCTTAAGTTAAACTAGTATAACCATTACATATTTAGATCTATAAACAATCAGAATTACTCTCTGATCACATTTAGCTCTCACATTAACCTTGTGTAAAAAACTAACCTTGGGCATGCAACGGCCTGACTTTAAAAAAAAATCGGTCTGCGAGAGAAGACTACAAGGGTATAAGCTAATTAGCTTAGTGAGATAATTTTCCTTAATCATACAGCAATCAAGTCGTACAATAGTTAAGTTCAACCAAATGAATGCATGACAAACAGTATGCCAAACAAATACATGCAGGTGACCAGGTATTGCATGCAACTTAGATTTAACGCCCTCCGAAGTCAGGGTTGGAGATTCATCGGTACAGTCAGATCCGGGCATCATATTAGAACTTATTTCATAACGAAATTTCGCGTTTCGTATTTAAAATGTAATGGTACATCCATTACCAGCTTTATCAAAACGAGTTCTACATATGATTGTGAGTAGGTTCACAAAGCCCTCACTCACCCTTAAACGAAGGCCTCTAGACTCGACCCTCAACCAGGTGGTTAGCGCCTCCCACGCTTAGTCATCCTGCGGGTCAGGGTAAGGTCATATTGCACATGTGCACCATACGAAATTTATCACAATCCATAATCAATCCACGTATGGCCTCTCGCTATCTCCATGTAATGTAACTGCCAGAATTAGTTATACAGTGCATGATTTATGTACGATCCAAGTTAACTTTTTCTAGTAAAATAAAATTAAGTCTTATTATTTAATGATCATTCCAAGTCACAAACAATCAATTCTTAGTGAATCTATTATGCAACAATCATTACATTATTGAAGTTTAAAGTAAATTCACCATCAATAACAATTATCATGCACAAGCATAACCCAACCTCATACACATTTATTTATTAATCATAACTTATATTTACTAACTATAAACACAAACACAAACAAGTATGGAATCATTAGGAAAAACTCACTCAGTCATGGCTAGTGGTGGCAGCTTAGGGTCGTAGTAGTCTGGTGGCAGCTTAGGGTCTATATCAAAATCACCTGAGAATAATGAAAATTTTATAAGTTTGGGAATTTAAAGCTAACTAGTATTATAATTTGTAAGGTCTACTTCACTTAGTTACATGAAATTGTCGATTCGAGCTTTTTATCGAATTGCGTGTAACTTTTTCGTTTTAGCTCGAATTGTTATAAATTTATAGTATATTTTGATCGTTTTCGAGCGTATTTTCTCATAACAAGGTCTGTTTTAAACGTTGTGACTCGTAGTTTAAATTGTGATATAAAAATATCATAAAATTTACTTTTTAAGTTTAAAAAATTATAAAATATTAATTTTCGCTTTTTCTTAATATATTTACGATGTAATAATTATTTAAACCTTATATTTGATATTTTTATTGTTTTGAGCATACTTTTCCTATTTTTGAGATTTTAGCTTTATCATGATTATTATTATCATTATTGCCATTATTATTTTTATTATTTCTTATTTTCTTATTATTTATCTATATTTCACGATTTATACATATATATATATATATAGACTTATAATATATTTTATAAATTTTATAATTTTACCTTATTGAAAAATCCTTAATTTACGGTAATATATATATTTATACCTACTCTTTACATATTTATAAACTTATCTTAGTTTATAGATATTATTATATTACATATGTATTTTCGGTATACTACATATATATACCATATGTCTGTATATATATTTATTGAAAAAAAAACATACTCTTATGTACATATTTATATATTCATATATTTGTATTCATACATATAAGTTTTACATGTGTACATAAATATAAATACATACATATATATAAATAATACACAAATACCTATTCATGTTTTATATATTTGGTATATATATATATTTATATAGTATTTATTATAAAATATGTATACTATATATTATACATGTATTATATGGTATATGCCGTATACCACAATATATACTCTATATTATATATATATATATATATGTCCTATATACATATATTACCACTTATGGAAGTATACTACTATATATATACTATACGATTACATATATATATATATATATATAAGAAAGTAATTATACATGTATACATATATATATATATTATAGTGTATTATGTTTTTTTTTAAGAATACATATAATTAGTATTAAGTATTTTCATTAAATAACTATAGTATATATATATATATATATAAATATATATATATACTATAGTTATTTAATGAAAATACTTAATACTAATTATATGTATTCTTAAAAAAAAACATAATACATACTCTTTTCGTATAATATACTTATATACATACATATATACATACATAACCTTCTACGTACATATATAATTCAATTTAAGTATTTATGCATATATACATGTACTAGTAATGTTATATGTATAAAAATACCATACAAATACTATATTTATACATGTATATACTATATAACATACATCTATACTAGAAACATAATTTACTTATCTATTGATTTAATTTCTCTTATTCTTTTCCTTCTTCTTTTCTTCTTTCTTTTCCTTCCTTCTTTTTACGTTTTTGCTTCTAAGTTTTGGTTTGTTTTTTAAAAAAATTTCCAGACTTTATTTCTTCCTTTTATATTCAGTGATTAGCAAGTTTGAGAAAGGAAAAATAAAAAAAAAAGTCTTATCCTAATCTTTGCATTTATGAGGATGGGACAAAGTAATTATCTCCAATTTTTTTTCTTTTATTTTAAGCTCAACACTTGGTATTTTATTTGGTCACATGGGCTGCTACTTTGTTGATTTTTTTTTTCTTGTTTTGCAGGATGTGGCAAATGGAGAAAAGAAGAAAAGAAAGAAAAGAGAAAAAAAAGAAAAAGAAAGAGAAGGAAAATAAAAATTAATGATAAATATATGTAATTTTTCTAAACATATAAATTATAACAATACTCATCATAAATTAATTTTTAAATTTTTGTGAAAATTTATCAATTTAATTAGTACCCGGTACAATTAAAATTTTTACAAGTTATTGTAGCAATTTTATTAAAATTTCACGCGAATAGGCAATTTAATCAAAAATTGCAATCGACTATAATTATATCACTATTGAGTAATATTTAACTATTTTATAGGTTTATATTTATAATTTTAGGGTTTTGAACAAATTTGGGATCAATTTTGATTAATGGTGTATAAGTTAGTTTTAGGGTTTTAGTACGCGATTTAGGGTTTCAATCAATTTCTAAAGTTTTTTTATTGGTGTTATATTTGATTTATAAAATTCCATAATCTGTTATTGTTACTAGCTTTATCGACTTATTGTACAGTTTATGACACTTGGACTTGAATTAGGGTTCAACTATTGATTTCCTAGGGTTTACAATTACCATAATATAGAGAAATCAAATAATTGGACCTTAGTTTTTTTCTTAGTTCTAATTGTACTAGTCCATTCATAATAAGATCTCATGAACTCTAACGTGAACTATAATATTAAATTAACAACTCGAGTAAATATTAATTCAACACAATAAAGTACAATCTAATTAGACCTCAATAGTAAGAAATCATAGATTATACTAAAACAAAAGAAATAATTTCACATAGGTTCTAGAATTCAATATTCAAATACTAAAAAGAATAAGTTAAAACATTGAAAAGAAATTAAAAAGGAAGAAAATAAACATGAGAGAAGGTTAAGAGACAATGCTTCTAAAGTCTTAAACCTTAACCATATCTTGCAATATCTCCTACATATTTCTTTGTTTCAAAATTGATGCTCTCAATAAGAAATAAGTGGAAGCATGATGTTACGCCCCAAACTAAAGAGTCGTAACAGCTTCCGCCATGTAAACTAACCTAAGCTAGAAGCTAGCCACTTTAGCTACTCATATAGGTATAGCTTATACAAGGCATTTACCACTTCCTTACTTTGAGCCTTCCAATTTTGAAACAAATAGATACCAACTTGTGATGTAACTTTTGAAAATAACTATGGAAAATAAACTTAGGGCCTAAACAATCAAGAAATCAAGCTTTACAAATCATTCAGAATACAAAATCTCACTTTTAACATAAAGTTCTGAAAAGTAAATTGATCTGAGAAAATAATACGATTAGAAAAGGGTTTATAGAAAGTCACAGGCATAGTAGCAATATCTACAATTGAAAACTAGAGGGTTAATAATAGAGACCCTATTAGTTTTCCTATCAGTTAGTAAATTCAAGAAGTAATTAAGAACATAGTCTTTTAACCTTGAATCTCACTCCCTAACCCCGCTCTTTAGTCTTCTTGGAACTTAGTGTAATATTGGTAAGACTATTGGAAACCTAAAACAGCTATAGGAGTGTAAGTAACAACTTGCTTAGGAAGTGAGATGGAGACAATTGCGCATATCAGTCATCAAGCAATTAAGGTTTTCAAACAAAGTTAATTAGATGCAATACATGTTCAAGCAAATACCATAGCATAACATTGACCGGTCATCATGAGGCCAAAGAAATTGTGCTTGCTCTAATATGAGTTTCGATAAGATTTATGCCGCACACTTCATGAATTGAAACCAAACCAAGGCTTATACAATAGAGAAATACGCTATGCCTAAGATTACCTTTAAATTACAATCCCCAACGTTACTGTGATCTCCTCCCCTATCACTTAGTTCGACTAAGGGTGAGGAAATGACTATTTCTACTATCATCATTAAAGGGTTTGTGTTTGGCCCAAGAAACCTAATCGTTTCCCCTAATGGGTTGTGATGCAGGTTAGGTTAGTAATTAAGTTGAGTATGTGTTAGATTACTTTTGGAGTAATTAAGCAATTACAAATAATTCAAAGTAAGTAATATCATGGAACAACCAATATCTATATAATCCAGTACAACATAACAGTAGTACAATATTTAAGCACACATCTACATGGGTTACTAGCTTACACTCACAAGCAAGATAGATACTAAGGCCTCCAAGTATTCTTAAAAATACTTCAAAGTATGATGAAGTACTAATCCTACTTACTTGAAACCTAGTTGCTCACCATCGTAGTTGTTCACTTGTCTTTGCAGATGATTCCTTGATGTTTATCATGATGTGGTACTTTATTCTACATATAAATTAGGAAATATTGCTAATTTACTCATTTATCATAGAATTAGGTTGATTAGTTGTTGGTTCATTTGCCTATGCCCTAAGTATTAAAAGTTTAAAATAGTAGTTTAAGCTTATGTTACCTTCAAGCTATCTCCTGAGTTAAGGTATCCTTAAATCATTTACTGAAAAAACTTATGAGCTATCCTCTGCACTACTTAGGTATTGAAGTTCACCACATATTCATCCTTTGCCTCAATCTTTGAAGTTAGTAAATCCCCAAGATTTTTAAAAAACACCATCTGAGCTAAACTCTGAATTAAGTCATCCTTGAAGTTCTTAAATTAGAATCTTTTGAGTTATCTTTTGACTAAGTTGTTGCTTCCACTAAAATTTAAATTTCTTAACAAATACCCTCTGAGATATCATCTGAGCTCAATTAGTTTCATAATTTCTAGGAATCTTTCCTCTGAGCTTTCATCTAAGACCCATAACTTTAGACTTCTAACAAATATTCCCTTTAACTTAGCCTTTGAGCCTTCCTGGCTATATTTCTCTTTAAGTTTTTACCTTTGACCAAACTTTTGAATGATTATCAAGTAAAACATTTGCCTCCTAACTTCCTTTGAGATACCCTTTGACTCTATTTGTAAACCCTACTTTTAGTAGGCCTAAGACTTGATTAGGAGTACCTCCCAAACATTCCTAAAGATCAATTAAACCAAAAACTTAAGTTTATATTTAGGAACAAATTAAATTTTTACAATTCAAAAGCCAATTGTCAATTCAAAAGCCAATTGTCGATAAAACCCGAGCTTGAAGAACTGCGAGCTCTAAAGCTACTTAAAACCCTAAACCTTAAGACCATTAAGGAATTTTAACCCTAAATAATTAATCGATAATTTAATTTGAATAATTTTATTCAACTTTAGAAAATTTCACAATTCTACAAAAATCAAATCATAAATCACAAAACAATGTAAGATGAAAATCTTAAAACAATTTTCTATAAGGCTATGCCCTTATCTTCATGCATAAGCCCTACACCATAAATAAGTAGACCAACCAATCACCTTAGATAACTTATCAATTGAGAGTTGGAATCATTTATCAATTGATAACTTATCAAAATCTAGTGATAAGACAATTTCCTTATCACCTCTTCACTTATACTACATATGGACAAATTTTCACAAGAAATCATGAGCTTAACTTTAATAAAGGTGACAAGACCACTCCATGCCATTAAAAGACTTCCCATGGCAGATCTAAAAAGGGGAGAAAGGGGGGCCATGCATTTGTCATTCACCCATCAATCACTTCCTCTTACACATCACTATTCACCCCTTAATGCCTACATCATCAAGAGTTGCAATTGTTGACTTTTTGTAAGCTTTAAGACAATACTTTCTGTAAGCTTTAAGACAATACTTTCAAGGCATTTAAACACTCCTTCTCTCTTCATTCCAACCGGCTGCACTCCTCCCCATTTCTCTCACTTTCAAATTCATTTTCACTTCATCTTTCTCTCTTTAGAAACAAACATAAAAAGAGGAAACAACTTTACCCCACAAAATCCATTTTCTTCCATTTTAAAAGCTTCAACTCACGGCATTTTTTTCTTTGTTCATGTGCCATTTTCTTTCATCATTTAAGATCATCTAAGACCATTAGAATCTTTCATAAACCCCTTTCCAAAAGACCAAAGGATTCGGGTTTCAAAAGGTAAGCAAAAAGGAGGAAGCAAAGTTAAAGGCTTAAGAGGAACCTTAGTGCACAACCACCAAACTTTGCGTTAAGGACGAGTAAGTGATTCTTGTGATGTGTGGATTAATATTTATGTTAGAAGACTTGGATTTCTTGAAGATATGAGTAAGGTTTGAGTTGTTATAGCACAAAAATTCGTTTTAAGAAACAAACCCTAAAACCATTACATGAAGTTGAAATATGAGCATGTAAAGTTGGTGTTTTGTATGGACATTTGTTTAATGCTTTGAATGGAAGATTTTAAGCTAAGGAAATCTTGAAATGAGAACTTTGATGAAGGGTAAGCATGCTGGACGTGAAGGATTCCATGATCATTTGAATGTTGATTTTGTTTCCATTTAGTTAAACATGCTCAAAACTAAACTTAAGTTAAGGAAAAATCCATCACATGAAGTTTTATGAAGAAATCAACTTTGTATGACATGAGCTATGATATGGAGGTTTTATGAAGTATTAAATCTTTTATTTCTTTATGTGGAGCATGAGTTAAAGGATCATTTGATGGAAGGAAACTTAAGTTAAGATTTATACACAAGTAGTTAAGTGCATAATCTATCACCTATACTTAAGGAAATGATGAAACAAGTTGAAAAACTGTAAGCCCCAAAGTTCAGCCAAGCAACCTTAAGATTAAATTTAGAACCCAAGGTTTAGGGCGATCGGCTAAAGGATCCAATCACACCCAAATTATAAACTATTTAGCAAAATACCAGTAAAAATGACCCTGTAAACTTAAATTTAAGAAAATGAGTAGTAAAATAGGAGACTATAAAATTTTCAAATTTTAAGCATAATAACTGCTAATTACCGAAAAGGCAAAAAGTGTAATATAATAACTAATAAATTAGTAGAGATAGATTATATGTATACTAAAAATTTTAGAATGACCAAAATAATATTTAGGAATGTTCACGTGTACCCTACATGTATTTACGTGTAGATAAAAATACGCGTAATTTCTAAAATTGGCCGAAAACTAAGTAAATAATTAAAGAAAAATACAAAATAATTATAAAAAAATAAAAAAAAAATCAGAAGAGGATAACTGTAATAAGATTAGGTCGTGACAGAAAAAGAAAAAAATAACCAATAGGAATTTAACAAACAAAAAGCCTAAAATCATGGAATTGGGGCAAAATCCCATCAAATTAATGCACATTAAATTCTACAATTGTCTATAAATAGGGAAAAAATTTACAGAGCACATTTGGACAGATACAAATCAGAGAAAATTAGAGAGAGTTGAAAATTCGAGAGAAAATTCAGAAAAAAAAAAAGAAAAACTGTGCAGTTAGGGGTTTTAAAGGGAACCCACACCAAACGAGGAGCTGGGAGTGGACGGCCACCACCACCACACGGTGGTGGCAGCGCCCAGGCCGGCCGAAAAGGCCACGGCGGCCCGCGATGGCCGGAGCCACCTGAACCGGTGAGTTCAAATTCCAGCCCGATTCTTGTATAATTTTGTAAAATTAGTTATTTTGCCCAGAAAATTATGAAACTTGTTATTCTGAGGTTTTATTGTATGTAGATTTAGGGGAAAATGTTGATTTAGTTTAATTATGTCTGGAAATATAGGGTCCTTAACAAATTGTTCAAAACCGAGCATGATTAAACCGGAAATTAAATAGGTTTAGGGATGTAGTTTGGGGCTCAAAATTTTTCTGTAGGATGCTCATGTGACATAGAATAGTGCTATGAAGCCATTTTTTTAAAATTAATTTTCGAAATTTTTAAGTTAATTTTTAGCCCTAAAATGATGAAAAAATTAGGTAATTTGGAGTTAATTAGGTGATTAGGATAGTAATTTCTGATTTAGATGGTAATTATATGTTTAGGGATATTAATCTCTGATGTGGAAACTTAATCCTAGTCTATGGAGTGTTAAGTGTAATTAATGAAAGTGTTATGTGGTAAATGTAGAAAATTAGGAATATGTAGAATTGAAAATTAATAAATATGGAAAAATTAGGTTTAATTAGATAATAAAATAATGAAAATCAGAACATAACAAATCTGAAACAAAATTTAATTTTAGGTAATTATATGAAAAATGTAAAAATTTCTCACAACATGAGTAAATTCGGTACACTAATACGGATTTAAGTGTACCGGATGGAATAAAATACTGACTAGGGGTAGTGATCGTATTTAGGATATCTAAAAATAATGTGGTTAGTTTCACATTGTGAGTTGAAATAAATTTCTAGGGTCCGGGTACAAAACAGTACCTAAAAATCGAACTAGAATCTAATTTAGAAATCGATGCAGAACCTGAACCTAACCCCAAACCTAAAGACTTAATACCTAGATAATTAGGCATATTAAACCTTAAACAAAACCTAACAATAAGCGTTGTAGGATAAAACGAACCTATGATATTTATATGAAAAGCTGAAACCACGTTCGTGTTATAGGGATAACCGGCGATGGCTTGAGCAAATCGGACCTCGAGTGAGCGAGCGAGGAGTCGAGGTAAGTTGGGATTAATACGATGCTGTATTTTGGAGGCTTAAGATTATGCTTGGTTGTGCTTGTTAGATAGTTGAATGCGTGCATATGCTTGATTATGGGTGATGCTATGATTCTGTTTGCTGCTTTAGCACATATTGTATGAATTGTATGTAATGATTGATCGCTCTAAATTGGACTTAATCAAATGTACGACCAGTAATCATAATCGAACATGCATGGCAACCCGTTAGGGGATTTAGGACTTTCCGGCCAAATACCGACCCCTTCGGAAAGGATAGCGCAGGATTGCAAAATAGTCCCTTCTTCATCCTCAGTCGAACTAAGTGACAGGAGAGGAGGTCGCGGCGAGGGTGAAGGCAGTGATTCGAAGGTAGTCGCGGGAGGAGCAAGGTCTCCATTACACAAGCCTGGGTTTGGTCGTGAGCTGTTGCATTAACGGCAACTCCTCAACCCGGATTAGAGCGGGCGCAATTTCTCTAATCTCACGACGGCCCAGATAACGTCGTGCGATGGCATTTGCTTGCACATGCATTGCACCTAATAAGTGATTGAAAACCTTGTTGTGTGTATGGTATAGTTTTAAGTCCTCCGTCCTAACTTACTGAGCTGTGGTTGCTCACATCCCTATAGACATCGTGCAGGTGCTGGCTAAGAAGCGGCAACCAATTACTTTGAAGCTAGCAACTGCTGGATCCTGGGGAGTGAGGAAAAACATGTGAAGAATAAACACATATTTTAAGGTTTAAGTTTTTATTTTAGAATTACTTTTCATTTTGAATAATGTAACAACTAGGAAATATATTACGGAGAAATAAACAAAACCTTAATTACAATAGCTGAATTATAGCATATATATATTTCCTCACTTTCTTAGATAAATGATTTATTTAAATTACAAATTGTCTACTTCAAAGCGGGTTAGTTGTGGACGCCTTGTGTAGATCAAGTCTAGGATAGCAGTTGTGAGGCCAACTTCTATCTTATGGTGGTTTACACGGCGGGGCTGTTACGACTCTGCCGCTTCGGGGCGTGACAAAAACCAAGTAAGGACCTCATAGGACCAACAGGAACAGATCTGGAACATGGGTAAATGAGGCCTAAAAATATGATAAAAGTGAAAGGATTAACCAAAGCAAGTATGATTAGCATACAAAGCCTAAAACTCAAAACCGGGCCTAAAACTCTCAAAACAAGCTTAGAACTCTAAGATGGGCCTTCAACAAAAATCTGACCAGCAACTTAAAGAACCAAGAGAAGTTGTTTTGAAGCCCATAAGAAATCCACCTAAGGCCCCATAAACCCACCAAAGTCATTAACTTTAGTTTGAACCAAAAACAAGCCCATTTGACAACTTAAGCCCACTAAAAGGCCCAAGAAATGGTTGTTAGCCTTAGGAATATAAATCAAAGTTGTAAATCTGATCTTAAGGAGTATTTTGAGCTTAGGATAAAATCTAAAGACCAAGCCCAAAGAATTTCTTAAGTTATTAAAAAGCCCAATTATCAAACAAGGCCCAAAAGCACTCCAACACATGAGGAACGCTACTGTTCTGACCCATGGACAGAATTGTATACCTCATTTCGAAAATCTAACCTTACCACATTAAAGTACACTCGAAAATGATGAAGATTGACTATAAGATCATAAAAATCGGATTTAAAACGAAAAAGTTATACGCGATTGAACTTTAGGTAAAAACCGGGAAAAATTTCAAAAACTAGTCAAGAGTATAACTTAAAGAAAACTTACATAGTTTCTTAAGTTTGTTTCAATTCCTTATAAAAATTATTTCAATGACCAGGGGACACTGTTTACAGAGAGGACTTGCCTCCGGATTATTTTGACTGACCCACATGGTAGAGTGAGTAAATTCCCGATGACTCTTTACTTGATTGTGCTTGTAGAAATAGATGCACCTAAACTTATATATATGAATTTGGATGCTTGTGGGATATGGGAGATGCATGTGTATGAATTTGTGGATGAATGTGATAACTTGTTAATTATATATACCAATGGGAATTGTTTGTATGAATATATACATGTGAATTGTATGGGATGAAACTGGTTGATCACCCTAAAAATCAAGTTAATTGCTTATATGATTAAGAACTAAAAATGAATCATGCATTCCCCATATTGCATACGGATAACACCGACTGCCGCTTCACGCAGAAGATGGGAAGGGACTCACAGGAATACGAGTTTCCTGCAGGATTGGGCACTAGCTACGCCAGCATATATATTGAGTCTCCGTCTTAAGCTGATGGGCTTATTAGGCGCCGGGAGACGCCAACCGTCGGCGAGGGGCCGAGTCTTGTGGCTTCTGCTTAGGGCGTGTGTTTGTGGACTGCGGGGGCCACCACACCGCTAGACTTGGGATTTTCAAAGATACGATCTGATTTTAGTAAAGGAAGTATATATATATATGTAGAGTCTTGTTTTGGTATGAGTACGATGGTGTAAATGAAATAAAACCCAAGGTCTAGAACCCGGATTTTGGTTTGGGTCGGTTAATTATCTCCAAACCCCGACTTCAGGGGGCGTAATTCTGAGTCGTATGCGGTTCCTAGGTCACTGCATGCGTTGTTTGGCATACTGGTTGTTCATGCATTTATATGATTGTGCATATAATAAATTTCTGCTATGTGGTACTGAGGAGGGCATTTATCTCACTAAGCATAAGCTTACTCCCCTATAGATTTTTGTTGGTGCAGGAGAACCTCTTCGTCAATCCGAGCCGAGGCATGCCCGTGGTAAGTCTCGAGTGGAGACGGGTTGAAGCGATCAGAGAGCGAAGAGGATATTTTGTAATAGATTATAGATATTTAGATACTTTTATGTATTTATGCATAACTTAGATTTTATGCAGTTCCGTTATGAACTGCATTTGTTTGTAATATTATTTTGGTGTGGGTCTCACGAGCCCACACAATTAGTTAAATTATAACATAAAAGAAATTTTAGTTTAATTTGCTCTATATTATTAATCTATGGGCCTAGTAGTAACGTAGAGTGGAAGGAGCCTTGTGTGTCGTATGAAAGGCCTATGATCAGCAAGGGGGTTGATAATAGACCTTTATACGGTACACGGCAACCTATCACGACAACGATACTGTTGGGTCGTTATACTATTAGCTATAGGGTTTTTAAGAAAAACATCCTCTGACTAAGCTCCTAAATCCCTTGTTTCTACAGTTCATTCAAAAGTTTTGCTTCTGACTTATCCTCTAAATACCATTTTAATGAAAAGCTCATTCATAGAATCCTTTGAGCTATCATCTACACTTAACCAATATTCTCAATTAACTAATTTACTCACTTTCCTTCCATGTTATAGTTGTATAATAATTTAGAATAGCAAATTTATACTTCAAACAAGCTTCCTCAACTTCATTACTTTGACATTCCCATTATATCACATTATCATTCACCAATTTCCTTAAACCCCGTATCATTAAATTGCTCATATAAGTGGCTTATATTTGATTTCATTACTTCTCTCAATAGATTCACTTCCAACGATACCCAATCACTACAAAATACTTCAATAACTAGTGAAGCTCCTAATCCAAGCGAGGTCTTTAAGAAAGATATAATAATTTTTTACCAAAATCACCATTTTAATCATGTTTTAAGGCTAAAAAATTCATTTAAATTATAGAAAATAATTTTGTTAAAAATCTCCTCATAGTATTTTAGTATAAATATAGGAAAGTCTATAGAAAATTTTCAAGATCAAAACTACATCATTCAACTTATTTATTTCAACATTGAAAAATGTTTAGTTTTGTTGATTTTTTAAGTGTGTATACTGTAACCATTATATTTTTACAAAATAATATTTTTCCTACATTTTATACATAAAAAGATATAAGAATAAATTTTTGTATAATTTTGTAAGCAAATTTTATATTTTTAGTAATTTCTAGAAATTCGGCTTGAAAATTGGACCTTACCGGAAATATGAGCTTTGGCCACCACTTGCTCCTTTCTGTTTGTCAACCAAGCTTGACACTAGTTGCTACTCCTAGTGGTTGTGGTTATTGGTTCCTAGTAACAACCTAAGCCTATGTACCATCAATATCTCAATATTGCACTTCGATTTTGTATTTTTTCTAAATTTTTCTTCTTCAACCTTCAAAATCCAACTATATTTTTCCTGGACCATCCATTGCATGGACTAACTTGTGATATATTTTCTTGAATTTTTCCAGAGTGTTTTGGTGATGAATGATAACTTTTTTCTCTCTCCTCCCATGAAAATTCACTTTTTATACCCTTCTTTGAGGTGTCAACTTGTTGTTCTACATGCCAACAATTGTCTTCAAGCATTTTACACCTTGATTGATATTTTCCTAGCTATTCCCCATGTTTTTGTTAATTTTTTTTTATTTTTCTATGTTTATTTTAACTTAATTAGTATTTACTTGGGTATTTTGGATAATTACATGTACATATTTATGCATAATAATTACATTTGTGATATATATATACATTCTATATATTATTTGGTATCATATAATATTTTGATTTTATAAATAATTTATCTCTAAATATTTATGAGCTATTGAAGTTTATTATACACATTTACGATAAATAATATATAATATAGGTAAATTTCAATATTTTAGCTATATTATTTTTATTTATTATATTTCTATTATTTGAGTCTATAGGGTATCCTCATCTAATATCTTAAGCTTACTCATACATTTCTAAGGTCGATCGAGTTAGTTTCATTAATGCTCTAAATTACTCGCTTTAACGACAATATGAAATTATGTGGCTTGTATTTTTACCTCCTTTCAAAAAAGTTTTGTCCTTAAAACTTCAATTATCCATCTTACTTACTCCATGTTTGTAGACTTCAATATTCATTTATATATCTTTATCAAGATAATATGATCTATCGTTACCCTTATCTCCAAATAATCACATCTTAATCCAATGAATTGTTTATCAAGTATCTGAATGAGTTGCTCTTCTACTTGTATAACCTTCTTATAGGTCTATTATCTTTATTATAAATCAGTTTAGCTTAAGGCTATCTCTTTATGGTACTTTCACATACTTCACATTTCGTTTTCAAAATTTACCTATTCGGTATTCATATGAATGGTTCCTTATAATCCTATTATAGGTTCATTGTTTTAGTTATAGTATTTTGGTTTCATTCTTTACAAATTTACATATTGTCAACATGTAGCATACTTCTGTAATCTTAGATCTTCCAAGCTTGTGATACTTTAAAGTACAATAATCATAATTTGTCTTTTGATCCTTAATGTGTTTTAAACTCTTACTTCTAACATTCTTCAACTCAATTCTAAATACTAATGTATATCTTAACTCTTATCTCTACTCTTTATTACACTCTATTAAGTTCTGAACCCAATTATCCATTATGTTGAGATATTGCTTCCTTATCGTTATCACTTTAATTAGGTTCCTCCTTGAGTACATATTATCTTCACAATTAAGAGCTTGACATTTCATATATTAGCACATACCATTGTATAGTTGAGGTTGGTAAATATTAATCCTTTTACAAGTTTTTACTTGAACGAAATAAAGACTGAATTGATAAACAAGTACGATTCAATTGATAGAACTGATATGATTCAGGAGGGACAAGGACATGGACCGGTTTCCAACTTTTTAACTAACATGACATGTATAATTTGACTCGAGGACAAAGGGTTCCCATAAATGGCATAAGACTTGTAATAGACAAAGGATTTAGTGAGAGAGAGATAATAATCACAGATTTTCCATCTTCTTCTTACATATTTATATGTACCTAAGTACTTATTGTGCAACCATCAAATTTCTAATCCCATACACTAGTATATCTCCACTTATGCTTTCATATCCAAAATGAAGTATAAAACTTTATTAATTATTCCATGATTTATTGTTACTATACAAAGGTATTCCTCCTTTTACTGTATGATTTGCATCGATTTACTTCACACATCTTTGTGCATTTTCTTATTGTAATAATCTTTTATCATCATCTCATTTCTATCTCTCTAAATATAGTTCAACTCATCTTTTCTTGATCCTAACCTTATATTTTTTATAAAATCTTTCTCATATTGCTTCCAATTTGCAATTCTCATAATCTTTGAGGATTCTCCATTTACTATTTACTCGATTTATTGAGTTTCTGGTTATTTCTTCAATCTATCTCCTTAATGGAGTTTATTTTTTATCTAAATTATTCTTTGTTATGACCTATCTTTTCTCATGAACAGATTGATCCAAGTCTTTAGTCATAACTTAACTCCACTCTTTACTCCTTACTGTTGAACCTAAGGTTTATTATTTGATTTTGATGAGAACAAAACAAAAAGTATATAATTAAATTTGTTGATTTTGATAAGAACAAAAGAAAAAAGTATATAACTAAACATATTGTTTTTTTAGAGAACAAAACAAGTGGATGATTAAATTAAGTATTATTTGATTATATTGAGGTAATTGAATAAGATTAATTAATTTGCTTAACAATTAAATATATCAATTATCTCCAAGAGAAATTTAATCTTTTGAGTGGTGATCAAATGATCTTGAAATTATATTACAAAGAGTATTTGTTTGTTGTATGTTAAAAGAATTTTTAGGTGATATTTGGTCTACTGGGTTGATGGCTCAAGGAAGAACCGATTGGTGGTATAAAGCCCTAAAAAAACACTCACTGGCCTGAAGTAGTCGGCATACCAGTTTACTTGCCAGTGTTCATACCGGTAGAGTATTTTATTACCGGCTTGCCTATAATACAATAAGCCGGCATGTCGATAAGTTTGATTCAAATAGCCTTTAGAGCATTTAATGCATGGTAACGGGAATAATTTAATGAGTTGACATAAAAGCTAAACAACTCGACCAAAGGCAATTAAGATATGATATTCTAATGTAATATTCCAACATTCTTTTATGTTCTTATTGTCTATTGTTCTCATTATTTCTTGTATACTAATTTGCCAATATTTAGAGGGATTTGAAGTGTAGTGCTTGTGAGTTATCAGTTGCAAAATATTGAGAGTTAAAAGCACTACACTAATGATCTTTGAGATTGAGTTTTGTGTGATGAGTTGAGATTGTGATTTGTATTGAGAGTTATAAGTGTGAAACTTGTACAATCAAGTTTGTGTTTGTATAACTTTTGGAGCCTAGATTGAGAAATTAATAAAGTAGTGTAAAGTTTTCAATTGGAGGTATTGTGTATTCGTGGAGATTAGGGAGTGGTCTGAACTCTATTTTATATCTAGGTTTGATCTTTTTTATCCCTATCTCCTTTAATTTCTGCATTTATTATTGTTTTATTATTGCTTTGATTACTCTTATTATTGCATTTAGTTGTTTATATTAGAAAAGAATTACAATTTGTCCTTAAAAACTCAATTTACCTCCTCCTCTTGAGTCTAGCCTAGTGTTCTTCACTTAGTTCCGCTATGTTAACTTCTACAAAGATCTCTCATATTTGCAATACATAGATTACTATTCTTATCCGCTCACAAGGTGTAATAATTACAAGTCTCATGATAGGGAATCTTTCTCTTTTCTAACTTAGAATACATATCATTTACTTATCTAGATATATTCATATCTTAACCCTCAATCAAGAGAGAATTTATCTTTGATATCTATTTTGGACTTTATCTGTTCATTTCTATTACTTCATATATCATTCTTCGTGCTACCTTGGTCATATCTTCAAGTTTATATCATACTTCATTACACTATTGACCTCCTAAAACTTTTTCATTTTTCATAATATTCCATAACATCTTTAATTAGTATATTTTCTTATATAAATACTATTAATGAGATATCTCCTACATAGCACTGATTCATGTATTTTAATAGTATAACTCAACATAGAATGTAAGCCTATAAACTATACTCAGAGTGACTACTCCCTATTGAATTAAAATCATTTAGTTCTTAACAATATATCTTCTGTCTATATTTTTAGTATTCACAAGTCATTATACTAATCACATGCTATATATATATACACATAATGATAGAAGAATATCTCTTATGATTCTTAAGTTCTTGCTTATATGAAATTGTAGTAGATTAACACCTATATATAACATGTTACTTGTATTCATCCTTGTAATATAACATTTATCTTCAATCTTGCAGTTTCATAACATTTTTCAAATAAAAGATACAAGCGAAAAGGTCAAATGTCATATATCATGTTTATATACCTATTTTTGGTAGTTGACAGACTTAAGTTGATCTCCATATGCATTTCAAACTCATAGTCCATTTGATGTCATTTAAGATCATACCTATCCTATCTTCATAACTTTTATATTTCAATTCCACAACTTGAGATTATATTAACAATAGACTTACATCGAGACTCAACTTTATATTAAAGAAAAATCATGTCAAGAATAAACTTCTCGTTACAAAGAATTACGCATAGTCTTTCATACACATTGAAATATCACTTTTTTACTTTCCTAGGTACGTTGCTTGTAATATTATTTTAGTCAATTATTTATAAGATTATATTTATAATACTAAGATAAGTAAACACATCAAAGAATACCAAATATTTTGAGACAACAAGAGTTCATTTCATAAAACTGGACTTAAAACATGTTAATGGTATTTGAACTTTCAATTTATATCACTATCCAAGGAGCTAAACTACTAGAAGTTACTTCATTCTACTAAGTTTCATCTTTACAAATTATTTATCTCATAAACCTAGAATTAAAACATGTCAATTGTATTTGAGTTTTCAATCTATATCACTATCTAAGGAGCTAAACTACTAGAAATTATTTTATTCTACTAACTTTTGACTTTCCAAATTATTTATCTCTTTAAGATCATCATAACTTCTCATAAAAATCAATTCCATGTCCAGTCACCTTCAATTTATCATTTCAATTTAGAATCTAAATTTTATCACCACATAGTCCTAGGTCTTAGGATGCAACTTCACATATTCTATCATTTTCATTGTTATTCTTAACACTAAGTCCCTTATCTTAATTTACTTTGTTGGTTTCTACATGACTTTCTATCTAGGTCTCGGTGAAAATTGATAAAGGCATATTTTTCATGTTTTAAAGTGCAAATTAAGATAGAATTATTATTGATTTTATAGAAATCATTAAGAAATGGTACTTAATTATTTTCATTTGAACATTTCAGGAATTAGAGGATTCAAGAGTGGAATTATGGATGATTTAGAGGAGTTTTACGTAAAGGAATGAAGCGGGAATCAATACGCATAAGTTGGAATTGAAGGTAGCCGGCCTAAAAGTCAACCTATAATGTACATCACCGGCCTAACAACTAACCTTGCACTTACATCGTCGGCTTTCATAAAAAAGAAGCTTCACGCGAGTCAACCCTAATTTTTCTTATAAATAGCTTATGTTTCATCGTTTGAGAGACTTTTGAACATACTTTTCTTAGACTTAGAGAGTCGTAGAATAGTTGTTAAATAGTTCTTGAAGAATTCTTTAGGAGAATTGCTTAGATCATTGAGAAGAATTTACTTTTACTGTGGAGACCAAGTTGAAGTTGCAATTAAAGATTATCTTTTCCAATATAGAATTAGTGACATTTATTTCAATTATTCTTATGTAATTCTATGAATTACTTATGATTTCAATTATGAATTTTCTTGCGTATTTGTGTTTTTGTTTCCAAATCCATGGTTGGCTAAATTTATTTATAGGAATTGATGAAACCCTAGATAGCTAAGATAATGATTGTGTTCATGTTATAGGATTAAGAGATATATGGATGATTTATAATTGCAATTTCTATTATTTTGATTATAATTGTTTAATTGATTAATTGATTGTAATTATTAGAAACCTTAATGATACGGGAGTTGATATAGGGTTTCTTAAAAATTCTTAGTTGATTTGACTAATCAATGTGGAAGTAGAGTTAATTGAATTAATTAGAAATTATTTAGAAATTAATGTGATGTTTGATGATTGATTATTCACTAAAACATTAGGGATAATTGATTTAGGACATTAGACAATCATAGTATCGGGAGATATATGATTGTAATTTAGAGTCTATTGTTAATTGGAAGATGCAGAAGTTGACTAATTAATTAGAAGTTTAAACCCTTAAGTTTTAAGGTATAATAATTTCACTTGAATGACCATATAGTTATTAATTTATATAGCATGATAACAATTTGATTAGCATAATCTAGGGTGGATTCTGTTTTCTTACAATTCTCAATTGATTGCTTAATTTTAGATTTTTCATAGTTATTTTCTTTTCAATAGTTTTAAAGTAATTATTAGATTAATTAATTTAATTTTGATTGCTTGAATATTGATAAGAGCTAACATAGGATCAATAATTTCTTAATCCTTGAGGGATCGACAACCTTACATTCTCTATATTTCTTGATTCCGACCCAATATATTTACTGGAGTATTCACGATTTATTTATATATATATTTTGAGCAAATAAAAAATCTTTGCCCAAGATTTTATCTAGGATTCTACTTCCTCTTGCATTTTATACTCCTTAATGTACTTATACATTTGCCTGTCCTTCCCTTATCCCTAGTTGTTACAACATCTCAATTAAGGTTAGAGTCATCTTCAAATTCTTATTTAGATTCATATTATATATCTATGATCTAACCTAGAATATAGAACACCCTTTAATTAGTCTTATTATTCATGCGAGTTAATATTCAATGTTTGCTTTAATCTTGTGCTAAATTCTCTAAATCAGATTTTGTTGGATCCTCTAAGTCCAATCGTGCTCTTTCTACCATCATAAACTTGACTAATCTGTACTTTACAATCCAACCATGACCACATGCCAAATTTTTAGTTGTACCCTAACTTTTATTCTAACCCCTCTCAATATACTTCTCATCGATTATTGCCAATCTCCTTAAGCTTTTCAAATTATACATCCTTCAATTTCCCTAATAGTGCATTAGTACAACAAATAATTTATTATCACTTGACCTTATGGTTCTTAATAATTCATCAATCTTTACACTCATTATAATAAGAGTATGATAATCAATTATCTAAACTTAATGATTACCAACTAAATATGTGATAAAATCGTAATAATTAAACTTACCTTTACCACTAAGATTCACCAAGTGCTCCTATTTCCTTCAAACATTACCATCCCGACCCTTTTCAATAATAACGTTAGAAATTATCTCGTTGCAACCATCATAATCATGAGCCCCTTATTTATCAAATATCATTTTCTCCATTGTAGTAATAGTAATACAAATTTCCACCCATTCTTCAATACTCCCAATTACCTAACATCTACAAGATAATTTACTTTAAAACATATATGCATTTCGTATACTTTCACTAAGAAAATATAATAGTACTCAATCAGTCCATCTCAAAACAATTCTTACAATTAAACCTTGCAATCTATGAACTTTCCATCACTAAACATAAACAAGTTAATGATTTTAGAAACTAAAGGTACACATGATATAAGTTAGAATAGCATTTACTTATTACTCGTTATGGCTTTTCATTATATACGATCTCATATATCCTTAAAGTATTCTATTCATTTTAACTATAACATCTTAAGGTCAATTCAACTAAGTCGTACTTTAAGTAGATTGCTGAGGACTATACTTTGATATCACTTCAGAAATTGTTGCACCCTAAATTAGAGAGTAGTAATAGCTCCCACCATATAAACCAATCTAAGCTAAAAGCTAGCCACTTTAGCCACTAACGTAAGTAAAGCTTACATAAGGTGTTTACCACTTCTTTGCTTTAAGCATCTATTTTTAAATCTAATATATATCAACTTGTGATGTAACTTTTGAAAATAACTATGAAAAATAAACTTGGGGCCTAAACAATCGAGAAATCAAGTTTTATAAATCATTTAGAATATAAAATCTCACTTTTAACATAAAGTTCTGAAAAGTAAATTGATCTAAGAAAATAATGGTATTAGAAAAGGGTTTATAGAAAGTCATAGTTTATAGAGCATCTTAGCATTGACTACAATTGAAAACTAGAGGGTTACTAATAAAGACCATATCAGTTTTCCTATCAATTAGTAAAATCGAGAAGTAATTAAGAAAACAGTCTTTTAGCCTTGAATCTTACTCCTTACCCCACTCTTTAGTCTTCTTGAAACTTGGTGTGATACCAGTGAGACTACTAGAAACCTGTAAAACAACTATAAGGGATTGAGTGATAGCTTTCTAAATAAGTAGGACGAAGACAATAGCACATATCAGTCATCAAGCAATCAGGGTTTTCAAACAAAGTTAATTAGATGCAATACATGTTCAAGTAAATGCCATTACATAATGTTGACTGTTCATCGTAAGATCAAAGAAATTGCACGTGCTCTAATCTAGGTTTTGAGGAGTTTCGCATCGTACACTTCATGAATCGAAACCAAACCAAGGCATCTATAATGGAGAAATACGCTCCGCTTAAGACTATCTTCGAACTACGATCCCTAACCTTGCCATGATCTTCCCTCCTGTCAATTAGTTCAACTAAGGGTGAGGAAAGAATCATTTTTGCTATCTTCATCAAAAGGCTTATGTTTGGCCTGAGGAACCTAATCGTTTCCCTTAGTGGCTTGTGATGCAGGTTAGGTTAGTAGTTAAGTTGAGTTAGTGTTAGATTGCTTTTAGGTTGATCAAGCAATTACAAATAGTTTAAAGTAAGTAATATCACAGAACAACCAATATATATATCTAATCCAGCACTCCATAACTATAGTACAATATTCTAGCATACATCTACATAGGTTACTAGCTTACAATCACAAGCAAGATAGATACTAAGACCTTCAAGTATTCTTAATAAAACTTCAAAGTACAGTGAAATACTGATTCCACTTACTTTGAACTTAGTTGCTCACCATCGTAGTTGTTCACTTATCCTTGTAGGTGATCCCTTGATGTTTATCTTGATGTAGAACTTTATTTTGCATATAAATTAGGAAATATTACTAATTTACTCATTTATCATAGAATTAGGTTGATTCATTGTTGGTTCATTAGCCTATGCTCTAAGTATTAAACATTTAGCATAATAGTATAAGTTTATGTTACCTTCTGAGCTATTTCCTGAGTTACGGTATGCTTGAAACATTTACTGAAAAAGCTTTTAAGATATCCTTTGCACTCCTTAGGTATTGAAGTTCACTACAGATTCATCCTCTTCTCCAATCTTTGAGGTTAGTAAATCCCCAAGATTTTTAATAAACACCATCTAAGCTAAACTCTAAGTGAAGTTTTTAAACTAGAAGTTTCTTAGTTATCTTCTGACTAAGTTGTTGCGTCCACTAAAATTCAAATTTCTTAACAAAAACCCTCTAAGATATCATCTAAACTCAACCATCTTCATAATTTCTAGGAATCTTTCCTTTGAGACCCACAACTTCAGAGTTCTAACAAATATTCCCTCTGACTTAGCCTCTGAGCCTTCTTGACTATACTTCTCTTCGAGTTTTTACCTCTAACAAACTTTTGAGTGATTATCAAGTACAACATTTGCCTCTCGACTTCCTCTAAGATACCCTCTAACTCTATTATCTATAAAGTTTTTAAGAACATCCTCTGACTAAGCTTCTAAATCCCCTGTTTTTATAGTTCATTCATAAGTTTTGCTTCGACTCATCATTTGAATACCATTTTAATGAAAAACTCATTCATAGAATCCTTATGTACTGTCAATATCCCAATACTGCACTTTGATCTTGTATTTTTTTTCCAGATTTTTCTTCTTCAACCTTCAAAATCCATCTATATTTCTCCTAGACCATCCTTTGCATGGACTACCTTGTGATATATTTTCATGAATTTTTCCAAAGTTTTTTGGTGATGAATGATGATTTTTTTCTCTTTCCTCCTACGAAAATTCACTTTTTATACCCTTCTTTGAGATGTCAATGTGTTGTTCTACATACCAACAGTTGTCTTAAAGCCTTCCACACCTTGATTGATATTTTCCCAACTGTTCCCCATGCTTTTGTTAATTTTTTCTATTTTTCTATTAACTTAATTAGTATTTAATCAGGTATTTTAGATAATTTACATACGATGTATATATACATATAATATACATAATAATATACATACGATGTATATATACATTCTATATATTATTTTGTATCATATAATATTCTGATTACATAAATAATTTATCCAAATATTTATGAGCTATTGAAGTTTATTTTACACATTTACGATAAATAATATATAGTATAGCTAATTTTCACTATTTTGGCTATATTATTTTTATTTTTTATTTTTATATTATTCGAGTCTATAGGGTATCCTCATCTAATATCTTGAGCCTACTTATACATTTCTAAGTTCAGCAGGTTAGTTTCATTAATGCCCTAAATTACTCACTTGAACAATTACGGGAAATTATGGGGGCTCACACATGGCATCATCTTGGGCTTTAAATCTCTTCAAAATGAGGAAAATATGCAAGGAGTAACATTTCATGAGTAGGAAACACAATGACAGTTGTAATTCTTAGGAGTGATATCTATCTGCTCAAAAATTGCAAATAAATGAAATAGGAGAAGTATCTTAAGAAGCAAACCCATGATCTTGACCATAAGTCCCTCGAACATCAAATTCTTGCCTATTTCTTTACCCTTTTAGGTGCAATTTCAGTTCATGGGCAATCCTCTTGGATCTAATCCTTTTCAAGGCTTCAAAACTCAGGAAAATTATCTTCAAATCAACTAAAACTTGATTAAAATTTTTCACATTTATCAATCAAATCCTGAAATCAAAATATAAATCAATTTTGCACCAAAGTCAATAGGAATATCCAAGAAACATATAAAAGCATTATCAAAATGACCCATAAAAATATGTACAATTTAGTATTTACCAAATTTCCCCACACTTAAGTTTTTACCTGTTCTTAAACAACATAAATAAAAACTCAAAAAAATTCTTGAGGACAAAAATTAGTGAAAGCTCTAAATCATAAAATTAATATCAATATTGTACACAATCTAGTAGAAAATAAGAGCACATAATCTTCCATTATATTTCAACATCTATTTAAAGATCCAGCAACTTTTATTTTATAAAATTACTTTTAATCATATTCACATGCCCTTAAAATACAACTACAAAATACATGTACTGGTTACTAAAAATCATACTAGAATTTAAAATTAATATAGGTAAATTGGAGCTAAAGCACATTATTTAAATAAAGTTTAAATTAAAAATCAAAATTAACATTAACTTAGTCAAGAAAGAATTATCCATATTTTATAAATTTGACTAAAGAGTATATACTTCCCTCTTTGACCTCTCTAAACATAATAATTAAAAACAAGTGAATATTACATTAACTAGTCTTTTGATTGTTTCCTTAGTATTTGTTTTCATTGGAGGAACAACCCCCCTACCCCCCACATTTAAGCTGTCAGTTAGTTCCAACTTAGACAATGTTAGGCTACTAGGTATTAAGAATCTAATTCGAACCATCCACCACTTCTTTTATCAATTAAACACTTCTTCCTCTTTTTCTTTTTTAATTTTAGTTTATCCTTCATACGAACTTTTCTCTTCACCCTGTAATGGGCTTTCAACTGCCAATCCTAAACTCGTCACCTAAGTCAATTGGCATTATTTCGCATTAAGGAGACACACCGCAAGATTAGTTACTCAAGTCATCTAGGACCATAACTAAACTTTTATTCAATTTAGTCTAATTATTTAATTAATTTTCCTCCAACTACTTTGACTTTTCAAAAAACTTTTAAGAGATAAGTATCATTTGTTCATTTGTTTATTTGTTAAAGTTAGAGGGCTCTCAAGGTTTTTAAGGAATGTATGCACAAAAGCAAAATATAGCCAACTAAATTTCCAATCACTAATATTCCTCCTAATTCCAAGTCTAAATCTAAACTTAAATAATAGGAAACTCTATATTTCATATGGATTTCATTAGTCAATTTCAACATTGTGTAAAAAGGTCATTACAATTAAGTAAATTCATGCAAAAATTGAAAATATTATCCTCAAAAGTTACTTTTTCTTTACATGAAAAATTAATGGTGAACAAATGTGTGATATCAAACAAATTGATTCTATATCTCAAAATTATTTTTGCAAAAACTTAAGTATGAGATCAAATCAGTTTAGTTCTATCATGACCCTAAAGGGGGCCTAGTAGGATTGCCTAAAATTTTCATATCATGTGTGCACTCATGATTTGAAAAACATCTTGCAAGTCAGAGATTACAAGATTCTAAACAATTAGTTACTAAATTTTTTTATTTAATTAACTTATGATCACATATATGTGACTATGGATATCTGATAAGCTACAGTCCATCAGAACCGCAGAGAATCGGTATCCCCTACCAAACAATAAGATTAGATAGTAAAGTTCTAAAATTCAAAGTTACTAAAGTCACAAAATTTAAAGGTAGTATTAATAATTATATATACATATATAACAATTCAAATGAATCATATAGTCTGTCTTCATATTTTAACTTCTATGCATCCCGATGTTGATACTCAACTCTCAGTTCTTAACCCATGCCTGATCATCTAGTAATCTGCAAGAAAAAACTATTGGAGAGTAAGCTACAAGAGCTTAGTGAGTTATCCCTCATACTATACCAACAATCAAGTTATTAAACAGTTTATTACCAAACATATGAATGCATGAATAAGCAGTATGCTAAATAGTATATATGCAGTTGACTGATGCTGCATATAACATCGAATTTAACGCCCTTCGAAGTAAGGGTTGGAGATACATCGGCACCAATCATAATCGGGCTCTGGTACCTGAGTTTTACCCTTATATATATATATATATTCCCTGTTTCATTAAACAAGTTTCTACTTCCATTAGTCAATAGTATATAAATATCCATGTTTAGCGGTGAGCTGGCTCCCGTAGTTCACGCTCACACTCTACAGCGGTGGTCTCTAGATGTAACCCCTAACCACCCACGGTTAGAGTCTCCGACGCCAATAGAACCTGCGAGTCAAGGGTAGGGTCTTATTGTACCAATGCTCTTGCACTGTACTAATCAAGTCATGTGGGAATCCATCCCTCTAAGGCCCCTCATTACCAACTGCGCGAAGTGACGGCCGGAACATTATATGCAATGTTCGTGCTCTATGCATGAACCATTTAATTTTTGTTAGGTTGAATATGATTAAGTCGATTTATAAGGTGGTCAAACATTATCAACAAATCATTCAAATAATGCAACAATCAATTATATAACCAAATGTTCAACTATCACATTTAACAGTATTTTGCACAGTAATCAATCAATATCAATCACATGCATAACCCGAACCCCCATGTATCAAGTTATTAATATTTAATTCATGTGCACTAACTATAAGCACAAAATAAGTATAGAGTCATTAGGAGTACTCACTTGATCATAAATAATGTCAGGGATTGTAATAGTCCAAAGGTAAGTCGGTTTTGATCTCAGGATCACCTAATATTAGGGAAATATGGAAAGTAATAAGTTTGGGAATTAAATAATTAAGCTAGCATGCTAAATTGTACTGTTTACTTAAATTGGTTATTGATTTACATGAAATCATCGATTCGAGCTTTTTATCAAATCGTGTATAACTTTTTCGTTTTAGCTCGGATCGTTATGAACTTATAGTTCATTTTGATCATTTTCGAGCATATTTTCTCGTAGTGAGGTCCGTTTTGAACGTTGTGACTCGCAATTTGAATTGTGATATAAAAATATCATAAAATTTATTATTTTAATTTAAAAATTATAAAATATTAATTTTAGCTTTTTCTTAACATATTTATGATTTAATAATTATTTAAATCATATAATTGATATTTTTATTATTTTAAGCATATTTTCCTATTTTTACTCATTTTTTCTTATTTTTGAGATTTTAGTCTTATTACAATTGTTCTTATTATT